>CM063597.1:9140951-9637873 GCA_032356905.1 Salix exigua
GTATCTTTTGATATTCATGTTTTTTGGATTTCCCACCTTTTGATATTTCTATTTTAGTTCATCACTAAAATAAAATAACCCTTTAATCTCTACACATTAAAGGTTCACACCCTATTAGATACACCAAAAAAACAATTGCCTAAAAATACTTAGCATGTCATTTTTTAATTAAGTTTTACTTTATTTTTCAGTCCACAAATACATAATTATTCTCATATAAGCCCAACGTTGGATTAATAATCCAACACCGTTAAGATACAGTGTGGGTATGGGTTCAATTTGTGTTGTTGCCGAAGAAAACAAGAACACAATTATGTAGTGGATGTATCAATTTTTCATATTATCTTTGAACTCATTTAATCAATCGAATTATATCAGTTCAACTCTTATTTTTTTATTTATATTTAAAATTTAAATTGAAAATTTCTAAATAATTTTATTTTTAGATTTAAATTATTAATTTTTATTGAATTAATATATTTCATTATATATACCGTACAACCTAAAAACAGAATATTTAAATACTTTAAAACTATTTTATTCCAATTAAGAAAATGAATCATTCTAATTGAAGAAATGAAATATCAACTTAAACGGAATTTATAAACTTTGATCTTGAGTGGACTGGATAACAATTTACAGCCTATCAGTTCAATAATTACTACTTTTAAAAATAAAATAAAAAAAATCTGCTTGCCAAATTAACCTTAAGCGAACAATATTTTGAACGCGTTCAATGCTAATGACTTCGGTGGAAGGTAAAGGCTGTTTTTGTGCCTTTTTTACACGCGCACACTTGCCCTCTGCAATCCACCAAAGCTAAATCTTCTATAAGTGTGACGCACACCATCAGTCACCGTGTCAAACAGGATGCTTGTAGACGATATAAATTGATGAGTTTTGCCAGTAATAAAATATTACAGGGTGTCTATTTATAATTAAATATATATATAAAAAAGAAATTTGAAAATGTAAATATAAAGGAAAGATCATTTTTTATCCCATTTTTAAGAAATTAGAAATGTAATTATCCGTTTCTTTTTTATTTAAATTTAAATTATTTTTAATTACAGTTTTTATCATAAACGGAGAAGTCTCAGCTATTTATTAGGTTGATTTGTTTGCCAATTGTCAACTTGATTGAGAGACATGTTATAGATTTATTGCATAACTGTCAGTAACTCAATCAGACAGAAAAACAGTGAAGGAACTCAAATCAAAACAAGTCACGACTCATTCTGCGCGTGGAAGTCATAAATTGACAAGAACTTCTTTCTATTCACGATGGAGCTCACAATGTTCATGAAAGGTTGGGGACGAGGACCTTGAAAAGTAGTTTCAAAATTTTGCATGCAGATAAGAGGCATGGCAAAAAAACTGTTTCTTTTCCGGGATGACAGGTCGAGAAAGAATGTCGTTTCTTCTTCGTTTCCCCCTGTTACTTGTGATCTAAACCCTAGAAAAAATGCAATCCGGGCAGTCCACTGGGACAGCTAATTACGACATTTAGGCATTCTTTTACTCCAACACAGCCTATAAACCAATATCAGCTCTTGAAAATAAAAGAAATCGTTTACATTTATCCTTATCAATGCAGCAAATTTATCCTCTTGCCGTGTCCAAGGCATCACTTTTAATGCAGAAGAGGCAGCATAGGCCAAAATTTATTTTGACTCATCGGATATTGCTTCTTCAAATTCGTTGCAAATTTAGTCCTCGCCCCTGCATGCATTACTTGAGTACATCTACTACTAGTGATGCGACCAGGACAAACGATAAACAATTGAAATTGGCAGTTTATTTTGACTTTGGCAATATGAAAAACATCGTGCATGAACATGAGCTTCAGTGCAGACCTATGCTAAGAGATCGAACAGGAAAGCGATGTAAGAGTTTCCATGACAAAACACGATCAATTGTATTTTTTTACACGCATAAAAAAGGAAACAGTACACTGAGAGCAATGAGAATGGCTTTGTATCTCATGCTTGTATCCTCAATTTTCACACCAAGATAAAATAGTGCGGCAATCATTGTCAAATAATAGGGGAATAAGGTTAAGATAAAAAAATTAAAAATTTTGAAAAAATATCTCTCCATACAGCCACCTCTGTTAGTTCTGTTGCAGCCTCCGAAGATGTTCCAACATTGAAGTAGCCTTTCGCTTTGCCCTCTCTGTTCCATTTTTTGAAAGCTCCGTCAAAGGAATGACAGCACCAAGTCTACTTATACAGGCAAGATTCTCAGGATCTCTCTTGCACAAGGAGAGCAAAATGGCTGCTGCATTCTCTTTGTTGCGGGGCAGTCCTGTCCTCAACAAATCTATCAGAACAGGTATAGTTCTGGCTTTTACTATAGCAACCTTTGCTTCCTGGTTGCTAGCTAGAACTGACAGAATCGTCAGCGCCTCATCAACCATACAGTTTCGGGAGTCTGTAAGCATCGTTAATAAGGCCGTGATGATTCCTGCCCTTACAGCCCTGCCCTTATTCCCTTGATAAATGCAAAGATTGAACAAGGCTGTTGCAGCATCTTTCTTTCCTCTAGTGCTTCCATTCTTTAGCAAGTCCACCAAAGCTGGTATTGCTCCTGATGCACCAATTATTATTTTGTTCTCATCTGCAAGTGACAAACTGAAAAGGGTTGCTGCAGCATTCTCTCTAGCTTCCACGCTCCCAGCTCTGAGAACTTGGACAATTGAAGGAACCGCACCGGCAAGCATTATCAGTCCCTTGTTATTTTCATATATAGAAAGGTTAAGGATGGAAGTAACAGCATTTTCTATTATCGACATATCTTCAGATGTTAGAAGGTTGACAAGAACAGGTATGGCTCCCGCTTCTGCTATTAGAATTCTGTTATCTGTGCTTCTTTTGGACAATGATCGGACTTCAGAGATCGCAGCTCTACGCTCCTCAATTGATCGGCTTGAGAGCTTGCGGACAATTGCCTGGATGGGTGCAATGTCCCCACTAACATCACGGAAAGATCCATCACTCTTTTTTATCCTCCCATTTGCTAACCCTGGTGGTTGCTCAACCTTGTGCTCTGCACACCACTGAGTTATTAAACTTCTTAGAACATAATTTGGGGTCAGAGTGAAATGTTCTAGCTTCTGCTGAGTTTTGGGACATGTTGAGTTGCCAGAATCTATCCATCTCTGCATGTAAGACCTTTCATATGTCTGCAGAAGACAAGGATAAAAAGTTAGTTTTTGAGATTTTCATACAATCTTTGTTAAAGAAAGATGGAATTTTGGTATTTGAGACTGCCAACTACACCTGTCCTGTAGCCACAATAACAGGATCCCTCATTAGTTCAAGAGATATGGGGCACAGAAAATCATCAGGGATTTTAAGTGTATCAGGCTTCTTTAAGTCTTCACCGCTCTTGTTACCCAAAGAATCTTTCTCGCCACCATCAACAACATTCAATTCATTGGCCACCTGATATGCAGAGTGGTCTTTTGAGCCATCACTTCCTGAAACTGCAGTCTGAGTGTTTTCTGCAGCTTTATTATTGACACAGCCACTGTTCTCGATATGCCAAGTTCTAGTTAACCTGTTGCCAATTGGTGACTGATCAACATCTTTATCAATCGGCTGGGCAAAGGCAAAAGAAATCTCCCTTGAATTCTTTGAACTATATCTTTCTGTGGCTCTTCGCAGCTGTGCCCTCACCAATACAACCTGGAAGAGCAACAATAGATAAAGCCCAAGCTCGGACATGAGCATAAAAAGGAGAAAACCACACATTTCTCGACCTATACCTGTTCTTGCACTTCCTCTGATATGTCAAATTGATCGTACGGTATGTTAGCCAAAGACTTCTCCAATTCCCACGTTACGCTGTGAAAGAGGGTCACAATCTTCTTGACAGCTCCATCCTTAATTATATCAAGATATAAAATACCTCAGAAGAAGCACCTCACCACGTTTTCAAGAGAATGTGCATGAACACAAAATAATTTTGGCAAACAAAAAAAAAGGTTTTCCAAGCCCGAAATCTTGCAGTGTCAATCATCAACACCTGAAACACTAGTTTTCATCGTGACATAGAATCAGCACGTGCAACAATCACCAATTATCCGCCTTCCTCTTCTTCATTTAGAGGAAGAACGCAAAAAATCATTACTAACAGTCTAACATAATTAAATAACACGAAGATTTTGCTATCATATTGAAATATATCCCTACAAAATTGTTTGGTCATTATTTGTTATCCCTGGTAATTATTCAAATAATAGACTTAAATCATTGTTTGATTCAATCACTAGTGGGTTCTAAAGACAAAAACCAATAGATCAGTCATAGTGGAAAATGTTCAGGCATAAGATGAAAATGTCCATCAAACATTAGGCCAACCTATTTTCATTTCTTTCAAGTTCCCAAAATATTATTTTTTTTAAAAAGCAGCAAGAATAAAAGAAAAGGGAAAAAAACATACAGAATTATTAGTGGATTGAGAAGTCCCGGCAAGCGATAAGAGATTCTTAGCAGCCTGGAGAGCAGCGACCAGATCAGACGACCATTTAATTTCCTTGGACGAAGAGGAACAAGAACCTAGCGCATTCAAACTCCCTAGTTGCCCACTTATCTCTTCAAGAAAATGTGTCAACAGTGAAACCCTGCGCACCAGATCCATGCAATCCTTTCTAAAAACATTGCTGTTTTTATTCTTATCGCCGGCACCGGATATCCCCACAGCACAAATCTGGTGGACGAGGTCGAGAAGGAGGACGGGCGTGGCCAGGCTTTCCTCTCCGCCGGCCATTTTGGCAGGTGGGCTGAGGTGGCTATTAGGCCGTCTAGTAGGGCAGCTAATGAGTCAGGTGTGGTTTATTTAGGAGGAGGGGGTTTTAGATAAGATTTTAGATGGGCAGAGATATAAAGGTGAAATGTCCGAAGCTGAGGAGAAAAACAGGGAAGGAAACGTTGTTTTGTGTTTCATTAGATTTTATTTTATTCCATTACAAGGACACCAACATCGTTTAGCTGAGAGAGAGAGATTCGCGGAACCAAGTTGCGTTGCAGTTGTGTAAAGAGAGGGAGAAGAAAGGTTAGGGGTGGCGTTCAAGTGGAATATTGTGAATTGGATTACAATAAAAACAGTGCCAACAGGAAGCGGTGTTCTGTTAATCAAGTTGGCTTTGGGGCCATCTTGAGTCGTGATTATCATTTTCCTTGTGTTTTCTTGCTTGAATGTACGAGGTGGTGCTGCTGTTTCTCACTTCTTTCATTATTGCTGTTGCCAGGCTGGAGCGTGTATATATATATTATTGTGCACCATACCGGGAAAAAATAATTGTTCGCCCTGATGATTATAATATTGTTTTGTTTTTCAAAAAAAAGAAAAACTCGGAGAGCATTCAGAGATCTCGAGGAGATAACCCAGAAGTCAAGTGCGAAATGTTCAAATGTTTGGGCTGGATTAATAAAAAACTCGTTTGGTCTTCATTACTTGTAATTTTGCGAATGGAGGGCGCCGCATGCCATGCATCAGTTTGGTTGACAATTAACTTAGAGGCTATTGAATGAAACATGCTGGCAGGTTGGAAAATTAGAATTTTAAAAAAATATTAATACTGCCCGGGCTCCGACGTGAGAGAAAAGATGTCTTTTTTTCAGCCCACCGGGGAGATAGGGTGGTTCACTAACGTGCTAGCTATCACCCACCCAACGGCTGAAGAACTCTTTCCCTCCTCGTTTTCATGATCCTATCTATACCAGTATGTCCATACAAACTTAAGAAAATAAATAAGAGAGAGAGATCAATCAGACGGTCCCTGTTGCTACAAACTGCCTTGCATGTGATCATGTTGTAGAATTCAGACCAAAATGGACAAGCGAACTAAAATACAAAACAACACGAAACAAAAACAAAATATATATATATATATATATATATTAGGTAAATGTAACTTCTTATTCTTATTTATTTTTCTTGTTCTAATTTTGAAGAGTTTTGTATTTGTGATGATGTAACATATGTAATGAGGTGATTTCTGTCCGTGAAACATTTCGTCTAAAAATTCAAATTATTAGTTGAGATTTCAAGATATAATTGAAAATATTTTCTAACATATACTCAGAATTAAAAGTTTTTTAGACTTGAAACTTGTATAGAAAGTTTGAAAATTACACAGAAACTCATACTACCTTTTGTTTAATTTTTATCCGATAGAATAAGGGTAATAAAATTCAAAATTATGACCGTTGGGTCATCAAGACTCTAATATCATGTTAAAAAATCATTCCGTCTAAGAATTTAAGATGTTAGATAACACTCCAAGATATAATTTATATTATTCGCTAACAATTTCCTCCTCCAAATCAAGGTTACACTGCCTAGTTAACGTGAGGTGAATCATCTAATCCATGTTTTAATCTGGCTTTAAGGTTTTATCCTTAAAATTAATCAAAAATTAATTACTCGATTGTTTTAATTATATTTGGAACACTTACAGCACATGTCGGCATCTCCGGCATCTCCTTTGTTACTATCCCCTGCTATATAAAATAAAGCAAATAAGTAAAAGACACACAAACATCAAGTAGTTATGTCTTTCTTGTTTAGGGTGGTGTTATGATGATAATGAATGAAACGGGGACCTCTCCTTCCCTGTACGACGGTGGGATCCGCTAGCAGAAGAGAAGGTGCAAGATCATACACGGAGCGTTTGGTGATGTAGACGAGTCATTGTGATCGACAGGCAGCTGATTTAATTGTGTTTTTTCTTTTGTTTTTGTTTTTTTGTGATTATGTTGTTGGACCTTTCTAATTCTTATTAAAATCTTTACGTGCTCACAACAAGCTGTCTGATTGGTATGCTGGACGGCCAATGGCTGTGTCCCGGGTGTAAAATAGTTTCTTTTTATGGATATTGCTTGCGTGTTCAACATTTCTACCACGTAATATCGCTATCTTATCTAGCTATTTATTTATTTATTTATTATACCATGCATTTCCTCTCTTTGTTATCGTTTCCTTCTTAACAAGAAAATATTTTTTATTAAATAAAGTATCAGTCGCAGTTGTCATATAATAAATATTCATGTCCTACTCGAGATAAATAAAATAAAAATATCTAGTTTTTTATACTGTAAATAATTAATGATATATATATAAAAAAAAACTAAACAATATATCGTATGCCACTTTTATTGTTCACAGAGACTTGGTTCACTATTCATTGCTACAGTAAAAAATTCAAACGCCCCGCAGTGTTTCACGTGAATGCGCCCTTGTCATGGCACCAGTGTCTCTTTCAAGTGGTAAAAAATTCACTTTCGTCGTGTCAGGCGTTGCGCAACCATGGCCACTGTTTACAGACACGACACGTTCCGGTAATCGGTGTTCTGGTAAACTACGATGAATGGTTTTGTGTCGTTTATCTGTTTTATCTCTCCTGTCGCCGCAACTTATGTACCAGTCCCTAATGTATGTAGGATGTTCATTTTAGTCTCTGGGTTTTGATTTCAGTTTCATTCCTGATTTCCTTAATTGAAAGTTTGATTGTTTTTAATTGTGTCATTCAATTAAAATTGATTATATATGGAGGTTTTATTTAAGTCCATATTCTTTTGATTTTTGATTTCTTTTTTGTTCCTTTAATTTTTTTGGTACAAAAGTTTAATTTGGTCCTCTAATTGAAATTTATCATATATGCTACTTTTCATTTTAGTCCTCATTTTAATTTTTTTGTTGAAATTACACAGCAATTACCTCTAGAAATGTCATTATTTATTTTGGTCCCAAAGTTTTTATTTGTTTCAATTCTATCCTTCAATTAGAATTAATCATATATTTTATTTCTCAATACGATTCTTATTCTTTGAATTTTTTATTTCATATTAATTCTTTTGATTTTTTTATTCTTGCATAATGTTTATTTTTTATTCGTATTTGTATATCTATGCTTTTAGTTTTTTTATTGAGATTTTATTTTTAATCGGTTCAATACTGAAAATTTTAATTTTGTTGGTAATCATTTTAATCTTTTTGATGAAATTACACAGCAATTACCTTTAGAAATGTCATTATTTATTTTGGTCCCAAAGTTTTTATTTGTTTCAATTCTATCCTTCAATTAGAATTAATCATATATTTTATTTCTCAATCCGGTTCTTATTCTTTGAATTTTTTATTTCATATTAATTCTTTTGATTTTTTTATTCTTGCATAATGTTTATTTTTTATTCGTATTTATATATCTATGCTTTTAGTTTTTTTATTGAGATTTTATTTTTAATCGATTCAATCCTGAAAATTTTAATTTTGTTGGTAATTATTTTAAAATTAATATTGCTCACTTTTTCCCTTTATTCATTTTTTTTGTGTTTTCTGTTATTTTTATTTGTTCTCTGGATCATATGATTTTTATGATTTTATTATTTTTGTAATAATAATAATAATTTTAGTGATTATTTTTTTAATTTTTTATAAAAATATTTTGTTTTTTTATGATTTTTAGGGAAATTTAATAATTTTAATTGTTTTGACAGTAATTTTAACTGTTATAACAATGATAATAACAATAACATAAGTGTCGCACCCCAACTCGAGAGCGCAGCGTTGTGGCGACCCTCCCTGTGATTCGGGGATTCATGTCGGGGTTTCATCTTTATTTTCATGAAAAATGGAGTCACCACCTTGTATTATGATTACTAGGAAACCCAAAATTGGTCTTTCAAATATTTTACAATAAGAGACTGGTTGCGTAAAGGGAAGGTTTTGGCGTCCCTAGTAAGCCCTACCTAAGGCAAGTTGCTTCATGTTTTTGTTTGTCTTATGATTGTTATGATATTGATCTTTCAAAAATATATTGGTTAAATGGTGATGACTTATTATTCCTGTAAAAATATTTTGGATATTAACCTTTTTATGATTTATTTATCCAAATACCACCAGTGAATAATAATGAATTATCCCCCGTAAATATTTTGGATATTAACCCTTTTAGGATTTATTTATCCAAATACCAACAGTGAAAAATAAAAGAATTATCATTGTCAATATTTTGGATATTAACTCTTTTAGGATTTATTTATCCAAATATCAACAGTGAATAATATGAATCACCAAAAATAAAGTTTTTATATTTTTTGGAATTTTGGTCAATACCTTTTGGATTTTAAAAAACATTTTGTAAAATCCAAAAATACAAGAAATTATTTATTTCGTGAAATTATGCTAAATATATTTTTTTTCTTCAAACTCCAAGATAGTATATATAATTTGAAAGAAAATGAATTTTCAAAAATATGTTAGTGTATTGGCCGTATTTAAGAAAACAATACATTTTTGTCTTTTTATAATTTCCTAAAAAAATATTTTTTTTTATTTTTATTATTTTTTTTCAGTGGGCTGGCTATCAACCCACCTAAATTCAGGTTGGACTGCCTCAAGCTGGGCTGTTAGCAGATGGGTGGCAATCCAGTCTTCGTTTGGACTAGGCTTCTAGCCCAGTTCAACTGGAAGCCCATCTTAATCAGGGATCAGGTTGGGCACAAAGCTCAACCCGACTGGCCTAGAGGGGAGTGAATTAATTCACTCCCTGCATGCAAGAAGATGATATACAGTATAAATGGAAGATTACGAGTATGATGAACGGTTCATTGTTAATACTGTTGGGTAGAGGAGTTCGATGTGGTTCTTCCAGTCATGATGCCGTCGAAAATGGTGGCATGTGGTGGCCGAAAATGGCGTCAGAAAGTGACGGGTTATGTTTATTGCTATAGTGGATTTGCTTCTAACTTCGCCTGAGATGGTAGCTGGGCTGCTAGAGTTGAGGGGTGGCTGTTAGTAATGACAAAAACAGTTCTTAGTGGCTGGAGCTGGTGGCCGAAGTTGCTGAAAGCCTGAAACTAGAGGGAGAGAGAAAGGCTCCTCTGGTTTTAGAGAGAGAGAGAGTAGACCGACCGAGAGAAAAGAGAAAAAAAGAAAAGGAAACGAGCTGGTTGGCGCGCACTGTGGCAACTTGTCCCCGTGAACGGGGAGATTAAATGTCGGGGGGAATTATCTATTTTTGTAAAAAGGGAGTCGCCACCTAGTATTACGGTTACTAAAAAACCTAGGACTGGTCTTTCAGAGATTCTAGGGTAAGGGACTGGTTGCGTAAAGGGAAGGTTTTAGCACCCCTAGTACACCCTACCTAAGGTAAGCTGCTTAGTGTTTTTGTTTGTCTTATGATTGCTAGGATATTGATATATATATATATATATATAAATGTTGATGATATATTATCTCTGCCGAATATTTTGGATATCAACCCTTTAGGATTTATCTATCCAAACACCGATAGTGAATAAGAGCATATTATTCCCGCCGAATATTTTAGATAGCAACCCTTTAGGATTTATGTACCCAAACACCGATAGTGAATAATAGCATATTATTCCTGTCGAATATTTTGGATAGCAACCCTTTAAGATTTATCTACCTAAACACCGATAGTGAATAATAGCATATTATTCCTGCCGAATATTTTGGATAACAACCTTTTAGGATTTATCTACCCAAACACCGATAGTGAATAATAGCATATTATTCCCGCCGAATATTTTGGATAGCAACCTTTTAGGATTTATCTACTCAAACACTGATAGTGAATAATAGCATATTATTCCCGCCGAATATTTTGGATAGAATTTATTTATCCAAACACCGAACCATTAATAATATCATATTATTCCCGCCGAATATTTTGCATTGTATTTGTTTATCCAAACACCGAACCATGAATAATATGAATCACCGAAAAAAAATTTTATATTTTTTTGAATATTGGCCAATACCCTTTGGATTTTACAAACATGTTGTAAAATCTCAAAATGTAAGAAAAGATTTTTTTCCCTTTGCAAAATCCATGCTAAAACTCATTTTCTCTTCAAAACCCAAGATAATATATATTTTTTCAAAAGAACAACAACTTTTTATTCAAGAAAAACAACACATTTTTTAAGGTTTTTTATATAAAAAACAAAAATATTTTTTATATATTTTTTTAGTATTTTATTATTATTTATTTATTATTTTATAATATTATTATATTATTATTTACGGGTGGGCTGGGCTGCCAGCCCACCTAAATTCGAGCTGGGCTGTCTTATCCCCAGGCTGGGTTGCTAGCCCAGATGGGTGGCAGCCCAGATCCATCTAGGCTGGGCTTCCATCCCAACCGCTGGAAACAGGCTTAGGCCAGGTAGGGCACAAGGCCCGGTCTGCCAAGCCTACGCGGGGAGTTCACTCCCTGCATGCAAATGCAGGGATGATGAACAGTACAAGGAAGATTTTCAAGTATGGAGAATGGAGTAACTGTCGATACCTTTGGGTAGAGGAAAACGTGGTGATTCTTCTGGTTGTTGTGGTGGCGGAGATGGTGGCCTGTGGTGGAAGAGCATTGAGGTTGTTCAACATATACTTCTTCCATTATAAAGCCATTTAAAAATGCACTTTTAACATCCATTTGGAAGAGCGTAAAATTTGCATGACATGCATAGGCTAATAACATTCTTATAGATTCAAGTCTAGCTACTGGTGCAAAGGTTTCTTCATAATCTATTCCTTCTTCTTGATTATAACCTTTAGCAACTAGTCTTGCTTTGTTTCTAACAATAGTCCCATGTTCATCAACTTTGTTTCTAAAGACCCATTTAGTACCAATTATTGATAAATCTTTTGGTCTAGGAACTAATTCTCAAACATCATTTCTCTCAAACTGATTTAGCTCATCTTGCATGGCTAAGATCCATTTTTCATCATTTTCAGCTTCAAGAAAGGTTTTAGGTTCTATTTGAGAAACAAATGCATAATGTCCACTAATGTTTCTAAGGGATGCTCTAGTTTTAGTTCCTTCAAACGGATTACCAATAATTAATTCTGGAGGATGAGAACTTACATACCTTAGCTCCTTTGGCAGCTCAAAGGAGTTACTTACCAACTCTTGTTGATTGCTTGAGCTTGGTTGGTCCTTGTTCATGTCTTCATTTGATGATTCATTTGGATTTTTATCATGAAGATTCAAATTTTGAACACTTTTATTTAAGTCATCTAGAATCTCAACAATTTTGTCATTTTGAGTTTCCTCAAAAGCGACATGCATGGATTCCTCAAAACAAACTGTTCTATTATTATATACTCTGTAAGCTTTGCTAGAGGAGGAGTATCCAAGAAAAATTCCAACATCGGATTTTGAATCAAATTTATCAAGGTTGTCTTTAGTGTTTAGAATAAAGCATTTTGAACCAAAGACTTTAAAGTAAGAGATGTTGGGCTTCCTCCCTTTCCAAAGCTCATAAGGAGTCTTTTTCAACTCAGGTCTCAAAGTAACACGATTTAAAACATAGCAAGAAGTATTTACGGCTTCCGTCCAAAAATATTTAGGGGTGTTAAATTCATTTATCATAGTTCTTGCCATTTCTTGAAGAGACCGATTTTTCCTTTCCACAACCCCATTTTGTTGGGGAGTTCTAGGAGTTGAAAAATTGTGGTGGTATCCTTTTTCTTCACAAAACGTTTCAAATAAATCACTTATGAATTCACCACCATGATCGCTCCTTATGTTAATTATAGAAAATCCTTTCTCATTTTCGATTTTCTTTGAAAACTTTACAAATTCATGAATGGTTTCATCTTTTGATTTCAAAAATATAACCCATGTATATCTAGTAAAGTCATCAACAATTACAAACACATATCTATTACCACTTAAACTTCTTGTTCTAGTTGGTCCAAATAGATCTATGTGAAGTAATTCTAAAGGTCTTTCGGTTGATATGTGATTCTTGCTTTTAAAAGATGTTTTGACTTGTTTACCCATTTGGCAAGCATCACACAACTTTTCCTTTTCATATGCAATATGAGGAAGACCTTTAACTAAATCATTTTTAGCTAATTTTGAAAGGATGTCCATGCTTATGTGACCTAGTCTTCTATGTCATAGAAAACTATCATTTATACTAGCAATAAGACAACTTTCACTACTTATACATGTATCTATTTTGATCTTATAGATGTTTCCAACTCTATTACCGATAAAAATAATTTTATCATTTTCAAGTATTAAGCAACATGTATGATCAAAAATGATTTTATATCCTTTGTCACATAATTGACTTATACCAAGTAAGTTATGTTTAAGATTATCAACAAGAAATACATTTTCAATGGAGGTTGAAGACATACCTCCAATGTTGCCAATTCCAACAATTTTTCCTTTTGAGTTGTCCTCAAAAATCACTTTTCCTCCTTTAGTTTTGGTAAGGCTTGAAAAAAGGGTGTTGTCTCCGGTCATGTGTCTTGAACAAGCACTATCCAAAAACCACTCCCCATGTTCCCTTGGTTCCTACAAAACAGAATCAAGATGAGGATTTTGGTACCCATACCTTCTTGGGTCCTTTTTGGTTAGGGGTGGTTCCTTTTGGAACCCAAATCATTTTAACAGTTTTATTTTTCTTCATAGGACATGCATAAATCAAATGTCCTAATTTTCTACAGTAATTGCATGTATGACTTGGATCATAAGACTGTTTAGCTTCAACAAAGTAATTCTTTAGGTATTTTTGGTTTTTATTAGGTTTATAACTTAATCCTCTTTTGTTAAATACACTTCTTTGACTCGAAAGCATTTTCTCAAAAAAAATTGAGCCTTGTGTGAATTTTGTGATAATTATATTCAACTCATCAACTTTTTCTTTTAATGATTTATTATCTTCTTCAAGTTGATTAGTCTTGCTACTCTTGTCATTTAAATCACATATTTTCTTTTCTAATAATTCTTTTTCTTCACTTAAGCAAACATGATTTCTTTTTAGAGTACTATATTTTGAACCTAATTTCTTATATTCTACATATAAATTTTCAAGTTCATGTAATTCAATATAAGAAGGATCGGATTCATCATCCGAAGATAGTACCTCATTTTCGCTTTCAATTGCCATGAAGCACATGTTAGCCACATGTTCTTCTTCATCATGAGCTTAGTCAGTCATCGCTCCATGTTGCTTTCAAAGCTTTCTTTTGAAAGCGATTTTTCTTCTTTATTTGAAGAAGGAGACAATCGGTTTTGATATGTCCAAACTTGTTGCATTTGTAGCATCTTGGAGTTTCTTTACTTGATTCTCCTTTGTTTCCCTCCTTTTTGTAGTTCGAAAACTTTCTCTTATCATTTTCTTTCTAAGAAAGTTTCGAAACTATCTTGTGATCAATGCTACATCTTCCACAAGATCGTCGTGACTGTCTTCATCATCGTCATTATCCTCGTCTTCAACTTGATGAACAGTTTTAAATGCCAAATTTTTCTTTGGCCTTTCTTCTTGATCTTGTTTATCCATAGTAATCTCGTGAGTCATTAGAGAACCGATGAGCTCCTCTAATGGTAATTTTGTGAGATCTTTAGCTTCTCGTATTGCTGTCACTTTAGCTTCCCAAGCTTTCGGTAGAGATCTGAGAATCTTACTTACAATCTCTGCATTTGTGTAAGTTCTACCAAGAGCATGTAAACTATTTGTAATGCTAGTCATACGAGTAAACATACTTGTTATGGATTCATTTTGCAACATTTTAAATAACTCATACTGATGAACTAACATATCAATTTTTGATTCTTTTACTTGATTAGTTCCTTCGTGAGTTACTTCTAAAGTATGCCATATATCCCTAGCATTTTTACAAGAAGATATTCTATTAAATTCACTTCTATTTAATGCACAGTATAAAGTGTTCATGGCTTTAACATCCATAGAAAGTAATCTTTTATCTAAGTTTGTATATTCTATCATGCTTTTTGGAATCTCAATACCATTTTCGATTTTAAGTGGTCTATGAGGTCCATTTTCAATAGAAAGCCATAAATCAAAATCTATAGATTGAAGGTATATTGTCATTCTAGCTTTCCAATAGGCATAATCATTACCATCAAAAAATGGTGGTCTAGATGTTGAGGCACCTTCATTTTGGAGATTATAACTTGTAGTTGTCATTCTACTCAAAGTCTAAGCAAACTTAATAATTGAGAACTAAGCTTTGATACCACTTGTAGGACCTCAGGCGCTACCAACTCTTCTAAAACCAATTGGTGATAGAAGAGACGCATTCCTTAGCCTTATAGTGCATTCAGCACACACAAGCGCCTATGACATTCGATTGTGACTTGGCCCACCCGGCCTCCGCCACGGGACAATTGATGCACACATGGCCAACATGCAATATGGGTGGCTTCGGGTGGCTCAACAAATGTTGTTTGTTGTTTTTTTTGGTGCAAAATGCAATTTGATCCCTCAATTCATAACTCCTTTAATTGCACCCTTAATTGAACTTAGATTTATGATTTCGTTCAATTATGTCCTTGTGAAAAATTCAAAGTTATCCTTAAATTTTGCGCATCTTTTTACTTTGGTCCTTGATTTCCAATTTGTGCTACTTGACCCACGGTTGACCATTAAACTCTCAATTGTTTCCAATTGGACCCCTGATTTTGCATAATTGGCTCGGAAAAATTTAATTTAGCCTTCGAAAATTCAAATGTCACCAATTGAGCCCGAATTAAATTTAAGAACTTGATTTCTTATTGACTAAGATTTTAATAAAAATTAATTTGATCAATTTAAAGTATAATTAAGTCGTCAAGCTTAATTAAACCCTTCAATTGGACCTAAATTAATTCCTGAATATAATTATGTTTTTATATAAACCAATGACTATATCAAATTGATCCATAAAAATATAATTATATTTTATGACTTAGTTTATACGCGGATTTATCTGATAGTAAATTACTTTAGCTTTGGATCTACGTTTTTTTCATTTCTGGGCACAAAAAGAGTACAATCGAACTTTTTCAAAAATTTCCCAAAATTTAACTTGATTTTTTTACCAGCCCCCCTTTTATTTTATTTTTTTGTTATTTTCTGATAGTTTTGGGGCATGACCCAAAATTGGGTTACAACACTGGTGATGTTAAGGCTGGTTGAAGAAAATTGCTTGAGTTTTTTTTACGTGAATTTTCTCTCCTGATCTTCTTTTTTCTCTTCCTTTTTCACTCCTCTGTTTTTTCTCTTCTTTGTTCTCTGTTTTTTTTCTCTTCTTTCTACGTAAAATACTTTCTCCTCCCCTATCCATCTGTCCCTGCATATTGCTATTTATAGCAGAGAAAACAAACCCTTTGGCTACCCATGGCATGCAGCGAAGGGTTTCTGCCGCTGAATATTTTACGCGGGGCACGCCTAAACATTCAATGTTGGGCACATTGGAATATGCAGTGCAATTTTCAAAAATATTGAAGAAAGTAAAAGTATGATTTGATCCTTCAATTTATAATTGCTCTAATTATACCTCCAATTGGCCTTAAAACTTTTAATTTTTTATGCAATTGCATCCCTGTTAAAATTTTGAGAGTAACCTTAGCTTTGCGCGCCTTTTTATTCAAGTCTTTGGTTTCTGATTTGCATGATTTAACCCTCAATCGACCATTAAACTCTCAATTTGTTCAATTTGGCCCTCAATTTCGCATAATTAGCTTGAAAAAAATTCAAATCGGTCTCCGAAAAATCCAATATCATCAATTGAACTCGAATTAAATTCAAAAACTTGATTCCTCATCGACTAAGCCTTTAATAAAATTAATTTGAGCAATTTAAAGTATAATTAAGTCATCGCGCTTAATTAAATCTTTCAATTGGATCATAAATTAATTCTCAAACATAATTACACTTTTAAATTGGTCAACGATTAAATCGAATTGGCCCATAAAAATATAATTATATCTTTTTAATTAATTTTTATGCAAATTTATTTGATAATAAATTACATTAGCCGAGAATTTGCGCTCTTCGTTATTTCCGGGTATAAAAAAATATGATCGTATCATTAAGCTTTTAAATTTATCAATGATTAATTTGTACTTTTAAATTAGCCACCAATTAAACCCAAATGGCCCATAAAAACACAATTATATCTTTCCACTTAATTTCTATGTAGTTTTATCCGATAATAAATTACATTAGCTACAAATTTATGTTCTTCTTCATTTCCGGGTATAAAAAAGTACTACCGTATCATTACATTTTTGAATTGGCCAACGATGAATTTGCACCTTTAAATTAGCCACCGATTAAATCCAAATGGCCCATAAAAACACAATTATATCTTTCGACTTAATTTCTACGCAAATTTATCCGATAATAAATTACGTTAGTCTTGAATCTGCATTTTACTTCATTTCTGGGCACAAAAGAGGTACGATCGAGATCTCAAAAACATCCAAAATTTCCGCCTTGACACCGACCCCTTTTGTTTTATTTTTTTCTTATTATTTTTTTGGTAGTTTTGAGGAATAACCTAAAATTGGGTTATGACAATAAGGATGAACTTTCAATTTATGTTTTTGTTTTTTGTGGATAGAAAATTAACTATTTATTTTTATTATTTGATTATTGCAAATGTTTTCACAATATATATATATATATATATTTGAATTGAATTATAAAATGAACTGATCTTAATGTAGTGAATTCAATAATTTAGATATCCGAATCTTCTTGCATTTTTAATGATGATAAATATATGTTGGTTATTTCGTTGAAAACTAAGTAAACATACATATTTATATTGATTTAAAATTCATATATTTTATATAATAAAAACTTGCACTTAACATGAATTCTGTACAAATTTATTATTTTTGCTAAATTTATATTATAACAAAAAATATACATAATTAATATTTTTAAATTAAAAAAATATGATGTTGCCCGCGACAAGTCACGAGTGCATTGCCTAGTGTGTGTGTGTGTGTGAATGTGGTCTTAATGTCAAAGTCTATTTCAAGGAGTTGGTATGATAGCTAATGAATTAAATATTTTTTTTCTTCTTAAAACAAGCATCATTCTCTTTGTATATTATCTGTCTTTCGTTTTTCATTTTTATATTATGAAAAATTAACATTTATTGGTATATAAATAAGAAAAACCTTGATGGAGAAATTCAAACAAGCAATTATAAAAAAAAAAAAAAAAGCCAAGATCCACATCCATCATGTCTGCAATAACCAAAAAATAGCCTGGGACAACCGGAGGTTTATGCATGCTTTAGACCCATAAAGTACGCTTTTCGGGTTATGTGGTTCCCCGTTCCGCAAGGATATCAAAAAAAATAACCAAAAAATAATTTTGGAGCCTCTATATATTTCCATTCTTATCTTCCATTTTAGATTTTTTTTTTTGTTTACATTTCTCGAGATAACCAATATATTTTTTATTAGGAAATCGTCATACAATCGGGTTGTTTCATCCTAGTTCGACATTAGGTCCATTGCTCAAGAACTTAATTAATCAACCCGGTGTACTCATGGTTCCTCCGGCTAGAGGCTGATCCCTAAATCACCCTACTTAACTAGATTCTTAATATACCACCGGGAACCGTTTGCATGGGCCATACCCCGGTGACCGAGTCCAGGTTCACCCCGGGGTTACTTGTCT
Source organism: Salix exigua (assembly GCA_032356905.1). Taxonomy (NCBI): domain Eukaryota; kingdom Viridiplantae; phylum Streptophyta; class Magnoliopsida; order Malpighiales; family Salicaceae; genus Salix; species Salix exigua. The sequence goes on from CM063597.1 coordinate 9,159,428, forward strand.
TCAACGGGCTATGTTTCCAGCACGAACCATCCTGCTCGAGCTTGACTTCGTGGTCTGGCTACTGCATGGGTTAACCAAAGAAGACAGCACAGTGCTGCTCCTTGCCCTTTTCTCCTCGTCTTCATATTTACCAATTCTTATTCATTTTAATTTCATTTCCTTCAGAATTCGGCAATCTGAGTAGGAAACTTTCTTGGCATGTGACGCCATAATGTCAAACCGAACTAGTACCATGACAAAGCACCGACGTGTCTCTTAACCTCACCGAAATTTCAATTTATATTTACCATTTCGTGTTTGTTTTGGTAGTTTTAAAAATATATTATAATAATATTTTTTTAAAATATATAATTTTCAGCAGTATGATATAAAAATAATCTAAAAGACCGTAATTTCAATTTCATATCATCATGCACGTACAAACATTCGAGCAACTATATTCAACACGAGAGCAGAGTTGTACTGGGGCCTGAGAACTGAGCTGAAATTAGGATCACCGTGGAGGCGTTGGGCTTTCGAGAAGAGTGCAACGATGAAGAGGGAGTCTATTGAGTGCTAGGTGTTGGGCCTAAGAAAACGAGACGAAAGGGGTGGTCATATGGTTATCACGTAAATAATATATTTTCCTCGGCAATAGCTCTCTATCCACGAAGTTGAGCTTTTTTATCGAGGAAAATATATATTATTGCAGCCATTAATTGCTGCGGTGATATAAAACATGGTGCCCCCACCACATTAGGTAGGTTTAGGTTGGTAGTCGGCTCGTGATCGAACCTCCAAGAGTCAGCTCTTAGCGCGCACTGAAAATTACAATTGACTACAGGAGTGAGAGCATGAGTTATGGAGTAAATAGGTTGTTCGAACCAGATTGTCTGGATAATTGGGAATTTCTAACTCTAATGGGTCACCAAATCTAAGACTTCTCCCTACCAAAAACATTTTTAAAAATTATAAGAAAAGGGGAAAAGAGAGAAGGTGTTTCAAGGGGGATTTTGCCACTGCCGACAAATCATAACAGGTTCTCCGAAACCCTAGGATGGTCAAAATAAATGGAGGTTCAGTCGTTCGTTTTCATAGAAAGTGTGGTTTTTGTTTCTTTCTCGTGAGCCTATAGTACGTGGGCACATATGTACTCAAGATGGAGGTCACGGTGAGAGACCCATGGCAATCACGTTCATGAAATTGCACTTACGACAGGGAAAACTACAAACTTAGGAGGGAGAGAGCGTACAGCAATATTCATATTCATGAAATTGCATTTTTTCCCAACAATTGAAATTCTATTTCACGTATAGGACGAACTTGTTTCTTTTTCTCAACCGCGTCCCTCATCTGAAATTGTGCATCCATGCATGGTTTCTTGCCACTTGCAGGATTCTATTTTACCAGAGAGGTGGTTCCATTTTTTTCTGCTACTCACCCTCGTAGCTATTACTGCTGAGACCTCACGCACGTAGTCGTGTCGGACTTGATATGTATACTACATTCAATCAGAAAATAGGATTTGAAAGATAGTTTAAGGTTGTCTTCTAAGACGGACGCAAGACTGTTTCCTCTTGGTTGGCCATAGAAAGAGAACCTAGCTAGCTTTACACGCTTTAGACAATATTTCATTTTATTTTCCTGTCTTGTCAAATTAAATTACGAAGAAGAAGGAACAGCTTAAGAAATAGTTCTTTATTTCTAACAATCAATTGAAGATTCTTGACCTGTCATCTTAGGTTATAAGTTGACCATACAATACACACACACACAAACACACTCCACACATATATATCTTAGCAAAGTTAGTGTATAGAAGAAAACTTGGATAAAATTGCCAACAAAGTTCTTAATTTAATTGTTGCTGAGAGATTCAGATCCAATATATCTTCAAGTATCAAAAGATTGAGCCAAAATTAAGTTATACCACATGATGTCTGACTGCAGAGAGTGATGAAATCTCAGTAGGTAGCATTCGCTCGCGATTGGCAAAGTTCATTTAATACACAGCTGTTTCTCCGAGTTGTAGCGGTGCTTGTGGCTAGGTTGAAATCTGAACACCTCTCGTAACTAACATTCTTCTCTTGCTACTACGTACAGTTACAACTCCTGAGACGATGATACACACATGGACCTAATTCCACTCCATCAAAAATATACTTTCTCTTCTTATTTTCTTATCTTGAAAACAGTAAATATGTGGATGTAAACTGACGTTGAAAACCTACAAGTTCAGCTAGCAAAGTCAACCAAATTTTGGTAATTTCTGTTTGCTTGTTTGATCATTGCAGATTAATCTTTCCATAGTAAATTAGAGCCACAGGATCTTCCTGTCAGCTTTCTTCTCGGTCTTCTCCCAGATTATAACTTTTCTGGTTCTGTATGTGACAAACGGACGGCAGAACAAATTGAAGATGGAAAAACAATATTCTGATAAATATTAATGCCTTTGTTCCTTTGAATGGTAGCTGAATCTATGCGTTCGTCAATAGTTCCTCCTCATGCATTTTTCTTTCAAGTCATGTTAGATGGTAGCTGTGCTGGTTCACATGTAACTATTAAAACTGATGTAATAGAGCAGAAGTAATTAAGACACATATTTTCAAACTACTTTAACAGGACATATTCTCAACAGTTTCTTAGTTGAAAACTCAACAAACATCTTCAAACCTAATATTTATTCTCAAATTTGTTGCTCTTATTCAATAAAAGAAAATCTATGTTTGACAAATGAATTTATGGAGTGATCCCGTAATCTATACGGCCTCGCGGAATATATATGATTTTATATAACAATTAAAAGTAGTTTTTATGATGAAACCGATATATATATATATATAACCATGAACAAGTATAACACGTACGTACGAGAAACAGGTGGTTTGAGTGTTTTGAAACCAGAAATTCTTCATTTCCAATCGATTTCGAGTCTAATATATTTGAAGTGGGAGAAAAAGGATGGATAGATAAGATGGCCGCTGTTACTGTTTGTTTGGACCCATAGTCTGATCAAGGTCTGTTAAATGCCTTAAAGGCTCGATATCGTAAAACGTCGCCCTTATTCTTCTATGACTGAGAGGGAAGTAAGAGATTCTTCATGAAAATATAAACTCAGTTGAGTTGATATTGAAAATCAGAATAAATTACAAAATAGACTAACAGACAGAACCCATCTGTCCTTCTCCTACGTGCCATGTCTTTGATAGCAGACGAGGAAAAAGTCTGAATATAGAGAAAATTATATTTATTTATTTATTGTTAAATCTGCATATGTCTCTGCAAGTTTCTGATCGATCTCAACTGGACTGACAAACGCATTCCTCTTATTCAGAAGATCTAAGTGGCTCTGTAGAGATAACAAATATTAGATCCATGCACTGATCATATACACATGACCATCTCCTAATTAATTGAATACATGAATTAAATATATTCAATATCAATTTTTATCAAAGCTAGACTCCAAAATTAGAACATACATTTCTAAAACTTCTGTTTAAGTCTTCTTATACTCATTATTTATTGATATCCTAGCAAGAAATTTTTTATTTCATTTTCTTTGTCCCTAAACATTTTAATAGCATAAATTATAGAGAAATTAAATCGAACCATCTTGAAATGACTTAAAAAATTGATTTACTAGTTATTTAAGGTGAAATAGCACTCTTTGTGAAACTTGGGATCTTTTTGGCATTGTTTGATTAAGGTTTCAATTCTAATTAAATTCCCATTACGTCCCTTATTTATACCGTTTTATGTTTTTCATGTAATAATTTCTAAATCTTGATATTAATTTGTTTATACTGAGTTTTACTTAAACTATTTTGAATTTCATTAAGTTACATACTTGTACTTCTAGTCCCGTATAAATCACTTCCAATAAATCTTTATTCATGTTTCTGTATTTTTTATTTTCCAGGTATTTTATATTTATATTTTCTTAACACCTGAACATAATACAATATTTTATTTCAAATCCCTAAGACTAACATTATTTCTATAACTTTATTATCACTTTCCCCATTTAACATAATATTTTCTTCTATTAATACTGTGAATTTTATCTAGGGATTTATAGATTCTCGTTTTTTTATTCTGTAATGAATTAAATTGACTTATTAAAGATTAATTCGTTTATGATATTTTTTTATACTTCTTGTTCATTGAATTGATATGAATAAGACGAGGATTATTATTTCAATAATATTAATATCTTGAGATAAATTTTCATTGTATCACATTCATATCAAACTTATTTTTGGTTAGCTATCATTATCGTCAAATATGTTGCCGTAATCATGTAAACATGAGGTTCACATCAGTTTGGAAGGAACTAGATTTATCAAGGAAAGAGAGTACAACATGATTCATACTGGATCGAAAAAAAATCCAAAAATACGAAGAAGAATCAAAATTTCAAATATCAATCATGTTTACTGTTATTCTGATGTAATCGATACAGCATACATGCATGTTCAACTCAGCTATTTTAACATGGCGACAGATAATTAACTATGCCCTTCATGAATTAATTAATCCATGTTCAGTGTGAATGAACAATGTTTGATCGAGATCGCACTTCAGGTAACACACGGTTCACTAATACTGACCTGAAACCATAGCAGCTTCTGATCAGTAAGGCTGTCTTGCTCCATTTCTCGTGATATTTCCAAAGGGAATTCATAATAAAGTTTCCAAACAGTCAAGATTTACAAATGAGGCTTGATTCACACACCGGTCCCTGCTAAAACACTTCTTTAGGGTGTCCAAAATTAGAAAGTAATTTGTTTGCTACTGAGAGAGAAGAAGGCTGGAAGAAGGGTCGATCTTTTGTGGCCTCAAAAAATTAGACTCGTTGTCCTTTCGATGATTCCCTTCAACATGTGCGATTGAAGAAGAAGGAATGCTCATTGTGAGGTCAAGATTTAGGTCAGGCAAGGCACGCTGATCATCGTCCAGGCGACTTCCGGCATCCGATGTTTGCTCACTATCAACGACAGGCTTTCCAGGCGGTTGTATGGCCTGAACTTTCAATCCAGATGCTGTTGCAATGGCAGGTTTTGGCGGGTTACGTGAGCGCAGGAGATTCTGGTTCAGACGATGATTATTTGGATCAATCCCCATGTTTATAAGCTTTCTCCTTAAATGAGAGTTCCAGTAGTTCTTCACTTCATTGTCTGTTCGTCCAGGCAATCTTCCAGCTATTAATGACCACCTGAAAACATTTTACCGTTACAATCTTGATACAAAAAAAAAACAAAAAACAAATGCGATCCAGCTGTGCAATATTAAGATTAATTCTGATTTTTCTTTTTAGAATTATTACAATAGAGCTTTCAATTTAACAACGTCATTAGAAATAATCAAGGATATGTTATTTCATCTTCTTCTTTTTTTAAATGGGCTTTAAAAAGCAAAGTTATATATGTCTGGACAGCAGCGAAATCTTCTTTCTAAAGACATGCCATGCATGGTGCAATTTTACTTTATATATACTTTTATGTCGAAAATAATTTCTTCTTCAATTTCAGCAGTAGGAACGGGAAATTGAAGGGAAGGGAAGGGAAAAATTAAATCGTGGAGAAGTATTAATATATCTACCGGTTTCCTAGGAGTGCATGAAGCTTGATGATGAGATCCTCTTCATCTTCTCCAAAGTTGCCTCTTTTTAGGTCTGGCCGAAGATAGTTTATCCATCTCAGCCTGCAGCTTTTTCCACAACGAAGCAGGCCTGACCAATCAACATGGAAACAAACACCACCCTCAATAGATTTCCAACAAATTGAATTAACTAATCAAACCATTTTTATTTATTATTTTGAAAACAAAAGGGGATAAAATAGGGAGCTTCGTAAACAAGAGGTGGAAGAAGGAGAAACCTGCAGCCTGAGGAAGAGAACGCCAACAACCTTCGCCATGTTTCTGAATATAATCTATGAGTTTCTGGTCTTCGTCCTTGGACCAAGCTCCTCTGTTGGTATCTTGTTTATCACAACACGGCCTCCTCATTATTTCAATCCGAAGCTTCTAAGAACAGAAAGAAACGCCTCGACTGGAAAGGAGCAGATACCCAGGAATCCGATAGGGTAAAAATAAGATTCAAGTGGCGGTCTTTATTAGGATGATTGCTGCCAGGTTTGCAAGAGAAAAAAAGGTTGACTTTGACCGGTTGTTTTGCCATGCATGTGCGTGCAGGTTGTAAGGACGACCTCCCTGAAAAGAGAAGGTGCATCCTTGAGGGTTTCACAGTTTTTATTTTTTTATTTTTTTTGTTTTGAGTTAGGTAAGTCAGTTGCTGTTAAGTATAAGTCCCCATCCTTCGTACGTGTTCAGTGGACAGTTTCACATTTCATGCTCCACGTTTTTTCCAGCATTTCAGGATTATAAAATTAAAATCTCAGAAATTGAGTCTAAATTTTGGTTTGTTTGTTTTGAAAGAAAATGTTTTTTTTTTCTTGGAAAATGTTTTTTTATCGATTTTAAATGGAACACAAACAAATGTAGAATACTATTTCTAGCAAAACCGTATCCTTTGAATACCTGGAATGGAAAAATAACACTTTTTAAAATTTGGATTGTAAACTAAAAACTTTTAATTTGTTCAATTTGAGTCCTCATGAATTAACAGGGGAGCAAATTGCACGATTCAACTCAACTGATGAGAGTTCCTAAACCACCAATTAGAAACCATCTTTTGTGCTCAGTTAGAATCTAGTCAGTCACCGTCACAGACACGATAGTAATTAAGGAGTTCTTTTTACCCTTCAATACTATTGAACTTGATTTAACCTGGCAAGTAATTGTTATGACTTGTTGACCTGATTTTTAGCTTGGCAAGCGGGGTGACATCTAATTTATCTAGAAAATATATCAATGACTCAATAGATCCGATTAAAGTTCAATATATTTTTTCATAAAAATAATATTAATAATTCTATTTTTTGGATTATTTAATTATATAATAATATAAATAGATATTTTCAAGAAAGACAGCTAGTAAAATCATGAAGAAGAAAAATATTCTGACATCAAAACTGTCTTTTTTATTCATATATTGTTTTTAATTTAGACCAAAAAAAATAATTTATTATTGGCAGTATAGTTCATTGAGTGAAAAGTAATAGCAATTAGTAAAAATATTTAAAAAAAAATAAAGTTTTGAACTAAAAAGATCAGAAAAATTAAATAAAAAAACTGATTTTTTTAATTCATTCATTTCTTCTTCTTCTTCTTTTTTAAATGGATTTTAAGAAAACAAGAATTTTAGCATGCATCCACTCACCACATGAATATTGTCCTTTCTTCAAATCAATATAAAGCCTAGTTTAGCCCTCGCAAACTTGATAATCATCAATACTAGCTAAAGTGTTTCTTGCCTTCTCAACATTATTATCCAAAAACTTTATAACACTAGAGGTGTTCATTAATTCCTAAGTTGAATCCTGAGGAAATCTGTCATGAAACATATATAGCTATAAGTTTTGCTATAATTTTCTCTAATAACATAACAATTGTCGGACCATTAAAGGACTATATTACATTGTTAATTACATTTTCTGATGGTCAAACATATGTATAAGCTAATGCTCAGGGGATGTTATTCAACCATTTAAAAGCACCAACATCCAGATCCCTAATATCCTTCATGTAATTCTCAAAATCAAAAGTTGTGTAAGCTTTTAAAGCACCCGAGTATTCAATAAGTTTTAAAATAAATTAAAAAATAAACACAGGAAGAGGTTAGGTGCCAAGGGCGCCTAAGAGATTGGGCTCGAGTGCCTGCCTCAGGAGTCAGAAGGCTGGGTGCTTGTGGATCTTGAAGAGCAAGTTTGTACGTCAAGTATTTATTTTATTATTTGTTTTTCCACTCCTCGACAATTTAATTAATATATCAATTGCTACCTTTAAAACACCTTGAAATTAGTCTAAAAAAGACAAAAATAAATTGAATAACGGAGGAAACCCTGGAAATAAAATGTTAACTGAGATTCTCAAGATTACAGATTAAATCATGGGACAATTAATTAGTTTTTCGTAGGTGGTAGATATGACAGGGATAGAGAGACTGGGACTCCCTCAGAAAAAAAACAAGTACGTACGAGGACAAAGGAAATTGGCACTATCACATGTTTTTGCGTTGACTGATAGTTTCCAATGAGAATCAGTAGCTAGAGAAGCACGTGACATTTTAATTTTAATTTTAATTTTTAATTAAAAATTATGGATAACTCGGCCCTGAACTTCCTGCAGCACTCCCGTCTATGTGGCTCTCTGACCAATAACATTGCTGGGTGTTGCTTTCAAAATGCACATTTATCCCAGCAAATATGTACACGTGTGTGAAAGAGAGGAGGACTTCATCATTTGGCTTTTCAGCATTGATGAATTTTGATTTTTTTTTTTTTGAGTTTCTTGGCTCTCATTAGGGTTTCTATATCCCGTATTAATATTTCTTTTGAAATTAAGCAAAACCGAAACTGGTAAGCCACGCTATTTTATGCACACACAAAAACGTGTCAGTGCTGACATCGACACTTCAACTTTAACTGGTCGTGCGTTTGATTGATGACCTAATCCAATTTCCGAATGAGAGGTTGAGGACCACGGCGGGGGATGATTGCTGACATCTTTGATTCTTCATTTGATCACTCGAGACTTTGTATTTAGCAAACCATACACGACAATTTATTTCCTGGGGCTCCTTCGATCTGTTATTGGATAAGAATATCATCCGGCAGCATTGGATTTCAACAACGTGAGGTCGTCAAAAGTTGATCATCTGTGTTTATATAAATCACAGATTGCATAGCAAGAAACGAATGTGCTGGAATAGCTCAGTTGGTTAGAGCGTGTGGCTGTTAACCACAAGGTCGGAGGTTCAAGCCCTCCTTCTAGCGAGGCTTTTTTAGCCGCTCCCGCTTTCCTTTTTTTCCTTACAGAAAAAAAGAAAAGCCAATCGGTCCATCGCTCACCTGCCTGAATGTGATTCGAGTTAGACTCGTTTTTTGAATTGTTTCTCATCTATGAAATACCAAGATAATATATGTTTTTTTAATGATTATGATTTGTAAATATAAAATATAAAACAGTTTTTCATTTAAAAAAATATTATTTCAATATATTCTCGGTGAAAAAATACTTTTATACCTTATTATATGCAATCGTCAACCCACCAATTAATTATTAAAGTTGATAGAACCCATATAATGTCTTGGTCTAGCGGTTGAATGAACTTGTTTTCTTCCTCAACACCAGGATTCAAGTCCCACCATGCACGTCTGTCATCCCCGCAGTGTCTTGCATGCTCACTGGGCTTGAAGTATGTTCAGTGAGTCTGGTGATTAATTATGGTACGTGTAAGCTGGCCCGGATACCCCGTTCATTAAAAAAAAAACTATTATTGCAATATCTCCCTATTTTTTCAGACAAGAAAAATTAAAAGGGATGTAATTTAAAAAGAAAAGGAACGGTTAATGTTCACGTACTGGCCATGGCATTACACTTCATGAGAAAATGCAATGGTCACGCATGCATTTTCTAAAACATATTATAAACAGAATCATATAACTACAGATGCAATCTCTATTATCCTTTTTAATAAATTAAATAGCAAAAAAAACCCAGAATTTCCAGTGTCATGAGAGCAGAACGTTAGGTAAGCTCTGGGGACACAAGAACAGAACGTTTATCATGGATTTCTTTCTACCTGCCAACTACTGTTAGGTTTCACGGTCCCTCTGCTACCACCGAGCTGCCTAACCCAACTGAGTTATTCTTATTTAACTGCTGGGTTACGGTGGTCGAAGATCGATGTTGGCAGTAATATTCTTCCTTTTTTTTCTTTTTTTTTTTCCTTTCACGATTGACCCTAATTGGAATCTCTACGCATTCCCAACGTAGATGGAGAATTTATTCGAGTGAACCTCTTTTTCCCCTCTCCTATTCGAGTATGATTAAAGTAATATTAATTTAGCTTAGATCTCATTGAATCTGAAGTAAGATCAACGATAGAAAACAATCTTCTTGATGATTTGAGCATCGGGATTGAAAGAGGACCTGGAATTTTGAACCATGTTGGTACACTCTTTCCCCTTCCATCTAAACTTTTATTATTATTATTATTTTTTATAAGCAAATCATCTCCGCTCAATATGTTATTTTTTTAGAAAAGAAACCACTTTGCCCCTAATTTTACTAATTAAAATTTTCTTTTCAAAACTTGTTACCAAACACAAACTAGTCGTTGACTCTGTTTAATATTATATTTTAAAAATGTTTTTGAGAGAAAAAAATTTATTGTATTTTTTTACTTTAAATTAAAAACAAATAGTGTTTTTGAATCATTTTCATATTTTGATGTTAAAAATAATTTTTTTAAAATAATACATTATTTCAATGCATCATGAATGAAAAATATTTTTAACAATAACATCAATCACAACTTCAAATATTCACACCAAAATTGAAATCAACTCTAAAAAATTGAATTGAGAATTGGTTCCCTAAAAAAAAACCCTTAAAAGTCTTAGATTTTAAATGAAGCAAGACTTTGACTCAATTCTTTAGATTTTTTGAGTGAAGTCAAGAGTTATTTTTACCCAAAGAAATTTATAAAGAAAGATTAAGTTAAAAAAAAAAAACAATTTAATCACTTCACAAAAACTGTACCAGACTAACTTTAAGACTTTAGAAGCCCGTAGTCATTGGATATCCTAAAAACCATGTCTGAAATAATTGAATCAGAAACAATCCAATTCCACTTCCCAGGATCACCACACCTTTTTTAACAGCACAGTAACCGGATCGGTCGATTCAATCAAAGAATGATGAACCTGAAATAGTCTCTTTTGACATCATGCTTCGATGGAGAAAAATGAAACTCGGGCCACCACGGAATTATTTTTTGCATACTCCTGGTAGAAAATAAATAAGCGGCAGTGAACAGTGTGTAACCAGAGACTTCACTTGTCAAAATGAATAGGCTTCGAGCAAGCTTTCTCGTATATGAACAGTCCACTTCCGGAAGGAAACATGTCGGATCCACAGACTTGCTGTTTTCTGCTCCATCGTCTTTTTTGACAGCATTACAGTTGATTTAATGTCTGTATTACCTACCAAGCTGCTATCTCCGGAGGATAAACCGTCAAGCCAATCCTGTCATGCCACACCAGCACAATGAGTTGACAAAAGGTTTAATTGCAACCAGGACATCTTGTCCTCTTCTACCTTTACGAATAAAGGTGTTCAACTTTTTACCTAGAAATTATATTATTATATAAAAATCTAAGAAAATATAATTTTCATATTCTAACTTTTTTTAATTGAGGATTTACTGTTCAAAACCTTTTGTTTGTTCAGATCTTAGTGCTTAAATATATTTTTTTCAATTGTACTTTTGTATGTCAAATTAACGGATAATTAAATCAAATTTGTTAACCAAAATAACGGATAATTAAAAGCATTGATTTCAAAATTCTCATAAAATATTTATTTTATTCCTCAAATTTTATACATTATACCTATTTAATCCCTCCATATGTTTGCAATTCAATTTCAATATAAAAATTCGCTTTTATTATTTTTACAGTTTCTAGTTTAAAAGATTTTATTTATTTCATTCAATCAATTTTATATCTATTTCTACGATCATTATTAAATAAAAATAATTTTATTAAAGAGTCATTGAACACAATAATTAGATGAACAACTTGTGTTGCGAGATCAAATATTTTAATATACATCTATCTCATGACTTTTCTAGATATATATATATATATTTTGTTATCGCTAATGATTTTAATTAAATGCATATTTCATGGTACAAATAATTCATGGTTAGTATATTTAATTAAATGCATGCATGAAATTTACAACTCACATTTGATATTTTTTTATATAAAAATATATGTTGAGAAAACCTACATGTTCAATTTTTTTTGTTGAGGAAATAATTTAGCTTGCGGCAGAGCGTAAACTGCAGCATGTTGAGATTCGCTTTTGAAAATAAAGTAGCAAATTCTGTGTTTCCCAAAATTCAATCCGAACGACCATGCATCTGACTCAAACCTGTAGTGCAAAAGATGATATTTTTAAATAAATAGATGCAGGATGTTAGTAAAAAAAGAAAACTAATGAACTCCAGACATCTCCAACAAGGTCGTTTGAGTGGCACTGGAAACTCCTTTAGCTGGCTTTGCAAAAGCACGTTTGATGTTACCAATCCTGTTTCGTCGGAGAGAATATGGATTTATTCCTGCCTTGTGGGCTGCAATAACACCAATCGCTTCCCAATAATTGGCGACCATGACCTGCACAACAGATTGCATTGCAAGTTCTGAATGTATCATAATTTCTAGGAGTATATTTGCAGTCATAATTCATTAACCATACCGTTTCAATCCCGAGTTTATCTGGCGTATCGTCAAGAACTGTTTCATTTTCCTCCACTGTAATTATGAGTGGCTGAAAGGAAGAGCAGTGATTCAGTCACAAGGATCCAAATACCAAGCATAAACTGTCAGGGTTGAAGGGATAGCCAGGTAGGTAGAACAACAAGCTGGAAGGAGCTGGAAAGCCATTGATGAAATTTGCCTTCTAAAGAGTTCAGTTAACCAGTCATTTTTCTTTCCCTGTTTTTTTATTTTTATCTAAGGAACATGTAAGAAACGAATTCTAATCTCTACCTTGTTTCTTTTGCTTCTTGCAAAAGCAAGAGCACCATCTCCTGCACATGCATTGACAGGAAGAACAACACTGTCAACATCGCTGGCTAATAGGCAACCCTTCTCTAGGGATTGGGAATCCTTCGCCAAATATTGCGGTGCTTTACTCAGGCCAGTTAGCACGCAGGGCAAGAAAGTATATCCTATCTGTTGAACAAGATTAAAATATAAATGAATATAGATAATAGAAAGAGAAATGCTAAACCATCAGCCAGCAAAAGGTGACGTATGGGATACAAATTGATAAGACTAGAGGTAAAAATTAAGTTATTTCTTATCCAATTTGGAACAGTGTAATATCCTATGGTTATGCTCATTAATTTCCATTTATAGGAGTGGTGCCATGAAACCTCTACTTTACCAATTACGGAACATATGTTACTGTGGAAATATCAGTAAGGATGTTTGCATGGTTGAATGAGGCTAGTGATACTTATGATTATCTCCAATCCTATCCAAATAGCACACTGGCTACGATCAAGAAAAACAAAGATAGCAAGTTAGCCATGTCAGTCAATTTACGAGGCAACAGAGAAGTTGTAACTTAATGGTTAAACACGCTATAGTGTACACTTGCTTGCACTGAGGTTCACTCCTATATTTCAAATGCCAAATGTTATTTCTTCTATTTAACTCCACAAACCTCCTCAGCAGCTGATCTAGGGCAAAGATCTTTGGTCAAGAGAAGCGGTAGCATTGCAGGAGCATGTGCACAAGGAATCTGGAATTCCTTAACCACCAAGTGGCTTATAACTGCTTCCACTCCCGCCAACAAATCTATTCCCTGCGAAGTTGAAGAGACTAAGATGGGATGACAAGAAAAATTCAAGAACATCAAACACCCTTATTGCTTCAGTCAGAACCAGTAATGGAAAATAGCCGAGATATCAAGTTTGCTATTTTAACAGCACAATACATAAAAAGCAATCTGGTGACTGACTGAGCAATGCTCGAAAGGACAAAAGCCACATAAAAGCATTACACCCTATAACTTGTTAAGTTCTGTGAAAGAAAATATGATCCACAGACCATGCTTTTCATCTCACTCGGTAGAGGAGAAGCAGAATAGTACCATATATTGTTGTAAATGGCTGGCTTACACTTTAAGTCCAAATTGTAGGACAGAGGACCGTTTGGGTACTGGAAAAATATCTGAGTAATGAGTCTGGATTCAGAACTGGATTCTAAGTTTAGCTCTCTTCTTTCCCAACTTTTTTACTTTGCTTTCGCATAGTACTAATTTTCTAACTTAAGTAACAACTTTCAAATTACCAACACCCATATCAGGATTAAAGATTTACATGGTAATATGAACAAGGAAATAGTACAAAACGCATCCTTTCTTATTCCAACAATATTTAATTTTTAAACAACACTTCACCATTGAAGTATTTCACAGGATTTTCTATCATTCTGGAAAATAAAAATATAATTTTAATAAGCATGTTTAAAAGCACAACACAGTTAAAGGCCCTGTGGAATTAAAGCATAACCATATGATATGTTTAAAAGCATATCATGGAATTAAATCTGTTCATGCAAATATTAACTAATACTTTGACATTGTATGGTTGTGGAACAGCATGGAATCAACAAGTTGGGAGCATGATTAACATACCACCCCCTGTCGATAATCATCAACATCTTCAACATCATCATCTGGAAAGCGTCCCACCACTGCTACAGCATTCACCTGAGATTGGTTAATTAAAGTCTCCACAGCTCTGAGTAGTGCACCAGGATGCTTAATTCTCCCAGTTGATTGCCCAGTCTTTGAATCAACCCACTTTTCCACCTGTTAAAGCAACTCTTGCAATCACATTGGTTATAAAAAAAGACATAATCTTTCTTTTCTCTTCACTAAGCAAAGCAAATCCCAAACATAATTTCAAAGATCAATAATTAACAGCACAGAAACTGACTTGACTGGCAAATCTGCCATCAACAGAGACATCCAATTTAAAATTTCCCTTCTTAACTATGAGCAAAGACAAATTCATAATGTAGAAAGATTATTGACCATTAGCAATTAACTACCCTCAACCCAAAGGGGTTGGCCTAGCGGTAGGAGGCCTGGGACGGGAGAGTGTGCTCCTTCCACGTCTCAAGTTCGAATCCCACCAGGTGCAAACAGCTCCTTTGGGCCAGCGAACTTGGGCGAAGCCCATGAATTAAATGATTCCTTTGGCTTGCCGCGGTGCAATTGAGCCATGGGATTAGTCAGACCCTAGCGGGTCTGGATTACCCATTCAAAAATAAATTAACTACCCTCAATTTATACAATAGACAGCTCAATAGTTAACGGTACATCCAACAAATGGCGCAACTAATTATCAGTGAAAAGAAGATTTGGTATTTATTTAGAGCAGTGCAGAAATCGATCTATGTGACATCAATAACAAGAAAAATTATCTGATGAGTTGTAAGGAATGATACCTCTAGTGGGGTGTCAGTGACAATATACTCCAAAACAGGCAATCCAAGGGAAGCCCTGGTGGCATCAGCCACCTGCAAATGACGGATTCGAAGCTCTTCCTCTATTCCACCATCAAGAACCAATCCCACCTACTTGTCACCACAAGCTCGAACCATGGCAAAATGCTAATCAGCAACTAAATTGTTTGACAGACGGCAGGAACAGACGAGGGCAAAAATAAATGAGAGATAAACAAAGGCACCTTGTTTTGGTGAACAGGCTGAAGGGCCCACAAACCTTGTGCAAAACGGTCAAGGGCATAACCTTCAACATATAGAACATTAGGCATCGGCCAGTACAGCATTGCAGCATTAAGCACCTGTGATTTACATTCAATTTAAAAGAGCTTTAATCACTTCCTACCAAAACGAGAAACGCCCAACCATAGAGTACTAATCTCTCCTACTGAAATTATTTGTACCATCGACTTGTTTTTGCAAAGTAAGTAATAAATAAAAAGAAAACGCACATTAGGATGCGTGATAAGGCAATCCACGACGGTGGATAAAGCACGAGCGACAGGCAAAGCATCGCCGGCGAACCCACCTATGCTGGCCCCTACTCCAGTCGGTACTATCATCACGCTAGTGTACTCCCTCCTGCACTGTATCCACCCCCTCCCCCATTAACCAAGATAAATTGCCAGCGTTTAAAAAATATATATCTATAACGAAACTGACCTTGTTCGAGCAGGAGGGAGGAGCAAAACATGAAATTCTACGACGAGTAGACGGTCGCGATGTGGTCGTTAATGGAATGGATGGACGGCTGTTATGGAGCGTTGCCGCAGCCATTTTTTTCTTATTTTGGCTAGGGTAGCAGGTGTCGTTATTGTTGAATGGTGCCGCTCATTGACTCGTCTGGGATTTTTTTTTCCCTCTCGCAAGGTTTTTACAACTTCGCTCCAATTTTGCTTATCTTTCGCTCTCTGCCTACACCGCTTGTGGTTTCTCACTCCTCCACGCAATTCTGCAAAAAGATGATAAGCCCATTGGGCCTCTTTCATTTTCTATTGGACTGCCAGCATCTTATCATATGGTCTCTCTACTCCATCATCCAAAGAACTAAAAGAAAAGGATAGACTTTGTTTTCTTCCAGTTCGATTATACTTGTCGAGTGAATCAAATAATTGAACAGGTATGCTTGATATTGTATAAAATGAGACTGAAATTACATGTGAATAGTTCGTGATAGGTTTGAATTTTGGGTTTTTAATGGGTTAAAAATCTAGTCAGGTGTCTCCCAAGCATCATCGAACGTGATGACATTTCCCGTAAAATTAGAACAATGTGCGAGCAGGCGCATCATGTATTGATATTGTCATGTTAAACAGAAAGGGAAAAAACACTCGACAGCTGCACCCCATGCAACAGGGAACACCTTCCATGGAAATTTTTAATTATGCATCGAGAACCTCAAATTTCATACATGCAAGAACGTTGACATCATCCCATGTAGAAATCTCGGAAGGAACTAGGTAGTGAAACATAATTTTGATGAAACAGGTCACCGGATGAGGTAGTGAAACATAATTTTAATGAAACAGTCACCAGATAAGGTAGTGACATTTTGAAGTTCTCAGCTCGCCTCCTGCTCATTTGATCAACTTCAATGGTCGCATCATCACATTGTCTTCGTGATCCAAGATCTGCGTATATAGAAAGGTCATCTTCTGTTCACCAGTTTGATGTACAGGTAAATAAATTTCAAAGAAACAAAAGAACCATTTTTAAATGCAAAGTATAGATATTAGTGGTTTCGATGACTCTGCAATTTTATATATGCACGGCCTCCGCAAAGCTAGCGACAAGCATGATGAATCCCAGAAGCTCTCAATTCAAAAACCTCGGGGTACCCGTGAACAAGAAAGTGCACATCGGAACGTGCACCACGTTCTGATCTCGATGTCCTACATTTTGTTTTGTTATGGACAGATCCTGAATTCTCAACTCAAAAATAATTTACAGTGCTCACAAGGAACCTAATCAACCACAGAGATTGCAACATGTTTTCTTGAGTAGAAAGAGGAATTGCTTTCTCACGAAACGGGCAAAGAATGGCATAAAAACAAACACTAGATTACAATCGAGCAGCAATGATCAGAGTTGGGCAATTTAGCTTTTTGTTGGCTTGCCAGCCAGCAAACAAAGTCGTGTCAATCAGTAGCTACTTAGCTGGTGCATCCCTAAATAGAGTGAACTGATTGGTAACTTGTTTCTTCATGTATGAAAGGGATGCGCCACCAACAGGGCCTAAACCCCAGTTCTTAAGAACGTAACCCTTTTGCGCAAGATTCAAGTGAGGTCATTGCCCATAAAAAAAAAAAAAAAAAACAGAGAGAGAGATGGTAGATCAGCTAAACCTATGAAATCAAAAGATTTGTTCAAGAAAAACAACACTTACGTGGCAATGGTAGACGAAACCAGGCTGAGCTGTCGCATCGAACGGATAGGATTCATTTGAGTGTATATATGCAAATCTGACAAAAATCATGGTCACAGATCCAGGTGTCATCTTGTACACATTCTTCCATCCCTTCTCATGGGCCGGCACCTCTATCTTTTTTCCACGTGCATACTGATCTATTTTGCACTTGATCGCGTCGTTCAATTTCATCATGCACGCTGTGAACTCCTCCTCGTTGACCAACTCCGTTTGATCAATCACCTTAAATAATCCCAAATGAATATGCAACGGGTGATTGTCGTCTGTCAGATTGATCACGTTCCAAATCTCACTGGTCCCCACTTTTGGGGTCTCCGTAACTGGTTCATCATATGATTTTCCGTTGATGTAAAGATGGGTTGGCTCATCATTGCTGGTTGTGTACTCGTACATGGCAATGTACCGTGTCTTTGATGCACAGGATAAATCAGCATGAGGGTATTTTACCAAGGTTTTGGGTACTCTCCAAGTGTCATGCTCTGGCTGCCTCTTGATGATAAACTTCATGACCTTGTCATTGGCTTCGTTCACTGGATCCCCAGTTGGGTAGGGATACGCTGCATTATTGCCTAGAATTGCACTGTCTGACTTTGAATTTGAGAAGTCAACCACCACGTCAGCGATTTCAGACGGGGCCAGGAGGATTTCATCGGTGATCACTGGCTTCTCAAGGTATGCTGAATCAGCTGCCACATGGATGAATTTCAGACCGTTGCTGAAAAAAAACCTGAAGAATCTTGCATTGCTGGCATTGATGATACGAAATCTGTATTTACGACGACGTACGGTCAGACGAGGCCATGCTTTGCCGTTGACGATAATTGCATCGCCAAAATACTCTGGCTGCCACTGCGGGTGTATAGAGGGGTTATTTCCTGTGAAGCTCATGTATATCGAACCGTTAGCGCGAAAGCCACGATCGAACACCATCAACGTCCGATCAAATTCATCACCACTCGGCAGTCTAAGCGGGGCCTCAACTTCAGGATCACGGATAATGTACGCCCCAGTCAAGCCAGCTAATAGGTTGACCCTAGTCAACCCCATGGCATGATCATGGTACCATAAGTTTCCTGGATGTTGCAGGTTGTAGTAATGATATTCCTTCTTGGTCCAAGTGGGTCCTACCTCTTGAAATCCACGGGTGAACCATGCCTGTGCATGTCCATCACTCTCAGGCTCACCAATGCTTCCGTGAAGGTGCACCACTGTAGGAATGCCCTTGTTGGTTCTAGGTATAGCAGTTGGTATGGTTGGGTCCCATGGAAGAATATGGTTCGACGGGAGATGATTTTGCCACTTGACGAAGGCATCGATTCCACGAATGGCCTCGATGGTTGGGCCAGGGATTGTTGCGTTGCGCTTGGAAGCACCATAAGCATACACTGGTGTAGGCGGGAGGTCTCTGTGGAATTTCTGCGCACCAAAGTCAGGCCAGAATACAGCGATGCAATTGGTTTCACTTTTTAGAAAAATAATAAAGCACGAGAGAAGCCCTCTTCAGATAATGCAACAATTACAGCACACTGGGGACGGAGCCAGCTAGGAGTGTTCTAGAAAGTATCGAATCTGCCTCTTTTTCCAACAGCAACAAGAAAAAACAACCCATCTCCATCTCCTAGAGACTCTTCCAAAACGCAAGTAGGAGCAACTTTTTGATTTTTTTTATGAATATATTCACATTATCATCAGAAAAAATAATGCAAAAATGATGGAAACAAAGCAAGGAGCAGTAGTGCTGTAAATGAATCAGATATACAGTTTTAACATAAGGGTTTTAAGTTTTAACATAGTTCGCCAACCATCCACGTCGGGAAAAAAAACCTGGGGATTTTAATCACCTCAGAGGCAAGAAAAGGCTATAAGAACCCTCATATACAGAAGGCATGATTATAAACAAAAGGAGACTCTGTGTAATTCGCTAAGAACTTCAATTTACCAGAGAGAACAAAAGCTCCACTCGTCAGATTGAAAAAAGAAATACATGTAAGAAAAACTAGGAATTCTGCAGGTACGTGATTTTTTTATCGAAACATGCTATATAGTCAATTAAACACGGCAAGGAAATAGAGGCATAGTGATCTTACCCATTTCTTCTTGTACATGCCAATCTTCAATGGCTTGGATTTGTAAACACCATTCACAACCTCAAAACTTTGAATCTTGGGCATGTCTGGAAGTTCATCGACGAACTTCTCCAACTTAGATGGACTAAAAAGATTGTCCTTGGCCCATGTTGTAGGAAGCACTATGAGCAGAGCTGAACAAAAGATTTTAAACACCAGAATTCTCTCCATGTTAAACAGCACACACAGTGGCTAGAAGTGATACCAAACTAGCTACTAGATAAGGAGAGAGGTTCTTCTATGGAGGGAAGGAGAGAGAGCTTGGTGAGATTGAAGTTCTTTCTTTGCCATTTCGTGGGTTTCGATGTCTTTGAAAAAGAAAGATATAAACAATGACAGATTCTATTCCGAGCATGCATGAGATTTTTTTATACATCGCATTTTGTCAGATTTTTTTCAACTTGTATTGAAGAGGTAATTAATTTCTTTCCTTTAAAAAAAAAGTGTCGATTGATACTTTTTTTGACGAGCCGTCTGGGTTTTCTCTACCCTTCGAAACGGTCCTGTCTTCGCCTTTAATTTAAAGATTTTGGTGAGATTTCAATTCATTTCTTCGTCTTCCCATATCTTTTAATTTCATCTAGGATTCAAATTTTTAATTTTATATAATTTTAACCCTTTAAGTTTTAACATCACCCCCAACTTTTAGTTTTTATTTTATTTTGATCATTGATCTTGGATTTATAGAGTTTAACTCCTAATTGATCATCAAACTTTTAATTTTTTTTATTTTCACCACCTATTTCAATCTATTATATATTGAAAAATGGTTCTTTGTCGTATATTTATTTATATTGACCTTAAACTTTTGATTCTCTTGCAATTTTACCCCTAATTGTAGTCAATTAACTCGATAAAAAATAAATTTAGACTTTAAAAATCTTAATCTTCTCAATTAAGCTCAAATTAGATTCTTATACTTGAGTTTTCTCCTATTAAGTTTTTAATAAAATTAATTTAATTCATTCAAAATATAATTAAGTCCTTACACCCAATTAAATCCTTTAATAGAACTCAAATTAACTCTTTAACATAAATAAACTTATAATTTGGTCTCCTGATTCCATTCAAAATTTCAATTTGAGTTTTTCCATCATATCAATTTCCTCTCCTTGCTATTTTTTTAATCTTGAAAAGGTTAGGATGATTTGGAACTGGTTATGACATTCTACACGGGACAAAATTACTCGAAGTTGGCATTGTAAATCCTTGTTGTCCGAAATAGATCAATAAAATCAGGATTTTGCACCGTCCGGACTAAATCCGAGGAAGATTGAATGATCCCGGCTACAACTTTGACTACCGTGGCCTATTAGTTTCCCAGTCCTTCTGCTCGATCGGGCAGCATCCACCAGTTTTTCAGCTCTAATTCAAGCCACTCGTACATGTCTCCTCAATAATGCTATTTTTGTTACCTTCTGCAATTGTCAAAGTTATCTATTTTATAAACTTTAAAAATATAATTCAATTACATAGATATAGATATTTTTTATATTTAACATCTTTTGTCAAGTATTTTAAATTTAGTCCTTGTTTGAGAAATAAATTGATTTTATGGTGAAAAAGATACAAATATATTATTTTTTTCAAAATCGACAATACTTTAATAATTTAGTGCTATATTTGGTGCCCCCCTTATTTATTTTAAGAAAAATAAATAAATACATATAAAATACACAAACACGCATGATTTTATTTTGAAGATTTATTAAAAAATATATCTAAAAGAAAAAAATAAAGTTATTTTAGTCCTTGTGAAGTGAGGAAAAAAAAGGTAATGGGGGTTATCCCACATCCCAATTTCTCTCCTCTCTCTTGTAATGTTAAAAATTCATGTGGATCTCATTCCCCTCGTTGTCAAAAAATCTCATAACGGGACCATTTTTTTTCTTTCACTCTAGAATGGTCGATGGTAGAGCCTTTTTTTCTCTATGAACACAGCAAGAAATGTACGGCTAGGAGACTATAAACATATCCCATCACCACCAAGTCTTCCACTCACTGTTGGACTTGATGTGAGCCCCGACGATCTCAAGAGGTGTGATGTTTAAATGAAAATCCAACCTGCTATCCTCTGCCTTGCAATATCTGGATAATTCTCATGTGTGAAAAGAAATGCACTGTTCCCTTTTTATTATGTCTAGCCTTGTAATCTATCCAGGATTCACTGATTCTAGTCTCCGACAGTTGGCTTAAGATCTGCCTGGATCATGTTGTGGTAGGATGAGTGCAGTGTGGCGTGTAAACAATTCGGTCCATGCGATGTTTCATAATTTCATTTAGGTTTTGGTGGCGTTACAAGGCAGTGGCCTAGGAATCTGGTCGCAGCCTCACAATTAATTATGTTTGAGATGTCTGCTGGTTGGCCTTGTGCTGAGTTTGATTGTGCTGATGAAGATTCCTCGATCACTACTCAGTGGGTCTTTATTTTGTTGTGCTGCGGATTTCGTTTGCTTCTTCTCGACTCGTTTCGCTCATTAAAACTTGTTTCTCTGTGCATTTTGAAAGTGTTTATAAGAGAAATTTAATTTTTTTTAATTTTTTTTTAAAAGTATTTTTAGATATTTTGATATAAAACATAATTTTTAAAAATAAAAAATATCATCTTATTATATTTATAAATAAAAATATTTTTAAAAACAAATTAAATAAAATTATGGGCAATATAGAATAAAAAAGACAAGACATTATGGTGGAGAATGAGTTGTAAATGGTCCAGGAAACATCTAATTATCATAACCATTTATTTGACACGCGGCATGACGTCACATGCTAGAAAGCCTGTTATGAAAGACATTTGATTACCGCAACCTACGAATTCCCCGGGGATGAAAAGAGCACCAGATTCCATCGGAAACTTTAACGATTATATTTACAGTCCAGGACTTCATCGCGGGGTTGTCTCCCCTTCCAAGAAATTAACTAAAATATAAATCCCGTACTTTTTTTTATTGCGTAACACTTCACTATTCAACTATACTCAAATTATTATTTATTATGATAGTAAAATTATTATTTTATCTTTAAAACTGAAAAATTTTAGCCCCTGAGATCGAGGGTATTTTGGGTATTTTTGAATTTTTCATGGGATATTAATGGTATTTTCAGATTTATTACACGTTAAAACTATAAAAATAGTCCCTTTGAACGACAAAAACAAACACCTAGAAACGGGGTATTTTCGAATTTTCACCCCTGGTTTTTTTGTAGATATCGCGGGGTACAGTGATATATAGGTAATTGCCTAATTTTCTAATATTACTTTATTTGGAACACTGCAGGCACATGGTGCAGACAATGTTCCGCCCTCCACGATCTTCAAGCAGCACGTGCGGCGTCTTATGACGATCAAAACAAGGCTTTTGTCGTGTTAAAAGAAGTGTCGCCATGTTCTTTGTCTCTCGGGGTAGTGCATGGTCTCTAAATCAGGGTGAAGAATCGTCGATAGGACAGGTTTATCTCCCCTTGCTCGTTTCTCTCTCTTTTGCGGGAAGTATAGAGTGGTCCTTAACATTTGCATTAGTTTCATTTCAGTTCTTGATTTGTTGATTTTGTTTTCTTGCTGATTTTTTCAGTGAAATTTTTTATTATTTTCAATTATGCTCTTTAATTTAAATTGATTATATATGATATGTTTCATTTCAGTCCTTACTCTTTTGATTTTTTGTTCCTTTATTAATTTTGGTACGCAAGTGTTAATTTGTTCTAATTTGGTCCTCTAATTGAAATTGATCATATATATCATTTTTCATCTCGATCCTTATTCTTTTAATTGTTTCATCATTTTTTTTTAAATCCCTTTATTATTTTTGGTCCTGGAGTTTTGATTTTTTTTCTTCTCCTTCAATTAGAATTAATTATATATTTTGTTTTTCTTTGGCACCTATTCTTTTAATTTTTCATTGAGTATTAATTTCTTTGTTTTTCTGGTCCTTCTTGCACATTGTTTATTTTTCATCCATGTTTATGTATTTATGTAGTTTTTGTTTTTAATTTTTTCAGTTTTATTTTTTTGTCAGGGTATTATTTTTATTCGGTTTCGTTATGAAAATTTGATTTATGTTGGTTACACCGCATTTCGTTTATAAAAATTTCTTTAGTGTTTTTCGACACCAAGATTTTGACTTGTTACATTTTGTTATTTAATTGGAAATAACTGTGTGTGTATTGTTTTTTTATTTTGTCACTTATTCTTTTAATTTTTCATCTAATATTAATTACTTCGGTATTTTCGATCCTTCTTAGTAATGTTTACTTTTGTTTGTAATTATTTTTTTATGCTTTTTAATTTTTGTTTTTAATTTTTAACATTTTATTTTTGATCGAGGTTTAAGTTTTATCCGATCTAGTTACAAAATTTTAATTTATGTTGGTGATCATTTTAAAATTAATATTGCTCATTTTTTCTCTTTGTTCTTTTTTTGTGTGTTTTTTTTTTCAAATCATATGAGGTTATTGTTTGCTCTATGATAATGATAATTTTAGTGATTATTTTTTCCCTTTGTAATATTATTTTTTTGTAAGAATAATTTTTATTTTTTTTAATTTTTCAGGACAATTTAATGATTTTAACTACTTGGCAATAATGTTGATGATAATTTATTTTTATTCGGTTTAATTATGAAATTTTAATTTATGGTGGTAATCATTTTAAAATGAACATTGCTTCTTTTTTCCCTATGTTCTTTTTTTTGGTATTTTTTTTTGGTTTTTTGGATCATGTGATTTTATTGTTTGCTTAATGATAATGATAATAATAATTTTAGTGATTATTTTATTTTATTTTATTGTACAAATATTTTGTATTTTTTTAAATTATTCGGGACAATTTAATGATTTTAACTATTTAGACAGTAATGCTAATAATAGTTTTATTTGTTATGGTAATTTCAATAATTCGATGTCCAAATCTTTTGTGTTTTTAATGATAATAATAATTTTATATCTGGTTATTTCGTTTAAACCTATTGAAGGGATAAACGTATATTCATTTAAAATTCATATATTTTATAGAGAAACTTGCATTTTACGGTATTTCTGCATGAATTTATTATTTTGTTCAAATTTGTATTATATTAAAAAAATCTTACACAATTAATAGTTTTCATGTTAAAAAAAAAATGGACCACCTGTAACGAGGCGCAGGAGCATTAGCTAGTATTATTATATTTAATGCAAGCCTCTTTAGGTCAAGAAAATAGAGAAGCTTTCAATTTCGAGGTTTCCTCTTGTATATTTTTATTTTTATTATTATTATTATTAATGTGAATGTCTAGAATAACTTGCGTGTATTTTTATTAATTTTATAAATTTTAAAGTTAATAATCATATTAATTTTCAAAAATTTATAAGTTAATAATCAACCTAATCCCGAAACACACCTATTAATCCCACTAACTGCACGTTTATTTCCTCCGGTATAATTAATCAGCGCGGTCAGGTGATCTCCAACGTGTAAGGCACTGGGGCTTAAGTGTTGTGCAGGTGATCATGTCATACTGGGCTCGGCATTATCTAATAGTTTTTTCCTCTGTAGAAAATTGCCGGGTGCCCCTAGTTTGGAGAGTGACGTTGTCGTTTTCGAAAACCAACCGTTCATCTATTGAGTGCTGGGGTTATGTTTTGTTTTTTTCTACTTTTTTGAACAGCCCACCTACTTATTTATCCCCGCACTCACAAAAATTAAAACGAAAACCAAAAGTATTTATTTTTCTATGTTTTTTTTATAAAATCATTGAAGGATCCTTTTGCCATTAAAAATCGGGAAAAAAAAGATTGGTGAGAGTGAGAGAGAGTCAGAATAAAATGATATTAAATTAAGCGTGTTCATCTCTGATAAATGGATGGAATACTTGTCTGTTAAAAGAAAAATAAAAAAGAGTAATTAATTCGTCTGTAAAAAATAAATAAACTAATTTATAATTTTCTCGTCTTCTGCCAAAAAATCACTGGGACAACAAATTTGAGGTTTCTAAATGTACAACCCTCGATGCATTGCAAGGTCTTGCCTGGAGAAGGAAAATTATACCAGAACATGAAGCCTCTGCTCATTGCTATTTGGAATGGCTTCATGGTACAGGGTCTTACTTACACAGAGAAAATCACCACGCGCGCATTGCCGAGGATTACTCTTTTCATTGGTCAAACGATTACAAGCTTAATTGGTCAAAATTTTAAAACAGGCAGATGGGAGGCATCTCTGCAATGGGTGCACGACACACGATAAATTTTTGAACGATGCTGGACTACCGGGGCTCAAGTTAGTGTTTTGTTTTTTTTATTAAAATAAAATGTTTTATTTTTGTAGCGTTTTTGGTCTATGCTATTTATTTATAAAATTCTTTTATTGCTCTGAATTCTTAATATAATATATAAATATATCAAGAGATTTATTGTAAATTTTATTTTAATTTAATGATCGGATTAAGAGATAGATTGATATTGTAAAATTATTTATTATTATAAACAATACTATTTTATTTTATTTTTTTAACTGGTATAAAATATTTCGATTATTCTAAAGTTCCAAACCATAGTTAAAAACGTTTGTACTACTATGTTTGTAACTTTAGATTGTTGGTGACCCATCTAAAGTTCCAAACTGGTTTATGAAGAGGGTGCCTCATATATATATATATATATATATAATTTTTGTCTCAGTAGTTCTAATTTTATTTTAAATAATATTTTACTATTGTGTTTGGGATCAAAGAACCCTTTACGTATAGATTTAGTTTGGATGAAATTACAAGTAGCTTGATGAAAAAATAAAACAAGTGTTTAATTTACTTGAATTATTAATTATATATTATTATTATAATTATTAAATATTTTAAAAACAAATTTTAGATGATATTGTATCATTGTTCCGGGATCGCAGAGACCTTCACGTATAGATTTAATTTGTGATGAAATTACAAGTAGCTTGATGGAAGAATAAAAACAAGTGTCTAATTTACTTAAATTATTAATTATATTTTATTATTATAATTATTAAATATTTAAAAAACAAAATATATATATATATATATATGTATATATATATATATGTATATATATATGTATGTATGTATGTATGTATGTATGTATATATGTATGTATGTATGAATGTATGTATGTATGTGTGTGTACATGTACGTTCTTTAAAGTAATTTCACAAGTTGATAGGAATATGAAAAACATGATAATCAAACATACGAAACTGTTTTTTATCAACCTCAAACTCAACCACAATTTTAACTGTTTTTTATAAAATTATTTTTTTTCAATCTCAAACATAAACCGCAATAACAAACAACTAACTGAGGCTATTCCAACCCCTTGTGATTAGTCTTGACCTACAGCTGGTGTATGAAATTTTCGCTTCCCGTACGAGGATCCTTCTTCCACCCATGAATCATGGGCTGGACCCTTTGATTCTTGTTCGTTGTGATCAAGAGAAATGAAATGGTCCACTTGGGCCTGCTTATTGTACTAAGAGGCGTCCTTCAACCTCTAGTTGAAGCTCGACACATTTTGATGTCAAGGATGTTCAAAATGATAATCAAGCACTCTGAAATTCCTGTTTTTTCGTTCGTGAGACCACGCTGCATGGTTTTTTTTTATTTGGCAAAATATATTAAAATATGTTTTTAACATTAATATATCAAGCTTAAAAATAATTTTTATTTTTTATTTTTTAAAATATGTAGGCTAGGAGCACATACGTGTGAGCACCGTGTGGGTCGGCTGACACGACAAGATTTCCAACCAGTCAAGATGGCTCTGCTCGGAGTTCATATAGCACCCGTTTGGCTCCGCGTTTGAAACGGAGATTGGAGCAAACATGGTGTGTGGTAACATCAAAACGCCATTTAAAAGCATGTGGGGCCCACCAAAAAATTGATCAAAACGCCATTTTCCGAGAAGCTGAAATTAAGAGCTTTTGCCATCGCGTTTCATTTTTGTGTATCTCCGTTTTCATGCAAAAATTTGACAATGCAAAACTGTGCAAAAATTACATGCAAGGGCTCTCTCTCTCTCTCTCTCTACCCAAACAGACAAACGGGTGCATGGTGGCCGGAGCTTCCAACGCTGACTCCGGCCACCACAGGCCACCATTTACGATGAAACCACCACAGGAAGAACCACCTCGGCCTCCTCTACCCATCGGTATCCTCCGTTTAAGCTCTCGTCGTGGTCGGTGAATAGTACCGCCACCTTCCAACGCTGCCTCCGGCCACCATTCCAGACGAAACCACCGCAGGAAGAACCACCTCGGCCTCCTCTACCCGTAGGTATTCTCCGTTGAAGCTCTCGTCGTGGTCGGTCGGAAGCCACTTTCACGCATGCAGTGCCATGACTCGTGAAGAAGACGCACAAGGCAAAGACTACCGTTTTGACTTCTTCAGAATTAAAGCTGGGCTGCACTCGGCCCCCCCAAGTCCAGCAAAGTTGGGCTTAGACCCAATTTGGTTGGGCTGTCCTCGGCCCACCAAAAATTTGAAAATATATATTTTTTTAAAAAAATATGTAGATACAGATCAGTCTTAATGGAAGGAAAATATATGTTCGTGATGAAATTGCAAATAGTTTGATGTGAGAATAAAAAATAATATTTGTTTTTTCATGAATTATTAATTTCATAATATTATTATCATTATTAAATTTACAATATTTAAAAAAATTATATATATAAGGATATATATATATATATATATACCCTTTTAAGTAATTTCACATATATATATACCCTTTTAAGTAATTTTACAAGTTAAAAGCAGTTTGGAAAGTTTGGAAACCAAACACCAAAACTCATTTTTCTTCAACCTTCAACTCAACCACAGTTTTAACCAAACACTTTCCATTTTTAAAAACTCCATTTTCAAAACTCCATTTTTTCAACCACAACCGCTCTCCCAAATAGACCCACAGGCAATTTGCCGTGCCTTGCAGTGATTGAACCATGCTCATGTAAATTTTATTTCTTTTATTATTTTGGTTTAGATTTGCCTAAAATGAAATTTAAAAAATAAAAATAATATTTTGACAAGCATCCTTGCTGCACAAGGAATGATTTAAAGCCACCCAATTTTTTTGTTTATATTTACTTGGTCGGATCTCTTCTTCCAAACAAAGAAAAGAACAAGATACAGGGTTGAGCTAAAATTAGAAACAAACATCTTAACACACGATACACTGCTAAAAATAGAAGATTCAGAGTTAGCTACTGAGAAATCCCAGGTCTCATCAATTCTCAACCCGACCTCCCCTCAACATTACATTTATTCGATTCAGCACACCATTCTTTTTTCACTCTTTCTACATGCTTTTCATTACATTACGGAACAGCTGCTAGAATTCCCATCGTTCCCATCACTGAACATTTCAGTGGATGCTGCTGCAGAGCTATCACCACCATAATTAGATTGTTCAGCGTAGGGGTGAGGGTTATAGCAATAACCAGTGGTGGGTAGATTATAATGAGACCGGTGATACAGCATCTGAGGTTGTTGCATGCCATTCCTGTTCTGCATCATCATTGGGGCTGGATGGTTTTGCCCTAAAGGGTTCATCGGCATGGATAATGGATACTGACCTGTGGTATATCCACCAGTCGGGAATCCCGCTGCTGCAGGAGATTCTTGATGCCCATTATTAATGGATTGAACCTGCATCCCCACACCATTGAGATTGCCTCCTAATGCAGCCATGGCAGCATTGCTAACAGTAGCATCATTGCCATGGAAACCAGCAATGTTCATCATGGTATTGATGTCGTTTACTAATTTACCCTCCCCGGTATTGATGTTTTCACCACCAAATCGGGCGTTTTTCATTTGCAGTGCTGCCATGGTTTTCTGATCTATCCCGCCTGGATTGACCTTCATTCCCATATTCTGATTTGGGTTCCCTTTCTTTCCGGCACTCCCGTTTAAAAGATTTTTCATTTTGTTATCGTTGTTACAAGCCGGAGGAATGGCACTGGTACCTTTCTTTGCATTGTTTGCATCCATGACTTGCTGACTGAGAAGACCCGGTTGGGAAGGTCCAAGAAACCCGAGGTCATCCCCATCATCATCATCATCATCATCTAGGTAGTCATCTTCTTCGGAGCTAAACGAGGGGAATTTCTGCTGGTTCTTGAAGGCCTCGAGTCCTTTGACCATTCCTTGCTTTTGATTTATATTGCTCTTGTCGTCTTTTATACAGTTATTTTGTTTTTGGGTTGACTTTTCGGACCAAACCTCAGCATGTTTCCCAGCTTTAACTAGTTTTTTTATTAAAGTCTCAGTATCTAGAGTACCTGAAACTGTGACTTTTTGCTGTTCGGCATCAATGTTTACCTGGTAAACTCCTGCAACGAAAGGTTTTCAGAAAACATAAATGAATAAAAGCCTGGAGAAACAGATTACCAAATGTATCGAAATCACTGGCTAGTAGAATGAACATTCATCACATGAGGATAGATTTCGTCAATCTTAATAACCGGTCATTACTTAGCATGCTATTTATGCAGAGATTATACATGTCGTTAATAGACCATTCCTCTTTTGCTACCAGTTATGAGCGACAGCATGAAAAACTACAAAAAAAACTCTGCTGCGCTATAAGAACGAAAAAGAGCAAGCAAACCAAGCCAAGCCAAAATCCCACATCAAAGAGGCAAAGGCAAGGACATTATAATGGCGATGAGAAAGTGAGCACCTTCAATCCTCTGAAGGAGTTTCTTTACTTTCTGCTTGCACCCATCACAGTGTATGTTCACTTTGAGAACAGAAGTCTGTATATAAAGAAGAAGAGAAATGAGCATAAAACAAGAAAAAAAAGAGGCTACCACCAAACTTTACAATCAGATAAAGAAAAATACAATGGAAAAGTAAACTCTAAGAAGAAAGGACACGGAATGTGGCGAGGAAAGAAAGGGAGAGAGACCAGGATCTTGAGGATCTTAAAGTCATCTTCTTTGGTCATCTCTTCAGTGCCGTTTTGTAATGAAAGAGGCTCAAAACACGCAGCTTAAAAAAAGGAGAAGTAATAAAGTAGAAGGAAAAAGTTAGCACATTCTCTCTATCTATATAAGCTAGTGAGAGTGATGAAAAGGTTATCACAGGTTCCAGTTGCACAAAACTTATAGTTAGATCGATAGATATGGGGATTATTTGACATTACATTTAAAAAAAAATGAAATCTTTTTTTATTTTTTATTTAAATTATTATTATTTTTATATATCAAAATAATTTTTAAAAATAAAAAATTATAATAATATATTTTTAATACCGGCCAATTACATGTAATGGATAGAAAATATAGATGCTCCGTTCATTTCTTCCTTCACTTTTCCTTCTTTTCTTCCAGTTCTCAGAAGCACAAAAAAATAAACCCATGGCAGTCTAGGGGGGGGGGATGCTCTGTTCTGTTAAAACTTAAAATCCGAGGTGATGTGATTTAACGTTAAATACTGCAGGGGAGAAAACAATAAAAGTGGAACAGCGACTTGACAGGCCGACTTCTATCCCTGTCCGGTTTGTCGCCTATTAAATTTTATCTTTTTGGAAGTGTCGGCTTTTGTTTTTGGAAAGAAGGTGGGAAATATTTTACAAACATGATCATTTATTTTTAAAAACAGGATATTTAATAATTAACAGTGATAATGAAATAATATTATGATCGTGATCGGCGGTGACGATAATGCCATTGGTTCCAAAGTGATTTGATTAAACTTCGAGTGCATTAATCCGTTATAGCAAACTCTTACTATTATGACATATTCTGTATGGTTGCTTTTTGTTTCTTACTTGATTGAGTTGTGATTCAGTTGCTAGCCGTCTGATGTGCATTCCATTTTCAGAAAATCAATAGTAGTTGTGGAAAATGTTTTGTTGTTTTAAATTTTATTTTTTGTTGATAAATATATTAAAATAATATTTTTTATTTTTCATATCATAGCATTAAAATAATTTTAAGAGAAAAAAAAACAAAAATACTCTTGTAAAAAATACATTTTCAAACATACACAAATTTATCGTGTTTTTTATCGATAAAAAAGAATATACTCGTACTAATTTGGGTGTGTTCATCGAATTTAAAAAAAAATGATTTTTTTTAATAACTTACACGTTATAATAGGAAGGATCACATGAAATACTACTGATTCTAGAATTTTAAAGTAACAAAGCTGATTCCTATGTTTTATTAACCATTTAAACAAGTTAAAAATTTCAACCTTGAAGGAGCCTGACACAGCCTATTGAATGCTAGAAAATAATATAAATCATATTATGAGTTCTCATCTACAAGCTTAAATTTTTAGGTGAGATGGTTCTAACATAGTATCGAGCTTATGACCAACGATCGCGAGTTGAATCACCACCCATTCTATTTGATAGAAAAATCAAGCAAGTAATGTGAATCATGCAGTTTAGTCAAAATACTTTCACGAAAAATGTATTAAAATATAATATAATCGTATTATAGGACGCGATTCTGATTTAAACTTTCACGAGATTCGACATTGAAAGCCCATGAAAACGAGAAGTTGAAAAGAAATGCGAGAAATAGAAGAGATTGTCAGCAATCATGCCCCTGTTCACGTGAATGCTGGGGCCTACCTCACCTTGTTGTGGAGAGCACGACAAATAGGGCCTCAATTTCGAGGGCAGTTTGGGTTTTTTATGCCGTCGTCACCTCTGAATTCTGGCTTGCTTCACAGACTGGCCGCTCTACTTTGTTTACATTGCCTTCAATGAAGGAAGCCCGCGCTAATATAAATCGTTGCTCCTTCGGTAATAATAATCACGATTGTAAGTTTTATTTTTATTGATGTTTTTTTATTAATTGAAAAGAAATATTTTGATTTTCAGAAGATTTTAGGGTGTTATTTTAGAATTGTATTGATCATAATTAATTAATTAATTATATATATATATAAATTAAAATATTAATTTAACAAACTAATTTAAATTCAAGATAAATTAATTTTAAATTATATAATAAAGTCACACAAATATAATATCAAAAAATATTATTTTAATGTATACTCAAAAATATTTTTTTTGTGTTTTCATATAATCTTGATAAATTGATATAAAAAATATTAAAAATATATATTATTTTACTATCTTTTAAAATAAAAAAATATTTTTTTAAAAAATAATTATTGATACACTTTCATTCAAACACTCCTCATGAAATTAGATCACAGAATCCATAATACGCCGCACTTTTTATACCGAATTAAGTCCTAATCAAATTCAATTACCATGATGAAAAAGAGTTCGGGGAAGCAAATTAAAACCTCGAAAATTATTATTATTATTATTATCATCATCTATGATGAAAAATTATTATTATTATTATTATTATTGTTATTATTATTATTATCATCATCTATGATGAAAAACTAGTGGTGATTTTTTAACAAAGTTGGTGATATTAATAAGCTCAACGTATGATACAGTTGGAAGTAGATAAGCTCAAACCAGGTTGTGAAGTGGTTGTTGGATGAGTATAATAATTAAAATAATTAACTTTTCTTACATAAGCAGAGGACATCGATTGATTCTATTCTATCCCTGAGAAGTGAAATTCATATGGATCTACCTGTAATAATGCAATGTAAAATAACATGTGATCAAGTGTTATAACATGTGATCAAGTGTTATGATGAGACCGGATCCAGATAAACACGTGGTATGTTTATTAATGGATGGTATGTTATCGTGTTATAAAATTAATGTCTATCCAGTTTGTTTTTTTAATTTCTTCTAGCAGTCAACAACAATAAGTAGCATAGTTAATTTCAAATACAACAATTATAAAAATATACAATCACTTGAAAACATACAATAAATAGCTTAAATGTAATGACTTATTACTAATTACCATATTGTTCCCATAAATGTTCAACCAAATCATCTTGAAGTTGAGAGTTCGTTGCTATATCCCTCATTCGATTATAAGTATGAAGAAAATCACGTAGTTCTGGTGTTTCATCATGGGACACTGATGTGAAAGAGGTAATTTCACGTTCATGGTCAAATTCAAGGTTCATTGTTCCTTCATCCTCAATGATCATATTATGCATTATTATGCAAGCTTTCATAATATTTGCAAGAGTTTCTTCATCCCAGTACCGAACAGGTCCACGCACTATTGCGAAACGAGATTGCAACACTCCAAATGCCCTCTCCACATCCTTTTATTGCAGACTCTTGTTTACTTGCGAAACATTTTCTCTTTTCTTCTAGTGGCCTTGGAATTGTCTTAACAAATTTTGACCAGTTCGGATATATCTTACCTGCTAAATAGTATCCCATTGTATATTCATGTTCATTGACTGTGTAGTTGGCAGAAGGAGCATGACCTTCAACAAGTGAAGCAAAGACAGGCAACCTACCATGAACATTGATATCATTTAGAGATCCGGGCATTCCAAAAAAGGCATGTCATATCCAAAGATCCTGTGAAGCCACCGCCTCTAGAATTATAGTAGGTTCCCGATGATGTCCAACATACATCCCACGCCGTGTAAGTGGACATTTCTCCCATTTCCAGTGGATGCAATCAATGCTCCCTAGCATCCCAGGAAATCCACGATGTTCGCCAATTGATAATAATCGACCAATATCGGACTCGTTTGGTGCCCTTAGATACCAATCCCCAAAAACTTCAACAATTGATTTGACGAAAGCTCTAAGACATTCTATCACGGTACTTTTTCCAATCTGAATATATTTATCAGTAAGATCCGCAGGAATACCATATGCAAGTATCTCATGAGCAGCAGTTACCTTTTGAAGACACGACAGGCCGAGAACACCAAGTGCATCTTTCTTTTGTTTGAAATATGGATTGTGAGCTTCCACAGCATTTGCGATTCGAAGAAAAAGACGACGACTCATGCCAAATCTCATTCGAAACTGACTTTCAGTGAATTTAGGATTTTCTGCAAAATAATCATTATACAATCTCAAATCACCTTTCTTTCTATTACGATTGACGACATTGTGTCTAGAAACAGAGCCACGAGTCTCTTTTCTCCGCCCTTGATTTATTGATTCTTCTCCGGCAACCACATCAGCAGCAACTTGGAAGGCGATCATGGGAGTGTCATCATCAAAATCAAAAGCATCATAAAAACTAAAATGATCCATGATGAACTTTAATGGAAATAAAATAGAGATAGAAAGAAGAAAACAATGAAGAAAAATAGGATGAAGAAAAAAGTTTAGGTTTATATGAATATTTATAGATGAATTTGTTTTTCCTAAAATTTGAAATGTTGGCGGGATTTTTTTCAATATTTGAAATCCAAAATTTTAAAATTTGGGGGTTATTTTTTCGATATTTGAAAATTTAAAATTTCAAAAGCTGGCGGTTTTTTTAAAATGTAAATTTTGATGGATTTTTTCAATATTTTAAAACTAAATGTTGTGGGTTTTTTTATTTAAATATAATTAAGAAATTAATAATTATAATGTCGGAGGATTTTTAAAAATAATTATTTAATTTTATAACTTAATCATATTAATTATATTATAAAAAAATGTACTATATTTGAAATGATATATAAAGAATCATTCTTCTAAATAACTTTTATCTTTAAAATACAAATAAATAAATAAAATATATTTATATTATTAAAAAAAATATTTTATAAATTTAACCTTTTAAAATGGTTTTTTTTAGAATGTCTCTTTCTGTAATGGAGCCTGCCTGCCTCGTTTTTCTGGTTTTGAAATGAGAAAACACAAAGGAGAGAATGCCCGCTTTTAAAACTGTTTTGGTGCACAATTCCCTACATCCTTCCTCCTATTTATTTATAAATACTCATGCTTGCCTCGCAAAAAAAGTATCTTGCAAATAAAAATATTATTCTGTACGAAATAGTACACTTTCTATTTAAAAATATTGAAAGCAACACGTCCTTTTAACTATGCTGTTTTCTTAAAGTAGTGTAATATGTTTTTTTATAAATTTTACGGTCAAATAAATTTTTTTCAAGTCAATAATTTTTATTTGTTTTTCATTTATTTTATTTTTTTCATTTGCTCTTTTGTTAATATTTTTAGGGTTTTTTAAGCCTTTGATTTAATTTTGTTTGTTCCTGTTATTAAAACAATAATAATATAAATATTAAGAATAATAATAGTAATTTTAGGTTTTTGTTCTTACGTGTTTTTTTATTAATTTTGTTTGGTTTGTCTCTGAGATTTATTAAATAATATTTATTGTTTTGATAGTGATGGTAATTTAAGAAGTTAAGATTTTGATTTACTATTATTGCAATAAAGAATGTTGATCTTTTTCATAATATAAAATTTTATATATTAGATTATTATATTGTAATCTCAACAGTTATGAAGATTATTTGTTTTGCACGCACTATGCCCGCAACGTAGTGCGGGCAATCCAGCTAGTAAAATAAACTAAAAGAGCTCAGTGTTTCATCGTAACATGTGAGTGTTGTGGATTTCAACAGTTGTTTTTTTTACCTATAAATATACTATTTATATATTATTTCATAAAAAGAGATAAAGAGAAAGTTGTAGCCTATTGGTCAAGATGAAGGCGGGGAGGGAGGAGTGCGGCTCGGCAGGGTCAAACCCTGCTGAGCGTGTTTCGTTCCTTATTATTTTTATTTTTTTACTTTGTTTTTTTCGTTTTACTTATTTTATTGTTTTTTAGTTTTTATTTATTTTTTAGTGATTTTGACCCTTTTTTATTTTTTCACTTATGTTTTTTTATTTATTTTGATTTTTTTATTTATTTTGCTTTTGTTTTTTTCACTTATGTTTTTTTAAAAAAACAATTTATTGATATTTTTTATTGAATTTTTTCCAATTATTAACTAAATAAGAATAATAATATTAGTTTTTTTTATTTCTTCCTTTTTTTATTTTTTTCATCATAATAATTTAATATTTTTTTATTGTTTTAGTTGTAATAGTAATAATATTCTTAGATTTTAAGACTTCGATATTTTCATTTTGGTCCTTGTACTTTTAATTTTGGATTTTAATCCTTTTATATTTAATGTTCATTTCAGCCCTATTACTTTTAATTTTTCATTTTAATCCCTTTATTTCTTTTCATTGCAAGAATAATCCTTACTTTTGTCCATGTGTGCGTGTGTGTATACTGTGGTTAGTTTTGATTTTGATTTTTTATTTATTTTTTTATTTGTTGGGCTGATATATTTTTTTCAAAAAAAAAACAATTGTTTTTAAATTTTATTTTATATCTCTGATCATTTGGAAATTGATATTTGTATTTTTTTTGTTATTTCTTTTAGTTTTTTTTCCTTTTTTATTTTTATGTCATATGACTTTTTTTACCTAATAATTTTTACTTTTTTTTTTATTTGATCTTTTGTTAAAGTTTTTATGATTTTTTAGTCTTTTATTTTTTTTATAATAATAATATAATGTTTTTCTATTACTTACTCTTTTGTTAATGTTTTTTAGGTTTTTTTTCTCTCGGAATAATTTGATAATTTTTATTCTTTTAATAGTTATACAAACTTTTACTCAGCCCGCAAAGTAGTGTAATATTTCTTTATAAATTTTAGGGTCAAATAATTTTTTTTCGAGTCAATAATTTTGATTTTTTTTCATATTCTCTTTTGTTAATGTTTTTAGGGTTTTTTAAGACTTTGATTTAATTTTGTTTTTTTCCTGTTATTAAAACAATAATAATATAAATATTAAAAATAATAATGGTAATTTTAGATTTCTGTTCTTATATTTTGTTTTATTAAATTTGTTTGGTTTTTCTCTGAGATTTATTAAATAATATTTATTGTTTTGATAATGATGGTGATGGTAATTGAAGAAATTAAGATTTTAATTTACTATTATTATAATAAAGAATGTTCATCTTTTACATAATATAAAATTTTATATTAAATTATATTATAATATCAACCATTATAAAAATTATTTGTTATGTCCGCACTAGATTCGCAACATAGTGCGGGCAATGCGGTAGTAATTTTCTATACCAGGTTCTATTTTTTATCTTGTAAGAAAAACACTCCATTGTTCAAGGGTGTTTATCTCGCCACGCCATGAGAGGCTATGATCAGAGGGTGGCACGCAATCGCGCAAAGTTTAAGGTGATGGCGCGAATAACGTGAAGAGTCTATAGGGTCTAGAGATAGGCTAGGGAGTGTGCGTTAGGTCATCATTACTCCCTCCCCAGCCCCTCCCTATCTCTGCACGCTGTCGCGGACCGAACCAGCCTCTACCTTTTCCCTTTCCTCGTCTTTATTACCTTCACCTGTCGAATTCTCCCACCTCAGCTACTGATGGGATTTATTGCACTTAGTATTTTTAAATAAATTTAAAGTATAAAGTTTTTTATTTTTTATATATTTTAATGTGCTCAGTATCAAAAATATTTTTAAAAATATTTTTAAATAAATTTAAAGTATAAAGTTTTTTATTTTTTATATTTTAATGTGCTGATATCAAAAATAATTTTTAAAAATAAAAATTATTATTTTCATGTATTTTTAAATAAACAATAATTTTAAAAAGCCACCAAGTGAGAGTTACTCAAAAGCAAGAGCGTGGTGCGATTTGGACGAGAGGGGTTAGAACAGGACTACAGAGAGTTAGAGACCTTCTGGGGTTGGTTATTATGGTTTGGCTCGACCGGGGGGCCCATTTTTCTTGGGATCCCACGTTCTTCAGGGCTATGATGAATATCTGCTCGGATGTCTTGTTAGGACTCCTGTAAGTGAGTGATTGACATCCGTCTGCTTGAGGGAACAAGGGGGAGCCTTATTGGGCCTTGAGCACTGTCAAAATCTGTCAATATTCTGTCAGGATTAGTTATTTTTTCATATATTGTTTTTTATTTATAAATATATTAAAATAGTATTTTATTATTATTAAAATATCAAAAAAGCAAATGTACTCTAAGCCCTTTTAACTTCTCAACTTTGCGGGCAAAAGCTCATGGGTTCTCCTTGGACCATTGTCTATACTCTATATAGTAAAAGCATTTACCGGGATAAAAGTTGTTTTGTTTATATATATATAAATATAAATATAAATATAAATTGATAGCATGCTTTTTTTTAATACCGTATACATAGCTCAGAGAAGCTATTTTTATATAAAAATATAATTAACCAAATTTAATTTTATTAACTAGCCCATAAAATATAAAAATAGCTGTTCCAACTTGAAAATACTATTTTAAGTTTTAACACCCTTGTAGAACTTTTCTCGTCTCTTAAGTTGGAACTACAAAACACAAAAGGTAAAAAATAAAAATAAAAACTATTTACCTTTTTTATTTTAAGACTGTTTAACACTGATTTTTAAAGATGTTTTTGAAAATAACTTGAATTTTATTTTAAATTATTATTTTTTTTATTATTTTGATGTTATAATATCAAAAATAATTTTAAAAAATATATCATATTAATAAATTTTTAAATAAAAAATATTTTTTAAAACAACTTAAACTACCATCATAAACATTTATTTGGAGATGCAATAGGTCATTTCTATTTTATCGAAATGTGCTGGATGCTGGTTTCATGACAGATCAGCAATTATTTTTTATATGATATGTTTATTTAAAATATATGGTTAAAAAGGATCAAGACCAGGGTAGTAATCCAATAAATACGTGCACAGCTTTGATATAATATAGAGCTCCACTAGCATGGGTTTGACTGGTTTTTCCGCCTATTGGAGCTCCACTTGACTTGACATTGTTGAAATTAGCTATTGAGTTTATGCGTGTACGGGTTTAACTACATGTTCTGTTGCGTTCATCTCAAAACCTTAATTTGTCAGACCTATTTTTTAGAAACCAGATGCTTGTTAACTAGGCTTAACAAAATACTATACTGTACACCCTTAGATTTAGTTTTATACAAGTTCAAATACATGGGAATACTTCGAGTTCACTTGCATGATGAGCTTGGATAAACTTGGCTACTCGTGGGCTCAACAACATGTTAGACGTATCATTTTCAAACTCAGTGATGTGACGTGTCTTCATACATGTAAGTCGTGTAAGATTACAAACTTGATAAATTTTTTTATTTAACCACGTGTCAAGTTCAAGTATATTTGAAACTAACAATATGTCAATACCAATATCATGGCGGGATATTTGCGAAGCCTGTAAACACGTAGCCGCCACGAATTGCTGTTTAACATGGTGACCCCATCGATTTTTATTTGTTGTTTGTCATTGTGATATTATCAATTTTTGGCTTAAATTGATTTTTTTATTTTAAATAAATATATTTTGTGTATTTTAGATTATTTTTATGTGCTGATTTTAAAAATAATTTTTAAAAAATAAAAAAATATCATTTTGATGTATTTCGACACGATAAGCACTTTGAAAAACTACCGCCACCACACTTCCAAAGATGCCCAAAGTGTCAATAAGATTTCTTTGAATTCAACTTCATGTTAAACCTAGATACACATGGAAACAAAGATTTGATTGATTATTTTTCTATTTTTTAACTTTAAATGTTAAAAGTCAAGAATTATTATCTTTTTGTATTTATAGATGTATAAAAGTCTTGCAATGATATGTTCTATTTTCATTGACAGTTACATGGAGCGTCAACCCTTTGTTAATATTGTATAAAATATATTTATCACTTCTAAATGATTTTTTCTGGAGTTGTTTATCGATTGCTGTTGCTAATAAGAGGAGGGGATGGTATCCAAGAGAACCTGTGAATCCCCACTATTCACCAGTTTACTGACGAGTTTGAGAAGCAGGAAATATTTACAGGGGCGGGATTAATTGTTTAGCATAGCAGGCTTGCAGTCAACTTCCACTAGAACGAGCTGAAAGCCCTCGTACCTGATTAATTAAAGGCCGCGATGAATAGACCATTTCATGGGCCGAGGGTTGTTGAAAAACCAGCCTTGAACCGGGCAGCTAGACCGAGCAAAGCCGATGCACCGGATGGATTGGACCCCCCTTGCTCCAATTTTATCTATTAGAAAGCCCAGCATGTATAATTCTCCGGAGGGGCCCTGATCTGTGGCGTCAAACACAAATCAAGGCAGCAAAGCAGACTTTATCGTTGCATTTTAAAAATATTTTATTATGAAATGATATTCAAACGAAAATAGCACTAGTGCAAGGGATAGTTTTGTTTGAGGCGGTGTAATATTGAATACCCGGACGAGGAGCATGTCGGAGAAAAGGATAGAATGACAAAAATGTCCACGACCTCGTTTTACTTTGTTGTATAATGCGCATGACATGCCGTTTGATGTGTTTGTTTATTCAAGGGCAGCCGTGTCAATCTATACAAGTATAAAAACAGGTGAACCGTTGTTTTACGTCAGCCTCCACAAAAACATAACTACGGACCGCGGTACGCCAAGCTACTAGCTGTTGCGGTCACTCATAAACCCTGAGATATGTTAAGCTTGTCTGCTGCTCGTACCCCAGCCGCCTCCGCCGCGAAGCTTTCTCGTGTCCCCTCCGCTGCACTTCACCAAAAAACTACTTCCGCTGCTTATTTCTCCCAGAAGGTAACTACAAAATCCTAACGAAAGACCATCTCTCAACTTCTGTCTTCCTCTTTTTATTTTTTTAACAAATAAACCTTAAATTCTTCAGGTTCAGTTGAACTCGCTGCGCTCGAGCTTCAGGGCAATCAAATCCATGGCTGACTCTC
Organism: Salix exigua; assembly: GCA_032356905.1. Taxonomy (NCBI): domain Eukaryota; kingdom Viridiplantae; phylum Streptophyta; class Magnoliopsida; order Malpighiales; family Salicaceae; genus Salix; species Salix exigua. The sequence goes on from CM063597.1 coordinate 9,200,841, forward strand.
AAACTATTTCATCACCAAAGAATGAGCAACAATCCCCTGCTTCTGGTGACTCCTGTTATCAAATTCAATTATATTTGTATTTGTCTTTTTGTCTTTTCTTTTTTGTAGTTGATCTGGGATTGTATTTATATTTCAAAATGAATATTTGATCCTATTTATTAGTGCAAAAGTGTTAAAAATCAGCTTTAAATGTACTATATAATGTTTATGTGTTCCAGGCAAGAAGCAAGCACTGATATCTTTATCAGACAAAAAGGACCTGGCTTTCCTTGGTACTGGGCTGCAACAGTTAGGGTAAGAATCCTCGTAAATCTGCATTTACGTGGTAATTCTGTTTTTTAGGCAATCGGTTTTTATGTATCTTATTGTAGTTTGTTTTTGTAATTTGAAGGTACACGATAGTTTCAACAGGTGGAACAGCATCTGCTCTGGAAGGTTCTGGAGTTTCTGTCACTAAAGTAGAGCAGCTCACACATTTCCCCGAAATGGTAAAGTAGTTCCTAGTTATGTCTGCTTTATATATCAACGGCCACTCCAGCTTAAGTTGGTTTTAGTCAGTCGCTGATCATTGAAGGCCTACTTAGTACATGGTTATTTGTGTTGTTGAAATCTTTTGGTTATGAGAATGCTATGTTAATTACTCCGATGCCTAAATGCCTGTGCTAGTGTTGATATCACTTTAATAAATGAAATTGTAAGGTGCAGTTCTTGACAAATTTCATCGGAATCATAAGGCTTGTATTTGAAGTTTAAGATTTAGCCCTCTGAAAGCGATGAACTTATGCCCTTGCTAATTGCTGATGTCTTTTGCACCTTTAAACACAGCTGCATTTATCTAGAAATTGGCTCCCTATGAGATTCCCATGGCTGAAAATCTCATGTTGAAACTGACGTGTTACCTTTGCTTATTTGGTTGCAGCTTGATGGTCGTGTGAAAACTTTACACCCCCACATACATGGTGGTATTCTTGCTAGAAGGGACCAAAAACATCACATGGAAGCTCTCAGTGAACATGGAATTGGTCAATTGTGATAAAACTCTTTTTTCTCTGTAATTTATAGCTGTAATATCTTTTTGCAGTAATTTTCCATTTGATGCCTGCTCCATACAATAAACTTTTTGCTAATACGGTTGCCCTGCAGGTAGCTTTGAGGTGGTGGTGGTGAACTTGTACCCCTTTTATGATAAAGTAACTTCAACTGGAGATATTGAGTTTGAGGATGGAATTGAGAATATTGATATCGGTGGCCCTGCCATGATCAGAGCTGCTGCAAAGGTTTGATTTTAATGCCTGCTGATTTGTTATTGATACTACCAAACTCAACATCTGCCTCTCCAAATTTGTGGCAAGTCAGGTTTAAGTAAACTTGTTACGTTTTACTCTTTGATCACACACTGTTGGCCTCTCTGTCATGACTAAAAAAATAATAAAGAACTGAGGATAATTTGATGAGTGAGCGGGGCTATAATACATGGTAGGTTCCTGATTGCCGTCACAATAAAATTATTGATGATTGTTTACCAAGGCTCTGGTTGAAAACCACTTATGTAACAGTGAATATGGCTCAGTTTGGAGGATATAGAAGCATTTTATGAATGCCTCCTCCTATGTTGCATGCTACTTACTGGTTGAGTTTATCTGCTGCCTTTCAATGTATAGTGCTTTGAAATAGTCTTCCAACATGCCATTTGCAAAACCAATATGCTACTTACCCTCCATCTGAGGTTCAATGCCCAACGTGTCAAAAGTACTGTATAATGGTACATATTATTGTAATGTACAAAATTGTTATTTTAGATTCCAACTGACACTTGCTTTCTGAACAGAACCATAAGGATGTCTTAATTGTTGTTGATACTGAAGACTACCCTGGACTTCTGGAATTTCTTAAAGGAGACCGGGATGATCAACATTTCCGAAGAAGGCTTGCTTGGAAGGCTTTTCAACATTGTGCTTCCTACGATTCTGCAGTTTCAGAGTGGCTATGGAAACAAACTTCGGGAGGTACTCTTTTGATCCTCTAGTCTTTAGTCATGAACTTTTTGTTTATGTGGGTAATAAACATCAGCAGTTATGCAATCTGATTAAATAACATCATCCAGATGAAAGCTGTCCTATCAATTACTAAATAATTTGATAAAAAAAAGAAGAGACAACTTCAAGTTATCTTGGCTAGTTTTTCAAGTTTCATGAAAATAAGAACTGTTTTTTTTTTTTTTTGAAAAAATTTGATGTTGTGAATTCACTTGATCATGTTTCCCTGGTCCATGATCGGGCAGATGGATTGACATGGTTGTTTTTATACATTTGAAGATAAATTCCCTCCCAGATTTACAGTACCTCTCGAGCTTAAGAGTTCGCTTCGTTATGGTGAAAATCCTCATCAAAATGCTGCATTTTACGTTGACAAGAGTATTTCTGAAGTAAATGCTGGTGGTATTGCAACAGCTATCCAACATCATGGGAAGGTGAGGCAATCTATAGCTAATTGTGTTCACCTCTATTATCATCTAGAATTGAGATTCAAATCTGGTATAACAATTGGATCATTTATTTTGGTCTACAAATTGTTGTCCTAGAACAGTATCCTTTATTATATTATCAATGACTCGACTGAATGTCCCAGAAACTTGCTAAAAATACCAGCTCTGTATATTGGCTGTCACTTGCTTTCAATAATGTAGAAGTCAAAAGTCAAACTTAATTTTGCTGGGGATATGTAAAACATACTTGTGTTTGGATATCTGTAGCCTGGAGCAAGATTATATGGAGTGCTGTCATTGCTGCTGTTAATGTGGACATGAGAATCAATGGCAGTAAAAAGTTATGAAGAGAAGCTCATTGAGAATTAAGCACACTTGTATTCAGTGATTCCTGCTTCAAAATATTATATTGTTTACTCCAATCAGTAAACCTGGCTTCAAGAAAATTAAACTGGTTGCGATTCTACTTGCTTTTATACACTGGAGCTTTACTTACAAGCCTTGATTTGTTTTACAGTTACCAATTGCATCACTATCTTTTCTCCCTTTTAAGATTTTTGTGCCCGTGGTGGCATGTTTACATGGATGTTTAGCTGCACTGTACGCAAAGTTCTTTGATATTTATAACTACGGAATCTTTAGTTTATCTCTCTTACTGTACTGTTCTTGTTCAAGTAGTTATGGGAATATTGTCAGAAACCATGTGATGTATCATAGTGTTCACGGGTTATATTCCTTGGCTTTTTATTTTTTTGGTTTCTCCCCACCTAAACTCTCATCTGGCAGGCTTATGGTAAAAAGTTGTCATAGCTTATGGAGTTACTCTTGGTGCAGGAGATGTCATATAACAACTACTTGGATGCTGATGCAGCTTGGAATTGCGTGTCAGAGTTTCAGAACCCTACATGTGTAATTGTAAAGCATACAAATCCCTGTGGCGTAGCTTCTCGTGGTGATATCCTTGAAGCTTATAGGTTGGCTGTGAAAGCAGATCCAACGAGTGCATTTGGTGGTATAGTAGCCTTCAACATAGAAGTTGACGAGGTAAGCTGTGTTTACAGGTTTCAGGTTCAACATTGAATGTTGAAAAGCTCCTGCTAATGTGAATTTCTCATGAGTGCTTGGTCATTAATCAAATTGCAGTTTCTTAATGTTTTGATTGGTCAACTACTTACCAATGGTTGAACCTTTAATGGAACTAGCTATAGCAACAACAAAAATTACGAATATCAGAGCTATGTGAAACTCACAAACATGAGAACCATAGCAGAGATCTAGCACCTTATTTTGTTTGGATTTTTATTTATTCATCGCCATAGGTCCTTGCTAAGGAGATCAGGGAGTTCAGAAGCCCAACAGATGGTGAAACCCGGATGTTTTATGAGATTCTTGTTGCTCCCAAATATACAAAGAAGGGGCTTGAGATCCTCCGTGGCAAATCGAAGACACTGAGGATCCTGGAGGCAAAAAGTAATGAGAAAGGAAAGCTTTCACTAAGACAAGTCGGTGGTGGATGGTTAGCTCAGGATTCAGATGATCTTACCCCTCAAGACATTCAATTTAAAGTTGTCTCCGACAAGTCTCCAGCAGAAAGTGAGCTTCATGATGCAGAGTTTGCTTGGCTGTGTGTGAAGCATGTTAAGAGCAATGCCATTGTAATTGCAAAGGTTTGTATTTCTCTGATGCTTAGACTTGAGAATTCTTTGCAAATGTACCAGTGACAAGTTACCAAAGAATTTATCATCCTTTTCATTGTTTGGGCAGAATAACTGTATGCTAGGCATGGGAAGCGGGCAGCCAAACCGATTAGAAAGCTTGAGGATATCCATGAGGAAAGCAGGGGATGAGGTCAAGGGAGCTGCTTTGGCCAGCGACGCATTCTTTCCTTTCGGTATTACTTCCATTAGAGTTATTGCAGTTTGACATCGTTCATAATGATGCTTAAATAAATTAACAGTAATACTAACTTAAAAACAAATATTGATCTTGGGAATAGACTAGAAATTGGCAAATTCATGAGCACTGTGCCATGCTGGCTTTCAATTTTTTTGTTTGAAGAATGTGGTGTCCATTTGCAAGTAAAGCAACAGCAGAGCTGGAGTCTACGTACTAATAACATGCATGTTCTGTTAACAGCTTGGAACGATGCCGTGGAGGAGGCATGCGAAGCTGGCATTGGTGTTATTGCAGAGCCTGGTGGTAGCATCAGGGATAAGGACGCCATTGAATGCTGCAACAAGTATGGAGTTTCTCTGCTTTTCACCGATGTGAGGCACTTTAGGCACTGATGAGTTACTTTTAGCATTCCTAGTGTCTTTTTTGGTCAACACAGTGTTTCAAGCCCGGTACCGTAGTTTCAATGTTTTAGCATATCTATTCTGTTGCTGAGAGTTCTTGCAGTTTGTCGGCAGAAAGTACAAGCAGGCCAAGGTATTTAAGAGATGTTACGAATAATGTACTGGTATCATTTTTATGCTCAAGAAAGCCTTTTTATATATATATGTATGTATTTATTTTCAAAGGAAAAGAGTTACAAGTTACCCAGATAATTAAATATTCTCATCTCAATTGACCGTACCGCGCCACTAACATTTTCTTTTCTAATTTTAAAAGTTCATGGTGCTTACCAAACTCTTTTGGCAATTTTTTTTTGTTTAAACATTATACCATGGTTGTAAACGACACGTTTTCTCAATACTTTTCCTTCTCTTCCATATCCTGTTCATAACATTAGCACTTGGATTCAAATAATCGGTAGACGGAATGATGGAAAATGGAGACAGATACAAGAACATTGAAGATAAAATGAAATAACAGAGAGCAACCTGGTGCCCTGAATCCCATAGATGGAGTATGGTCTTGTGCTGTAGATTCCCCTTCACCTAGGAGCTTTGCAATGCCATAATCATTTAAATGGGCAGCCACGTCTTCTAGCAGTACATTGCTGGGCTTCAGATCAGCGAACAATGGGTGTTGAACAAAGAAGTGATAATTTTGACAAGGTTTCGATGACGAATGTTACTCGGCGCTTCACATTCAATCGAAATTCCAAAATGCTCCTTCAACTTGCTAGTTGTCAACTTTTATTGCTCGTTGAAGTTCTTTATATGCAACTCGTTCCCCCATCACGACAGGCAAGACACCTGTGTCTCCATCACTTGGCGATTGCACATTCCTGTTTCTCCTTCTCATCAACAGCAGAAGTATGATGATCACAGAGGTATTGTCAATGCAATACGTACTGGTGATTTATAACTTAGTCAGCGTGTACTTCTTGATCGTTGAAACCTTTGATTTTATGATTTCTGCAACTTGCGTTCTGGTTGCACCACCCTATCAAAAGACATTTCGATGCGAGAATGCCTCCAAAGATTTTGGAATATCTCCCGGGATATCATTACAGGATAGATTCAAGAACTTCAATCATTTCATGTTTCCAATCGACCTGGGAATAGGGCCTTGCAATTTGTTTTCTGCCAAGGACAGCTGTCGTAGATCACCGAGGCCTCCAAATGTAACCTGATAGCTGATTCCTTGGTAGGTCTATTTGTGTCGCAACCTTCAGATTCCTAATGTCTAATGGGAGAGATCCATTCAGAGAATTTGATGACAGGTTTACCTGCACCAGATATCTTTAGGGCTCCAGGAGCTTGAGGTATATTGGATGTTAATCCATTGGAGCCTGGTGAGAGAGCTCCTAAGGAAATGAGATCTCCTAAGCATATTATATGCATCGCATGCAATTCATTTTGGTGCTACCTTATTGATCATATTATAGGAAGAAAAACAAAAGCCCCGTCTTAATTAATAAGTTCAATAGATGCATACTATTATTATCCAATATCTCTTTATATCTAATAGTTATTTATCCCTTAATTTCATGTTTATTTTTTATTCGATTAGAAAATGCACCTGTGAATTGAAATTAATTAGCTAATATTATTTTTTATAATTTTGAAAAATACAGGGACACATTCTTCCAAGATATGTACCAAGACTATCATATCTGTCCCCAAGTTGGCATCTTACATAATAATGACACCAAAATAAAATAAAATTCATATAATTTAACAAGTAATATAATAATAACAAGAAGAAGAAATCGAAATTCTAACCAAAAGTCCGAGACTTGGCTTGAATATCTAAAGATCCGTATTTCTCTCTTCATAGAGGACCATATGGATCAATTGACCGGGCAAACCAGCAGAGCCCACAAATCCCACATAAAAAGCAGGAAAACCCGGTCCAAGAGACTTGCAACCTCCTCTTCCTCATTCCTCTGCTACTATATGTATGCACTCGTTGCAAGCACAGTAAGTATACAAGCGCAGTACTGATATTTCAATTCCAGATCAGAAAAGTTTACATATTTACCAACAATACCTGAGGAAACATGTCTGGAATGCAGCAAAGCTTCAACGCAGGGCAAACCAAAGGCAACACCCAGGTAGGAAAAACACCTGAAGCATTCACACAGGGAATTATATTATTAAGGTGGGAATATAATTTTGTTTGTTGAATTTGGAGCAGGCTAAGGTAGAACAGTGGACTGACAGCATCCAGGATACAGCAGATGCAGCCTGTAGAGACAGGACTTCACCTGGTGCTCAGTCAACCTGGGATTCTGCCCAGCTGGAGAAGGATCAGAGTGCTGGTTTCCTGCAGCAGGTAACCATCTCCTTTCTTTAACCCTTGAGCATGGTGATTTCAAAAATATCAATCAGTAATGGCACATTTAACTCCTTTGCAAACCATGTAGCTGTGCCGTTTATACATCGACTAGAAATTAAATATTTTTTTATATATAATAATAACAATGGAAAGTCTAATTTTCCTGTGTACACAGACTGGAGAGCAAGTGAAGCATGTGGCTCAGGATGCAATGGACTCTGTGAAGAACACACTTGGAATAGGTCAAAATCAGAAATGAAAGAATAACCGATTCTATATATGGTATGCCGAGCAACCTGCTGCTGATTTCTTGAGATGCTGATGCAGTTGCTTTTCTTTCTGCATGGACGACAAGTAGAGTCCTTTGTTCCTTCTCCATTTGTTTAATTTGGGACCCCTCTCTAATGTAATAAAAGTTGTCTCTTCTCTATTTTTTTCCCTTCAATTTTCTTATTAAAAGTGGACATCGATCGATGCAATAAAGCAAATGCGAGAATTCACAGAAGGTTGATCGTCATTTTGTTCTTAATTTAAGCTCCTCTAAACCGGCCACATTCACAATCTAAAACCAATGTTCTTTATATGAAAGAGGCACATTAATTCAACTAATTTATAGCTAGTAAATGAGGTATGATTGATGGTGATTTCGTTTTTTGTTTTGTTTTTCTTCTTGTGTAATCTTGGGATCACAAAACACAAGTTTTAAACTAAATTCCTTTTATGCTTGAAAAAATATTACATAAATTAACATCTCTCTCTCTCTATATATCTATCTATCTATCTATCTATCTATCTATATATAAAGGAAACAAGGAGACCAGTGGTGGTGGAGACTTCCATGCTTATAATATACGATCAAAAGCTGACTAACTATGAAAGATTCAGTAAGGTCCTATAACGTGTCCCTTTCGTAAAGTTATGTCTGGTTTCTTACACTTCTTACCAATGCATCAGTAGAATGTTTGAAATCGTTGTCTCTCCCTCCCTTTTTTTCTTCAAAACAAGTTCATGCAAGCTACAGATAATTGATATGAATCAGAGTTAAATGTATAAATAGTTTCTTTATTGAAGTCTATGTAGCTCAGTGGGTCAATTGAGAGGAGACCTAAACCAAACCCCTGCTATATAAGAAGCCCACAATAATCACAGCCCACTGGATGACACAATCGTGATTAAGAAAATAAACCCTTCATGCTGTCACTGGTAAGCTCTTAATTATCTGGGGATTATATGAATGTCTCCCTCTCTCCCAGCGACACAGATTGAAGCATCTGGGTTCCTTTTCCAAGTCTCCAAAAAGGAGAAGTCTCACAATTCCATTGCAAATTGGAACACTTCCAATTCTTGACAAATTTGGCAGTTCCCTTTCCTTTATTCTGCTTTATGCATTCTAATATTCTTTCTTTCTATATATATATATATATATATATAATATTACTTTGATGATAAAAATATTCTCAAATTATATTATTATATTACAAGTTAATCAAATTATATGAAACAAGCTTTTTTAATAATGAATCCAACTTCTTAAATATAACTCGCTTAGCATGTATATTCTTATGCATAGCATGTCCATGGAAACTGTTTTATATAGAAGTCTTACATTTCAGTCCTAGTATTCTGAAACTTTTCTAAACATATCCTTTAAGTTAATATTTATTTTGTAGAAAATATAAATTGCCCACTGTAAACTACTATATATTTTATCTCTATAATCTTAAATTTATTTTTATATTTACCTTAACTCCAAACAATCCCATTATTTCTACTAATCGAACTAAAATATGAAACCCAATACAATTATGACACGATCGATGGCTATAAAGACAATTCTTCTTTTAAAAAAGCTGGCTATAATAGAAATTCTAATATAAAATCATAATTAGAGTCCTGCCCAGCAAGTTTCCTCGACCTTGATCTCCAAGAACAAGTTAAGTAAAGAGAGTTGACATAGCAGGTCAGTTTCATTCAATCAATTGGCATCATATAATCCCTCGATTAAAAAGTCTTAGAGATATTAATCCATTGATTTTGCAGTTTAGAGGTGGTCAATTGGCGTCCATACATTCCCCTTGGAGATCCATGATTGCGCATCAAATCAATATTTATTTCATACAAGTAATTAAGCCTCACCTAACCAGATAGCTATGAACGTCACTTGTGTCGTTTGCTTGTAAAACTTGATGATCATGCAGGGATATTGAATAAAAGAAAATATTTTTCTTACCTGGCCGCCGGTTAATTTTAACAGGAAACCAGAGTGAGTAAGACTTTTCAACGCCTTGTTTTTGTGTCAAAAAATAGGCAAACCTAGCACCAATGAAGATCAGACACAGTGAATCTTACATAATTAAGCCTATCTCCCCACTGCAAGTGCAGCACTACTTTTGGTTCGGAGGAACAATCATATGGAGATGAAGACAGCATGGAGCGAATCTATCCTTTCCTAAATCGAACGAGTTATCCCTAACCCTAGCATGGGGCCTAGCTAGGACACTTTGGCAGACGCCCAGATGATTGGGAGTCATGTTGCTGCCACAGCCAAGCAACTCCATTAATAGAGGGCGATATAATCAAGGTCTGTGATAATTAGGTCGTCGAAGCGACCTTTTAAAACAGTATACTATCACATAGCAAGTTCAGTCATTTCATGCCTTTGGAAGGTAAGATGATACATGATTTACTACGGATCGAAGGTGTTAGAGTATAATATAATCATGTCTATGGATCTCATTTATAAACTTAAATTTTAAGCAAGATGGTTTCAACATGTATCGAGCTTGTTGACCCATGTTACGAGTTGAATCTCACCACCTCCATTCTGTTTGATAAAAATCAAGCACTAGACAATATGACTGTAAGTTTTAACAAAGGTTTCACTGAGGGTGTTAGAGTATAATATAATCATATTATGGCCTCACCTACAAGTTTAGCTTTAGGTGAGATGGTTCCTATGAAGGTTCATTCTCTGATACTGTTGATATTGTACATTATGATTCCATGATTAAATTTAAAAAAATTAAATGAATATGTTTTATGTGTTTTAGATCATTTAGATATCTGATTTCAAAATAATTTTAAAAATAAATAAAAATATCATTTGATGTATTTCACACAATAAATATTTTAAAATTACGATCAACACTTCAAATAGGCCTGCTTACATGTGCTTTCGGAAGAAGCTTCTTTCCTAACTAGTGCTGGCCCTGTCCTGCAAAAATGATCCTTCCATGCAGTTTTACGGGACAGATTTCCTAAATTCATATTATATTATATATAGATTGAGTAGTTGAAAATTTGGTTCCTATTTTAATATTGTAGTTTGCTTAATTAAATGGACACTGGTATAACCTGAGAGGACGGTAAGGAGTATATTTTTTTAGTCATATGTTAGGCCGTGAAAATAAAAAATATCTCATGAATTCCTTTATTATGATATGAAAAGAGTGTTTTATCCACCCAAAGAGTATTCTATTTTTAAAAATACCGCTATCCATGAAATAAAAACTAAAAGTTACTTAATATCTTCTTCATGTTCAACAGATGATGTCCAGGATCACGACCAAATAATTAAAAATGACCGAGCCTTCCTCGTTGTCCAGTTCCTAGTATTTCATATATATTATTTGTAAGTACAATGAAACTCACCTCGTTAAACGAGAAAACCTGATGTCACCTGTTCGCTCTTTAATTCCTTTTTTTTTTAAGCGTAACCAATGATTTAATTTTGTCCCATATTTTATCAAATCATAATTCAAATAAATACAGAAGATATAAATGGGTTCAAACGGAGCTTTTTCTTGATGCATTTCTGTTTAATTAACATCTCTTGGTGTTCATGAGAACTGGCAACTTGATAATATGATACTTTTTTTTATACGATAAAATCTTATTTTCTGGAAAACATATTGTGTAAGTTTAGATAAGTAAACACAAACTCCTATAAAAAAATATATATCTTAATTTGAATGCTGCAGATATCACAAACAACTCTTCAGAACTTAATAATGTGATCGTCATATACTGTAATATCATTATCTATAGATAATAAAGTTATCTAATTAAGCATGATGATCAGTACATTGATATATCTCCGTCTCGATTAGAAGAACCTACATGCCTATTATACAACCTAAACTCTCAGTGAAAACCCAAACCCCTTCAACTCATATACTTATACACTGACTAGCTAGACTAGTCCAGATTAAAAAAAAAAAAAAAACTATACATGCTAGCTCTTTCATCCTGCCAATGAAATTATATTTCCTACATAATGGAGCATGCATTCGGGTTTTCATCACTAAACATAGCTGTGTATTTTTCATCTGTTGCGTTGGGGCTCGGAAATGCTTGAACCACGTTCTTCACATAGCCTGCGGGTGCTTTCTTATCGTAGGCTTGAGCAACGTAAGGATAAGCTACCAAGTTGTATGGGACGTATGGCCAGAACTCAGCCCTCTTTCCTGTGCTCTTCACTTTATTTAAGACCTTGTTTGGCTCAACATATCCGCTGACTGTCACCCGGCTCTGCTTTCTGTTCACATTCACTGATTTAACTCCTATAATTGGAAAGAAAAAAACATGATTATATTAATATGAGGTAATTAATGAGTAACTACTAATAATACGTGCACTCGTGGTAGTTAAAGAGTTCATAATTATTGTTTCCAATGAGTAGAAATTATGTAGCCGTTCATTTACAGCCCTTTTTTTTTCTTTTTTTTGTGAAACCTTTTGATCAGTTGAAGGTACAAATATGTAGTTGGTTGGTGGTATTTAATTCTTTTGCGAGTAAGTGATGGAAATAGTCTTCCAAAATATCTGAAGGCAAAACATTATTGCTGTCTCCAACAATAATTTTGCTTATTTCAGAGATACAAATGCTTTGAGCACATTGAAAAATTACTCCACAGATAATGACTAGGAGACATATTGGAAAAACATTTACTCGAAGTGAATAGAAGGGGCAAAAAGATGTCAGGAAATAGCAGTCTCTCTGCAAAAACAATTATGATGCCAGAGTACTTCAAAGACAGAACTGGGTCAAAAAAGACTTGTTATGTTTCTTCTGGTTCCCAAACGAGGAAGCTCAGAAAGTCTGTTCATGCTTCTTTGACTTCCTTTTTTTTATATATATATATATTTATTTTAATGAGCTTGGATCATTGATCTTTTCGTGCATGTCTTTACTTTAGCCACAAGGAACAACCAAAATTATGCATGAAGAGCTTGTCGGGAAAGAAAACATGAAGACTAGAGTTTAAGGTTAAGATCCGTACCCTTCATGGAGGAAACAGCATTTTTAACCCTCCTTTCACAGCCATCACAGTCCATCTTCACTTTGATATCAACTGTCTGAAAAGAAGAAAAACAAAACATGAGAGAATACTTTAAATCAGTAATCAAAAACTAATAAGAGAGGGATAGGCCATTTATTTTTCTTTGTAAATGATCATTACCTGCATTGGTTTTCGTTTCCTCTTTCTCCTGGCAACTGTAAATAAATCTGAGAGGTAATCTGAGAGATCGTCAAGAGCACCCATTTGATTCTCAAAGCCAAAGCTAGTGAAAGTTTAGAGAGAGAGAGAGAGAGAGAGAGGGAAGGGAGGGGGTAGAGGGAGAGAGAGAGATGCAGGAGAGTCTTGCAAGGGATGAGAATTTATGTAGTGATATTGATCTATTTATAATAAGGTAGAAAATAGTTATGATGGATTTGGATAGAATCATGTCTGTGCAAGTTGTTTTTATTAAATATATATAGATAATACAAAATTAGAGATGTATCGTAATTTTTTTAAAAAATATTTTTTGTTTGAAAATATATTAAAATAATATTTATCTATTTCTTAAATTTTATTTTTAATATTAGTATATCAAAACAATAAAAAATATTAAAAAATTAGCTTTAATTTTTTTTTTTTATAAAAAAAACACGATTCTATCGGCGATTAAACATACAATAAACACAATGACTTGTGCCCCTTAATCACGCCATCCTCCGAAATATCATGGCCGCGTAACACAGCTAGACACATTTTGGCTCCTAGGTTAGAATACTAACCTGAATTAGATTATAAAAATTATTCAAAGGAGTATTTAGTCTCGGTGGCTTGCTTATATTAAAGGTTAATGGCGGTGCTGTTTTCTTTGGCCCGAAGAAAGGGTGAAAATGTTATAAAAGTGTGGCTGTTCGCTGCACAGTTGTCTACAACACCATATGTTAGAGATGATATTATATATATAAAAAAAAGAATAATAGAAAGAAGAAGAAGAAGAAAATTCTATCTGCCTTCAAAAATTCCAATCATTGCTCTATATCACAGAGATGATCAGCGAGATCATGATCGTTAATACATCAAAAGGGTCCTCAGGTAATGATCTCGTGGCAGAGATTCATGGAGCAGCACCGCTCGATATTCTGTACTGCCCTGATGTTCTTCTTGCCTCAAAGCCAGACAAAAGACATCTGTACTTCGAAGTTTTTTAAACCCCGGCCCCAATTATTGCTGCTATCAGTAGACGTTGGTCAATCTTTCATATAAAATAAAATATCTATGCTCTTTGTGTTTTTTTTTTTATTTGTAGTATTATTTTTGTGGTTAAGTTTCTTCGATGGACATGGGATTCAAAAGGATGGAATGGCATTTAATTATCTGGAGCCCATCTGCCTTCCATCATTGCAATCTCGATGGAAAAGGTCGATCCAGCCAGCTTGTTCTACTCTACATCACAGCCCTTTTCACTCTCATACACGGTTTTGATCAGTTGTATCCATAGAATATGCAAGACAAGCATGATTCCATTAATTTGTGTGTGAATGCATTGATGCGAGAGCAAGATGATCATGTGTGTGAGGTTAGTTATTGATCATTTACTGCTCGATCCTTTGATATTACTATAGCAGTAGTTTCTGTTTCTTTTTTTTTTTTTTAAATTCTGAAAAGCAAAAATCTTAAAATAATTACAAAAATGTCGAAATTTAGCGTGATTAGTGAGAATCTCGATCAAATGGTTTTAAAAATCATAAAAAAGGATGCTATGTACGTAATCATTTCATCAGCACCACGCACTAACCTAGCTAGAGATATACAGTGGTGTGCAAAATTAATCTAAGATTTTTCTAAACTTGTTCAATCAATGGGAGAGAGTATATAATCAATGAGATGGGGTCTAATATTTAGGTGAAACTCCTCTCCGAGTCAATCTCATAGCAAGTCATATAGCACTAATTAATACTGCGTCCACTCTAGAAAATTTCTATGGTTTGCAAACCAAACGGGCTCTACCTTCAGCCATGGTCACATTGTATGTCGTTTTCTAGATAGTTCCATGATGAGTGAATACTTGCATGCAATGTTATTAATTAGAAAGATAAGAAGAAAATTTGTTTTCCTCCTTTTTTTTTCTTTTTTTTTTATTTTGTAACTGTGCCATGCCTCTTCTCTAATATATGTGTATTTAGAAAATGAACCCGCGACAGTGGGAATAAGAATTAAAGGTTTGCATGCATTAGTGTTCTCAGAGACCATCATGACTCAAATTATGTAGCATCGCACGTAGATGGTGGTAAATATGTCACTAGCCTCGACAGCGAAACGTGTTTTTTTTTATTATTATTATTATGATTGTGTGCTTCAATTATTATTGAATTTTATATATATGGTTGAACTTTCCTGGGATAACCTCCTACTCTACCAGGTCTGAATTTCTTCCACGAATGATGGGTGGAATTTGATTTTCAATTGATGTAAATAATTAATTTTATCATTCGCAAGAACTATGTACACTCACCCACGCTTCTCAGCTGCATACATCACGGAATTTCTTGCGAAAAGGATCGAACTTGCTGCTAAGCTTCCAGCTAGCCTCGCGAAAACGACAGCCCAAAACACCAAATTATTACAATTTTATGGATCATAGGACAAAAAAAACAAGGGGCGTTTTGTTTTCAATCGGATGTCATGTGATAAATTAGCTTCGTGTATTGCCTCTTTAGTTAACGACCCTTGACCCGGTTTGCAAATCTTAGCAAGTGAGGTCATTTTTTATTTTATCGGGATTTACTAGGTTATTTCCACCTACCTTGTGGATCTGAACAAAAATCTTTTAAATGTAAACAAATAATATTTAGGTTGTATTAATATTTTGTAGTCTTGTTGCTGAAGCTATATATAGCAGATCAAACTTGAAGATATTCAATCTGATTCTTGACCAATCATCTCAAACCACCTCATCACTCCATATTTAATCCAGTGACATCTAGAGGGGGGGAAGTCGTCATTGATGCCAAAACTCTTTGTCGCGTGACACTTGTTAATAGCAGGAACGATGAATTGACTTGCTAAAATGGTATAGCCTTTTTTTTCTCCTTCTATTTTCATGCAACCTTCTCTTTTCGTTAAGAACTGAAAAATAAACAGGATAAATTTTTAAATCAAGATAAAAAATTTCGAGAATTTAAGATTAATTATATTTTTCTGTGTTTTATATTTAAATTTTTTAATTTGATGTTTTCACAGTGATCATAGAAAGATTCGATTGAAAGGAGAACAAAATAATAATTCAAATCCTTTAGTTGTATGAAACTAGGTGATTTTACAAGTATAGGATTCCATAAACATGCATGAATAATTTCTGTAGCACAAAAACTCGAGCATATACACACATGCACACCTTCATGCATATTTATATATTACATAAATGTAAGTAAAATTCATAAATTCTGAAAGGAAAACCACGACCGATGAACATGGCTTGCCAGACAAGTAGATGACAGCTCTAGCTAGCTAGGTCCAGAAATCTCATCGGAAAACCTCGGGCCGTTGCAAGTAGAGGGGATGCATGATCGGAGCCAGGGGGCGGCCATTATATAGGTCGGGGATCTGGTAATGATGCCACCACCCACTAGTTGCCATGCTTGCATTTCTACCCTTCCTTTTTCATGCATAATCAAGCTGGTATTTTAGAACATACAATAGACACCTCCATCAAGATGACTCGCAACCGTAATTTGTTTTATAATAAATGAGATTCGTAAGAAGTTCCATTAAGTTTGCCCGAAATCAAGGGCAGGACTGCAGCCATTATAAAATTCTGGGGCTATAATCACAAATGTCACATCTTTCTAAAGAAATATGCGTTATATTGTTGATTAATATAGGCGCCGTGGAAGAAACTGTATAAACCATGAATTTGGTTAGGAGAGCGAGAGAAGCCACCGGACAAAACCTACCAATGAACCCTGGGATTCACTCTATGCATCATTACATCTGTAAATAGCATGCCTTCCATTTCTACAAATTAGAAATATTAAAAAACTGTGGCTGGCTGGAGTGTGTTCCAAGCTATTAGAGAGAGCGGGAAGAGAAGATAAGAGAAGAGAAATTATTTGATGATAACAGCTAATAAACAAAATTCAGGGTTTAATCACATCTCTTTTATTAGCTAAATTCATATTTTCATTTTTACAGTATCGACTTTAAACATATGAGGTAAACATCCGTGTGTTACAATCTCGCAAACCTTTGTTATCATTGAAACAAAAGAAAAGTAAAAGGGTCATGATCCGTCATCGATTATCTACCAGCTTGAATCCGTGAAATGTATTTATAATTGAAGACTTCTGGTTCAAATCCCACTCTTGTCCATCGATGGATAGGTATTCATAAATCGAATCTCTACTTCCCACATCTTGTTTATTAGATAAAAAATAAATAAACTTAGATGTTCATCACTATAATTTTATCATGAGGGCAGGGAAGGTTATTGAAATGTAATTTTATGCCATAACAGGAGCTACAAACTATTGCATTTCGAAGCAGGACTGCACAAGCGGTGAGCTGCTGGAACTTGACAAGTAAACCACAGCCAGCCGCAGGAAAATTTTATTAGCCAGCATTGATCCAGCCTCCATTGTGAAAAACGATTGCGTATATGAATGAAACAATATGGTGCAGTCAAAGCCTCGCCCAAGCCTGGCTATCAAGATGAAAGTGTGAGGGATTCTGGATGTAGCACCCGCTTTCTGTAAATATAAAAAACAGGGTGGTTCGATTTCTGTCGCCCTGAAAATAGAGCAAATTTGGCAGCTTCAGAAACTCAGGACGAGACAGAAATTTGGTACGGCTGGTATAATAATTGAACCTCCTGAATTTCTCACTGATTCTTCCGAGGCTCCTCTAAATTATTGTACACAATCCAAGCCAACCCGGAAAATCAACAGTATCCAAACTCTGCAAATCTCTCAGCACAGAAAGTTGTATATTGCAAGGCAATACACAAAAGGTTCCCATATGTTTTTCATTGACATATGTTTTTCATCTCTCTTTAGAATTCTACGGCTAAAACAAAGCTAATCTCATTAGAATTCTAACAAGATCATTATCATTGTAAGCCTATATAAAGGCAATTTGAATTCAATAAAAGTATGTGAGTTGTTCCAAGTTTCAGTTTTTTTTAGTGTTTTTCAGAATTTTGCCGATTTTATGTTTTGTTCTTCAATTTCTTCAATTTCCAGATTTTGATCTAAACAGTAGATGTTTAGCTTGCAGATGTCGCAAACTAGCGAGAAAATGATTTGAAAAAAAAGAGCCCGCACTTCCACTCGATCCACTTAAATTTCCTCCAATTATGATATCATATAGGAAGAACAGAGCAGGAAGCACGAGTGCACAAACCACTAATGAGAGCAAGATGAAGAGTGATGGGACCAGTTCGGAAACCATCAAGACTAAGTATGCACGTATTCATAGAAATAGATGCATTTATAACAGCATTGGACTCTGTTTCTCTAGATCCAAACGAATTTATATGCTGATAATCCGATCAAATAGTGAATTCTTAGTCATATGTCAGATGAAACAGCCAGTGGCAGTGAATCATAAACAGATTGATGAGAAACAGAAAAACTTGAGCAGATCCAACACTAAACAGATTCAATATCAGAAAACGTATTGAGAATATTTCATAAAATTCAGCCAGCGTTGAATGCATTTCATACCAGTACCAGTCTAATACCACATACACCAGCCAAATCTTCTTAATCAGCACTAGATAAGACATGTCCATAAGAGTGTTAAAACCTTGACACGGATCAATTTCCAACACCCCATAGCATCTCTCCGTGGCCTCAACTAACTAACGGAGCTTTCCTTAGCTTATCAAGCTTCCGTTCAAAAGACACAACAGTGTCCTTCTTGCCCTGATCAAGAAGATTTTGTTTCAGATTACTAAACAGCTGTGCTGGAGGCCGAATGCCCACATCCAACATCTCCTGAAAGTACAAGCAAGCCTCATCTAGCTTACTCTCATGGCACAGAGTATTGATCAATGTAGAGAACATATGCATAATAGGAAGGATTCCCCTGGTCTTCATCTGATCCCAGACCTTTATTGCCATATCCACTCTATCCTCATTGCAAAACATCCTCACTATAATCTCATAGGTACTCACAGATGGCTCACATCCCTCACAGCTCATTTTTTGGAAAACTGAATAAGCAATTTTAGTTTTTCCAGATCTTATCAGATGGTGAAGTATAATATCATAAGTTCTTGCACTTGGACCAACACCATCTTTTCTCATCTCACCAATCGTCCTCTGCACATCATGCATTCTCTCTGACCAGCAATATGCCCCCACAACAGCATTGTAAGTAGGTCCCTCTGGAACAAACCCGCTTGCCTTTGACCGCTCAAAAAAATCAAGTGCTTCACTCAACCTCTTTTCAGATCCCAGTCCATTAATCAAAGTACAATATATGTGAGGACTGGGCTTGCAATTCTTCACTTCCATCTCATGAAACAACTCGATTGCATCATCATACCTCCTAGCTTTACAGTGGGCATTGATAAGAATGCCGTAAGTGACAACATCCGGTTCAAAGCCCTCATCTTTCATTTCGTTGTAAACTTCAATCAGCCGCGACAAGTTTTTCTCTTGACCCCACCCTTCTAGCAATATCGTATATGATTTAATATCAGCCACAAATCCTCTCTTATTCATTTTATCAAACACCAATTGTGCTCTCTCTACCTGCCTCGACTTGCACAAAGTATCAAGCAATCTATTAATATCGGATGATTCAATCTTCAACCCATATTTCTCCATTTTCATAAATGCCTCTACTGCTTCCTTAACTTTCCTTGCTCTTGCATATCTCCTTGAAATCAGTGCAAAAGTTTCTTTATTCAATAACCCTTTTTGCTTCATGTCAGTAACTAAGTTCCATATAACGTTAAACTGCTTGATCTTTCCTAGTGATTCAATCAAGGCATGGTAGCTCTCTGTGTTATATTGAAACCCTTTTCGCTTCTCTGCCCATCTAAAGAACGATAATGCAAGAGCACCTGCATTGCTTAGCTTCTTCAATGCCTCAAGAACCAAACTTGGTGACACTTCCATAGAAGCCTTATTGAGCAAAGCCTCAACGCTAGAATTAGGGTTTTTTGATAATAATTTGCAGATATTTTCAGCGTCTTCAACGATTTTATCAGCTAAGATTCGTGGGGTGTGGTTGCTGGCATCAGTAAGGACAAGGGTTTGTTGTAAATCAGTATTAATAGGCTTGTGGACGATAAAACGAGGGTTTAACATAGACTCAAAAGGATTTTCAATGTTGGGTGTAGAATTGAGAGATAGAATTTGGCTTTTGATGTTTATAAGTGATCTGAGGACAGAAGGAGAGGAAGAGTAGAGAAGAGAGGGAGGGTTTGGTGTCCTTGATAGAAAATTGGAGAATCGAGAGAAAGCCATCGCGAGAGAATCAAAGTTCAGTAAAACAACAATATGAAAGGAGTGAACTTTGAGAATTTTGGGGGGAGAGACTTTGGGTTTTAATTGAGGTTTATGTTGGCGGTCTGGAATTTAACGGCATATAACGGTGGGTGATCGGTTGATTGATTAAAATATAAAATAAAATATTTATTCCACTTCTCAGATTAACGGCACATTTAAATTACATATTTAAAAAATAATAATCAATCATTGATGATCATGCTAAATTTAATACTTCTTGTTTTAAAAATATCTTTTTTTCCCGTAATCTTTCCATATTATTTTCTTTTCTATTTATATTTCTTAAAACAAATAAAAAGATTTCAAAATAGATTTCAAGACAGAGACTAATTTTAAACATGGAATAACAATATATAATTCAATTTATTTTATAATTCACTCGTAAGATTGTTGTTTTCACTACGCCTATCCAACAAAAACCAAATGGTTAAAAGAGTTGTAATTTTCCTGAATTAAACCTTTCTTGCCAACACAAACACGCGCCCGCGCAATAAAGAGAGTGGATGCAAATAAGAATTTAATGAATGATCTTCTGTTACAACTTTTGAATAGTACTAAAAGAGCAGAATGGACATTCAAGGGCGTGCTGAGGGCAGCGTAAAGAGGGAGGTCCTCTTATTGATTCGCACCGTTTATCAGCCCCCATGACAGTACACCATTCAGAAAAACCTCCAAGTGAATTCACCTGTTTCCCTTCGACCCTGCCACTCCCATGAACAATATCGTAACCCGCGACCGGAGTAGCCCTATAAATGGACCTAAACACCAAAGAATCAAGGTCTATTGATGTTAATTCTCTGAAGTGGTTGACAAGATTCAGATGCCAAGAAAATTGCACCAGTCTCAGACAATAAACCTTTTATAAATGCATTTTTCATTTGCACTGATTCGTCTGTGAGATCCATTCGTCAAGAAGGTTTGTAATGGTTTCCTTGAATTTCTTAGCCTGAGGACCTGGCTTCACAACATTGACATCACCCCATTGAGAGCAAGGATCCATCCACCAGGTCCTCCGGCCAGTGCACCATGCACCTGGGGCAGCTCGATTGTGCCCACGCCTGAGGATCTTCTCGTCCACCTTGTCTAGAACAGGGTCTTCCTTCTGAAACTGCCTTGCAAAAGCCACTCCACTTTGAACCATGAGATCATAATCAGATGTATTAAGAAAATGTGGTTCCATCTTTGGAGGATTGTCCCAGACCATATACCTTAGATCACTGTTTAATGTTGTGTTCTTGAACTCTGGTGCATTGCAAATGACAGAGTGAAAATAGCTTTCTTCAGATAACATCACATTGTTGAAGTACATAAGAAGGGTTCGAGGAAGATTATCCCAACCAAGAACACAAAATTCAAGAAAAGATCTGCTCAAGATCACCCACGGGGAACCTGCAAAAGGAGATATGTATTACCACATGTAACATTTTCATGAAAGTAAAACATACACATGCAAGACTTTAATTTATGTTGTGCGCAACACGCTGTGGAGAATAGACTTTGCCTGTGAATACTTTGAAACCATCAGGAGTTGATCTCTTTTCTGTAGCATGAAATATCTGGCTCCTCCTGGCTAGGTAAATCCCTGGGTCAACTACAACAGGCTGAATTCTTTGAGGTCTACAACAAAGTCAAACCGATAGAACTGAGATATAATTAAATTTTTGTACTGCAGAATTACAATAAAATTTAGTAAGAAGAGGTCGCTTACTCTTTCCACCCAAGGTCACTGGTGTGATCTATGAAACTGAGGTCTCTGCTAACAGAGGAGAAAACATGGGACAAATCTGCAAGATAGCAGAAGAAAATATTGGAAGCTCAGAATTCTATCACATGAAGCAGCATGACACCGCACGATGAGGTCATAAGAGCAAATGAGCGGAATTGTTTTCCAAGTGCCTAAAAGATTTCCAGCACTTAGTGCATCTGATACTAGAGACTTGTTGGTTAAATACAAGCACATAGGAGAAAACCGATTCAAAACCATGCTACTAGTAAATAGAGACAGTTATTAATTATCAACTTAGATTCCCATATAACTTGGATGAGTTTCTAAGTAAGCACTGGGCAAATTAAATCAACTTCAATTTTTACCCAACAATAATCTACATTCTTAAGCCTTCCTAACCATTCATTTGTGCAAAATGACCTAGGACAACATTGCATTATGATTTATAAAGCAGGTAAGGCCACACACACAAACATAAAGTTGATGATACAAAATCTCTTAACACATTGTAAACATATTGTTCTTTTGTACAGCTGTGAAAGGGCAGATGAATCACATTGATGCATTATTAACCTCTCTGGCCTGCATCAAATGTATATCCAGAAAAGAAGCAGACTCCAAATCAACAAGGGGTTATCAAAGGTACAGAGTCTATAGACAGCTCACCAGCAACTCTTCATAACAATACAAATTGCCAAGGATGCCCTTATGCAATGATAATGGATGGGACTGTATTGCGCTTTTATACAGCTCTGAAAGTACCTCAGGCATGTGCATCACACTGATCGGATTCCAATAAACTCTTTTAAACATTATGTTTCATGGGACACGAAGTCACCAACCATTTCAGAAGTACGAATTAATATGCAAAACCTTTTATGGATATAATCTAAACAGTATTTAGTCTTTTATCAAATCACATAATTGTTTTGAAACCTACTTCGGGTACATATTTCCTGCATCCTAGCCAAATAGCTCTGATGCCCTGCCAACACTCTAACCTGAAAATAAAATAAAAAATAAAAACACTACACAAACTCTAATCTGTCTGCTCTATCATGCCTCTTCATAATAAAAGCTCTTTAGTTTTAAAAAAATCTACTTGATTTTTAAGAAGCCTATGCTAAGGCCCCTTCACTTCTTGTCCCCTAGCCTAACTCACAATATTCAACACACTGCCAGTCTAGTTATGGCCATGAACCTAAAAATTGATGAAAACATCATATATGCATTTTCAAAAACGCCTTAATTCAATCCCTTTTCAAATAACATCCTGGATAAAAAAATGTATGACTCCTCTATGAAAAAAAGGTAAGCAACTCTAAGCTTGCACAAGTCATTTGAACACTCTCATCCTCAGTAGTGAAAAATTAAAAAAGAGTACCAGTAAAGGCATGTCCTATAATGATATCTTGGTCCCAATCAGGAAAAGGGCACAATTGATACACTGAGGGCATCCAGGAGGTGAGACTAAAATGATTGTGTAAGCCTAAATATCAAAGCATGATTTCTCTCATTTAACTTTTGTTAGTCAGTCCGGTACTTCAGATACCCAACAACCAGTCAACCCCACCTCTTCCCCTCCAAAAAAAAATTTCCTTGCACACACACTCTGTAACACGAGATCAAAAGACCTACATCAAGAATTCTCTAAAGCCCATATGCGGTGAATACAGCAGTATAAATGAACCCCGGAACTTTTTGAAGTGGCGTCCATCAACATGTGCTGTGAGTGAGTTGGGGTATCAAAAAGGATGCTGGTTTAGCCAATAAAGAAAACATCCTAACTTATGTAAATCTCATCCTGACACCGAAAAAAAACTGCTTTAGACTACAAAGAATGACAAATGAAGATATCGTACTTAGCTTCCATCTAAGCTAAGAACTCAAACAGCCTTTCAGAGGCCATTGCACATAAGCAGAATGGGGTTGGGACTTGGTCCTCCATTAACCTACTCTAGCTAGGGTCATAAATACGTGTGCATTCACGGTTACAGGTTATAATGTGGTGATCCTCATCCTGGATAGCATGCAATAATTATTACATCAAGGTTTAATAAAAGCTTCCGTTCTTGCAAAGCCATCCTTCATTACACCTGCATGGAAGACACTTCGCTATATTCTGAATCACCTTCTAAACGGTTCAATAGAAGCTTTTTTTGTGAGGGTTTTCTCACGGAAATTGTCTAGTCCTAGGTCTAACAGATGCATTACAGTAATCTGCAGGGTTATGGTTAGCTGCATCATTTTTATATTGATAATATAAGCTGTTCTGGTAAACAGCACGCTGTTTAAGTCAAGCTTTGATGAAAACTTCTGTTCTTGCAAAATCAATCTTCATTGCACCCGCATGGAAGCCTACTTCACTGTGTTCTGAACCACTTTGTATCAGGTTCAATAGAAGGTTCTTTATGTGAGGACATTCTTGCAGAAGTTTTCCAATCCTAGGTCTAACTAGAGCGTTATGGTTACCCTCAGGGTTATGGTTAGCTGCATCATTTTTATATTGGTAATTTAAGCTGTTCTGGTAAACAGCATGCTGTCACTGGTTTATAAATTCCATCACAACAGGAATATGAATCCAGGATCATTGCACAGAAGTGTGCATTGTTAACAAGATTTTCTCCCCGTCCCAGATCCTAACAACATTGTGACCTGTACGGCATCATTCATGCTGGCTTCTAATACATTCTGGACAGCAGGCACCCTTTTCTGGTTTCTAATCATATTTCAGAATTTAACATAAATATGTTAAATACATCCAAAACGCTAGGCAAAATATGAAATGCTAGTCAACTATGCTTAAAATAGTAACAGATCATCATGCGTGCTTTCCATTGAGCTTTACGATGCATATGCAAGAGATTTCTCATTCAAGAATAAAAAAAGAAGATGACAAAACTTAAATAGATGCGTGAACAAATTCTAAATGAACCATTGAATCCAAGTTATTTTTCCAGCATCAGGTCAAAGTTTCATACTCAACCAAACCAAATCCAGAGATGAACAAAACCACCAATCAGAATTAACAAAAATAAAATGCATACCATCCTGAGTTATCAACGGATAATCCATTGCACTCAAAGACACAAACCACGTCCACCCAGCATCCATCCTCAACAAAATGGCAGCAGCACGCAAAATTGCAGCCAGATTGGAAGAACCCATATAGGTAAGCCTGCCAGGTTTCCCAACAACATCCACATTCCCAAAACTCCTGATCGCAGGCACTGCATTTACAGCACCAACAAGCTCCATTCTCTCCTCGTTAGATGCCTCGGCACCCAAATGCAACAAATAACGGTTTCTTGGGTGATAAACTGCCAGCAATAACCTAAGGATCCTGCCCTTATCACCCCTTCCACCTGAGATATAATAGGCAAAAGCAGGAGGGTAGTGGATTCCATGGTGAATTATAGAAGGGAACTGTTTGGAGGAGCTGAAAACAGAGATTGAATATACTAAGAGAAAGAGTAGTGAAAGAAATGCTGAGGAGAAGAGAGTGAAGAGCCATCTTCTCTCTGCTCCCATGATAATAATCCTAACAACACTGCCAATGTTGAAGCTGCTCCTTGCTTTTGGTGATGGGGCATACGTTGGTGCAAATCAAATCTCAAGTTCTAACCTTTCGAGGTGCAGGTAGGAAATAGAAAGATGGGTGTGCATCAAAATCAGGTCTTTTTCACTGTAGCTTCTTGAGATTGGATTGGAAACACAGATATATCGATGGGTATGGATCAATAAAAACTCGATCTTTATAGCTAGCTTTTGGGGTTTGAAGCAAGATGAACAGGTAGGTATTGTTCAAATGAATCGTATTCGATTGACTTTAGTGATTGGGAGAGATGGGTTTGTTGGGATCTTGGTGGCGAACTCTGAGTTATGAGTGAACGATGGTTAAAAAAATTGGGTAGGAAAGTAAAAAAAAAAAAAACACAAAGAGGACCCGTCCCAGATTATAAACAAACTGCAAAAATAGTTATGTCTCACCCTATTTTAATAGAGACACCTCTATGGGCAAATAACATTAATAAATAAATATGCTTATCTGCCCCACCCCCTCATGAGCTAGTATTAGACACGTTTGCTAGTACACATCAACAGTTTTTTTGTTCTGTTACACGTGGAGCGTGACTATGACGCGCCACAGATGGAAAACATTTGTCTCTTTTGGGATGTAAAGATGACCACGCGCTCCAAGAAATTTTGGCATTGATGATTGATATGGTATGTGTGTTTTTATATGGTAAACAGTAGTTTATATTTAATTAACTTTAATTCCATTATTATTGTTATCATTTCATCCATTATTTTTTATATATAAAAAACTAACTTTTATTTATTTAAACCATGCGAATAATAAGAAGATCATTCCATTTTTTTTAACATAAGCTTTTTTAATTTTATAATATTGAAACCAAAATAAGCTACATATAATGAAATAGATTAATAAAAAAAAACACAATAGCCAAAAGAAAAAACACGTGAGAGAGAGAGAGAACACGAACGACATTACACATTGTATCAAAAAACATTAACAGTAAAAATTTGTGTTCCCTAGAAAAAACCAATTTTAGAGCTTAGATTAAGTTGACCAGACCACACTTCGCTTCAAGGTGGCGACATCCCTTTGTTACTCGGCAACAATAAATCTGGTGTGTTGACAGCTGTATAAGTTTATCTGTTTTTAAAGTTTTTTTTTTAAGAAAAAACGAGATTAGAATTATATTTTTTATTTTTTAAATATTATTTTTTATATCAGTGCATTAAAATAATCTAAAAATAAAATAAAGATTAAAAAATACTCTTTAAACCAATGTCAACCGGACACTAATTAAGTACTTAGCAATCTGGAAAGCAGTGAAAATAACTAACTATAGATCTCACATGGTTGCCATGCTAAGAGGGCAAGGGATATGAGAAGTCAAACCCAAAAAATTGTTCTTTTAGCTGTTCTTATTATTTTTATTAGCTCCAACGGGTAAGCTATCTTAATAGTCAAAATGGCTCCTCATAATTTCAAAAGCTATTTGTAGCACCTCCAACAAAAAAGCCAAAAATTAAAAAAAGTATTCTTGTCCTTTAAGCTTGCTATCTTGTTTTTTTATTAAAAAAAAATATACCCATATCTATTCCACCGTCATTTTTTTTCATGCAATAACTTTACCTCTCTCCCCCTCCCTTGACACGTTCATCTCCTCCCAGCTTACGTACCCAACCAACGCCATTTCCATCGGCGGCTGAATCCCCCTCTCTTCGTCATATAGATTTCAAAGCAAAAGCAAAAGGAAATGGAATTCAAAGAAAATGTGCACACAAAAAAAGAATTAAAGTTTCTCGTCTCGGGATCTCTTTACTATCATCTCGTTTGTTTATACTCTCTCTCTCTATTCCCACCTCTTTCACTGATCTGGAGATCACCCCAACTCTAAGCCTTAACGCCACCCCTGACTGTCTTTACTTTGAGCCACCCGTCGTGCAACGATATGGCCTAGGATCAATGAACTAAACTTTACCGTCGTCGAGAAGCAGGTTTCGATTAACTGCTTTCAACAAAAGAAACCGAGAAGCCACAACAAACAATACACAAAAAATAACCAAGAGAAAGAATGAAAAGGCCCTTAGCCACCAACACAAACCGCCCGTTTGGTTTTGCTTTTGTAACGGTGGTATGAAAAAAACACACAAAACATCGTTTGGTTAACGGTGAAAAGATAAATTTTGTTTAGTAGGACCCTATCTCCTTTGATATATATATATATATATATATATATATATATATATATATTATAAAAATATCACAATATAATTTTTTTCTCACAATTCTAATTTTATTTTAGATGATATTTTACTATTATTCCGGGATAAATTTAATTCGTGATAAAATTACAAGTAGCTTGATGAAATAATAAAAACAAGTGTTTAATTTACTTGAAATATTAATTATATTTTATTATTAAATCTATAGTATTTAAAAAATATATATATACATATGTATATATACACATATATGTCTTTTAAAGTAATTTCACAAGTTAAAAGCAATATAAAAAGCTTGGTAACCAAACACTTTAAAATTGCTTTTTTTCAACCTCAAACTCAACCACAGTTTTAACCAAACATTTCATTACTTAGTTTGAACTGCAGTAAAAATACTTTTTTGTGAAACTGCTTTTTTCAACCTCAACCACAACAGCAACCGCAATACCAAACAGACCCAAAGCCTCGACAACACCGAGGACAAAACCGACAACGCACTGTTGAAGTCCAAAATAAAATACCTCACAGTCTACGGTGAAACATTAAAAAAGGCCACACTATTTATATTTTAGTTAATATAAATTTATTTTTTTATCTTATAACTATTTTATTAGGTTATTCTAATCTCATAACATGGATTGCGAGTTTAATACATTAACTCGGGTGGATACATATAATTTTTTGGGCTTTTATATGTTTTCAATTTTATTCATCAACATTAGATTTATTAAAAAATAGATTTAATAATCTATTTTTATTTGTTTTATATAAAGTTATCATGGTTTCATAACATCGCATGTAATTTAGTTTTAACCTAAAATGACTCAAGTTTATTGAATATATTATCTTGTTATCTATAACATAAATTCATCTTGAATATATTTTAAATTAAACTATATTTTTACATCCAAATTATCTTTAATCCATATTTAATCGAATAATATTAAATCAGATTTTATACAATTTAGGTTTTTCTACTAGACAAAACATTAACAATATTGAAATATATTCTATATTTTAAAATACAGTATCTTGAATCACGGAATAGCGCAGGAGAATTAATTTAGTTTTAAAACTGGAAGGTTTTTTGATTATCCAGCGCTATGAAACAGAAGGAATGATTCCTGTTTAATAGAAGAATGATCACGGGCTTAGAAGCTCCAATCAGAATCGAGTAGAGGTCGTGCTGAGTTTAGGACAGACTGCGTCTAGAAGTTGGGTGAGCTACCAGAGAGAAACAATCAGATGCCATCCAGCGGACAATCTTAGGTACAACTCATTAACTTGGTAAGAAAATCTTACAACCCCATCAATCATGAATTTAAATTATTATTTTCATTCTATTTAATAAAAAAATATAAAATAATGTGTAACTGTGTATAAATTTCAAATCCAATCTTTAAGAGAATTTTATCTTTTAAAAAATATATATTGTGGATATAAATAAACAATTAAAATTCTAATTATTCTAAATTTTTACAAATAATATATATTTTGACTAAAATTTAACTTGTACCATTATCCCCGATTCTTGATGACAATATAATGTATCTATGTCGTCAAATGCCCTCCAACTAAAACGGCTATGCCTGCAAGGGATAACTGTGAGTATTTTTGGTTTGGTTTGGTTTTTATCAATAAAAACAACCAAACTGAAAATTATAATGTTTTTTAAAAAATAAATTAAACTGAACCGAACCAAAACTAGTAAAAATAAAATATTTTCGGTTCGGTTCGGTTCGATTTTTATGTAAAAAAAATAGAATAAACCGAAATTCCTTACATTATCATTTCTCTTACCAGAGCAAGGAAAAAACACGGTTGATGTTGACGGTAATGGAAGAATGGAGCATCTAACAGATTGATGGTTTCTTCGGGTTTTTTTTTTCCGGTTTTTTCGGTTTAATTTGTTAGCCGGTTTTTTTCTCACCTAATAGATGCTACGTGAGAAACTCCTGCCCTAGTTAATTTTTTCCCGAAGGATATTTTATGACAGGTTATATTAGAGTAAAGCAGATAAAAACAAAACATAATGAAGCCTTATTCTCGCATGATTAATTTGATTTTACAAAATAAAAATAAAATCTAGATTCAATAAAGGTATAAAAAACAAATTGATTTTCTTTCTTCCCAAAACAAAGAAAAAAATAACAAAATATTGAATAAAAATAGAGGGGGAAAAGAGAAACTTGACAGAGGAAGAAAAAAAATTCACAACTCATTTAATTGTCTTAATTAAAAATTTCAACACTCATTTAATCAAATATTGAAAGATATAACCAATTATTTATTTATTTTTAAATCCTTTTAAGAAACAAAATTTAACAAATTAGGAAAAGATAAAACCTGGGGCAACCCTTGTTATTTTAAAAAGAAAAATATATACCATTGAAAGAAAATAGGGTGATAGATTCACAAAATAAAAAACATATAAAAAAAACAAATTTGGGTGAATTTTATAAACTCGAGTTAAATTCTAAAATTTGTATGTTAAATTCTCGACTCGAGCTCAACCATTAAGCACACCTCCTGGAGAATTAAATGCTGAAAGAAGAAATAAATTAATTTAAATTAAATTAAAAACAATATTCCTTTTTTAAAATGTAAATTTAACAAAGACAAAAATAAAATCAAGACACGTGTTCTTTTTAAAACAACCAAATAATATATATATAAAAAACAAATAAAAAAATAACAAGATGCCTGAGAATGAAAAATAGGCTTTTTTAAAAAATAAAACAAGGAAGTTTGGGCCAACTTCATAAACCAAGATCAATCTTTGAACTTGTAATTTGTTAAATTTTAAATTTTAATTAAACTAAGAAGTTAAACATCTATCCAATTTATTTTTGTAGGATGAAATAAAAAATAACAATTGAACAAACTTTAGCATTGTAAGAAAATAGATTTGATAAACAAACTTGGAAGGGTGAAATTAAAAAAATTGAAATATTAAAATAGATATTAGTTAATATAATAAGAATCATATATTACAGATAAAAATATACATTACAAATGAAATTAAAAAAAAAATCTTCAATATCATAAATCATCCTAAAAAAAATTAGAATCATTCAGGCACCATTTGTACATGAAAAAAATACAGCAGTTTCAGCCGTTATTAATGCAAGTATAAAATTATGATTACAATTATTTTTTAAAATATTTTTTATTTAAAAAATCAGTATATCAAAATAATATAAAAATATCAAAAAATTTAATTTAAAATAAAAACTAAAAATAATTTATTTTTTCCAAAAATATTTTTAAAACATAATATAAACAACAAGTGTAGCTTTCAAATCTAGCAAATACTATTCACATGTTTTTAGCTTTTTAAAAAAAAACAGAGTTCTTAGTTACAAAATCATCCTACTCTCTCTAAAAATCTGAAAACCTCTGAATTCGGACGGCAATAAATGACTTATTTGTTTTAAAATTAAGTCAAAGCTCCTCAACTCAAGTTTAGTATTTTTTTTGCTTTCAAATGTAATAAAAATGCGAAAAAAAACTATTTAACCCCATTCATTTCTGTGATTACTTATGGGTTCAATGAAAAAGACCTCTCTACCCCTATAACAAAGCTAAACGAGTTTTCCAACCAAGGATAAAATAATAATTTTACAGTGGAAATCTCAGCTTCAGTTCTTGTTATAGCTTGTAGGTATCCATTTGATAATTATTTGATAGTATTTAGACGTTTCTTGAGAGTTGCTTGAACTTTCAAATAGAGTTGACAGAATCTTCATCACTGC
Source organism: Salix exigua (assembly GCA_032356905.1). NCBI lineage: Eukaryota > Viridiplantae > Streptophyta > Magnoliopsida > Malpighiales > Salicaceae > Salix > Salix exigua. Next base: position 9,232,037 of record CM063597.1, read on the forward strand.
CGTCACTGCTGCTGCTGCTGCTGCTGCTTCCACTCCCACTGCTTCCACTTCCACTGCTTCCACTAGAACTGGAAGTCTGCTCCTCTCTCTCATCTGCATTCTCTTGGGCTCTAAGGGCTTCTGCAGCATTGAGACCCTTGCCTGCTTCATCGCCATCATCATCCACGTCAGCAATCTCATCATCGGTGTTGTTTTGCTGTGGTGAATGTATATCAAAGCCGCTGCCATCAAATTTTTCTTCAGTTGCATTCCCATCATCAGGTGAGTAAGCACCAAAAATGTCCTCGATGTCTATATCTTGATGTTCCTCAGCCTCATCATTCTTGGGGCTTGGTGAGGAAGTTGATAGATTCGGTGCATGGGGTGGAAGCTCAGTAATCCCCTCATGGGCTGCTTTTGTACCTATAATAATATGATGAGAGCATGGCTATTCATGAAAACACGCAACAAGTGGCAGATAGCAGTAAGCTGAAACACTAAATATTAATCATGATGGCGAGCAATGGTTGAAGATAACATAGTAATAATCATTGCAACTCGGGAAATATCCCTGTTCTTTGCTTGGCAATCGTTTGCAAGTGACCTTTCCATATGGCTGAATGATGTTGACAAACAGTGGGAATGAAAAAGAATTGTGTTTTTTATATAATCAAGAATCAAGCGATTTTAAATATTATTGGCTATCAGGAGGAAAGAAAACCCACGAAACAAAAATGGCTAAAATAGGTCCATAGCAAAAAATAATAACAATAGAACAGAGACCAGAAAAGGCAGGTCGAGTACCAGTTAGGAACTTTCGAAGTTGCCATATAGACATGGAATCATGCCCACAAAACCTTCTAATTAAAGCAGAGTTGTCTAACTGGATAAGTTGGTGGATATTGAAAATGGAAATTTAAGTGACTGATTCGATCCATGATCAAGAGTCCTGGAGGATTATATAGTTCTTCACAATAACAAGAAATGCATCATTGTTTCCACTATAAATTCTATACAAAAAACTCTTGCAAATATTTTTTTGGTAAAACCCCAATTCAAATACTAATCAGAGGATTCATTAGGAGCTTTTTTTTATATAAAAAAAATATCATATCCAGCCCTGAGATAGCTTCATTTAGAAATCCTATCTACCAGTGTAAAAGCATGGTTTTAAATTATTTTTTCTCCTCGTAACGTTATATCGAAACATCTAGTCGGCTTTATACAAATGAGATGCAAGGTAATTATGTGCAAATTCACGAACAAACTGCACCGCATGGTCATTGTGATATGACAAATAGAATCTGAACCCAAAAATATCTTAATCGAGCAGATAATCCAACTAAGGTCATCATGATTAGAATGAATTCACAGTTTATCCATCCCAGTGGATGAACAGAAAATATCCTATTAAATGACTAACAGATACAACTAATTAACAAAGGTTCTGAACAAGATTCAGAAATCACTTAACTGTTTGTGAATGGATTTATTTTTGCTGATCACGTTTATTTCATCCATAATGGATTGTGCGATTAAATTTTTGGTCTGTGGCCAAATCCATGGTGAGATCAGGGATAAATATGCACTTGATTCCAAACATGTGTGTGTGTGTTCAAAATACCTAAAACATGTGGCTCGCAGACATCAATCCGTTCCACCTCAACCTGTTCAAAACACAACGCATAAGAAGAAATATAAAGCGTCAGCAGGGAAGCAGAGTAATAAAGAGATTTGGATGATCAATCCCAATCTAGCTCAGGCCAATTAAATGGATCCTTTAACGCCATTCCCGGCGATCACGGTTATCATTCAATAAAATTCAGTCGAAACTTACAGGCACAGCAGGAAATGCACTTCGCCCAATCTGAACAGGCTTCGCACCCTTCCCAACAGGAGGAGACAAGCTGGGAGCCTCCACAGCCAGCATAGATTGAGCGGAAGCTGCAGCAGCGGATTCACCAGGCAATCTTAGGTGCCTGAGCTGCTTAACAGCCCGATGAAGGCGCTCCAATCGAAAAGTCTGGCCATCGAAAAACAAGACGGCATCATTTTCTTTATAATCCTCGCTGCTACCTTCAAAAGTGACCTTCGATTTGCCTAATTGATTGTTCTGAAACTCAACCGAAACTCGATTGTCTTTATTCTTGTGAAGTAATCCAGGTTTGGTTTTGTCAATCGAAGCCGGCTTAAATTCGTATCGCAGAGTGCAGTACTTATTGGAGGATTGTTTTTTAAAGGAAGGACCTAGCGTCAGATTGTACCACCGATCTGGTTGTGGGGCAGTTTTTGGCTCTTCTTTGGAATTATTGACCATGTTTTGCTCAAGTGGCAAGATCTGTCTTTGAGTAATGGGTACTGGAATTACAGTACCGCTCTGCCTACGCTACCTCATAGAGATGGAGGTGGAGGAAGGTGTGTTATTGTGCTGTGAGCTGCAGGGTTTTTCTTTTTCGTTTCTGGGAAGAAGATGGAGGGAGACGGATATTTGTGAGAGAGAGTGCATAATCGGTTGGGCTGTGAGTTTGTGGGGTAGGAGCAGTGTAGCTATGGTTTTGTGACACGTGCACTAGAAATGACGTGGATGGAGTGGTGGTCGTGGATTCAAAAGCGGGACCTGTCGCCGTTGATTGACAAGAACGGCGGAGCCGATGAGGTAATCGTGGAGGACCTTCCGCACGTGCCGTGTAAAATTTATTTTTAATAGTGGTTGTGCTTGGGGCACTGGCAGGTATTTACAAGAGTTTGTCGGACTTTTTTTTATCCGATCCAGTTTTTTTTAGATCATTGAAATAAAATGAAACGATGTGGGGAGTTTTTTTTTTTTTTTGTAAATTTAGTGGCTGAACAAATTTTTAAATAGACATTGGATATATTGTGTAAATATGATTAGAATAGATGCAACAATATCTCAAAGTCTTTGTTTTGATTTAGAGGCACAATATGGACCGAGAACATGAAGACAAAGGGTGTCATGTCTATAGTTAACATGTTTCTTTGCACTTTAATGTTTGGTCCTTTTAATAGGGAGATTCATTAGAGATTTTAACCGTTAAATAATAATTATGTTGACTTATTTAATCTTATTCATTAAAAATAGAATAATAATTTATGTTTAACTTACATATAATTTATTTGTAATTAGACTAAGCTAAGGACTCACAATTTTAGTATCTCTTATGATTTTGCTCTTAGTTATTTCAACATGGTATCAGAGCAAATTTTATGTAATGATGTGTAATCTCAATTCTAATATATGGGGACCTTCTCCCATTGCCAGAGAATGAGGGTCTCAATATTAGATCTCTTTTATTGATGATCATACTCGTTATTGTTGGATTAATTTAATGAAACATCATTTTGAATTGTTTTTTTTTAATTAAGTTTTTTTATTTTTTTTATCATTTTGATGTGCTAAAATAAAAAAAATATCATTTTAATTTATTTATAAATAAATAAAAATTTCAACAAACTTCAAACCATATTTCCAAAGCCACAAAAGGTTTTTTGAATTGAACAATAAAGTTTGTAAAAAATGTTTTTTTACCGTGTGGTTTTAAATAATTTTGTCTGTAATACCCAGGTGAATGCAAAAGAGTGTTTCAACGGAACACCAATAATATGCTTTTGATGAAGAAGCATTTTTAACAACAATGGCCAAACAATAATTTAGGTAAGGCAACTACAAAAAAATATTGTCTTAGAATCTCGATATTCTCACCCCAACCACAAAACAACCTCAAATAGTAGCGTGACACTCCATCACCCCTGTTTTACAGATAAAACAACCACACATTTTTTGAGAGCAAAACCAACCACGCCTCTAAGCTAATCCCTCTTTTTTTTTATTTGATAATCTTACCCGTTGCCATGAACTCTCCTGTCCATACCGAAGGAAGCAATCTACCTTATCCTCAGACTGGACACGTGTTCTCAGAAGCCCAGCCAAATGTGAACTACCGTTTTCCTACGACAAGTCTTACAAAAGCAGCAGCAGTTTTTACCCTAGACGTCGCCGTTTATCCTATCCACGGACCGCGATCACTATCATGGTCATAGAATAATAGAGCAGTATCTTATCTTGATCTCTAGTCCCTTGCTCCAAGGAGAAGCTCAAAGAGAGCGAGATGGCGCGTTTTGGCGGGAAAATGGCGGGTCAGCTAGTGAGTTTGGGCGGGAACGGTGCGGGCCAGGTTCTGGCTGCTGCCGCAGTCGCTCTCCTCCTGCGAATGTTTTCCGGTCCCGGCCCCGCTCAGGTGCAGGAGGACGAGTCTCCTGACGACGAAAAAAACGACGCAGCCGAAGATGATAGTCCAGATGCCGGGAAAGTTTTTCCGGTTACTATCCGGTGGAGCAACATCACATGCTCGCTCTCTGATAAATCCTCCAACTCAGTGAGTAGGAATTTTATTTCCCCTCTCTGGGAGTTTCACGGTTCTTTCAAGTTCTGCCTGGTTGCCGAGAAAATGAAGAAAAAGAAATCGATCGAATCTAGATGATTCACTCGTGTGCTGATTAATATTATTTCTGCAACTATGATGTTTATTTTTGCTTAATTAAATTTCATTGTTTTATCAAATATAACTTGGGATTTTGGGTCACTTATATGCTTGACTGAATTTAACGTATAGGTGAGATTTCTGCTTAATAATGTGAGTGGAGAAGCAAAGCCTGGAAGATTGCTTGCAATAATGGGACCATCAGGTTCAGGAAAGACAACATTGCTCAATGTTTTGGCAGGACAGCTAGTGGCATCACCGCGGCTGCATCTGTCAGGTCTTTTGGAAGTCAATGGGAAGCCTAGTTCAAATAGAGCTTACAAGTATGTTATGTTGCTGTAGACCTGTGATGCTGAGTTCAATGTCAAGCTTTCGGTTGTGTTTATAACGTTTATTGTTGTTACAGGCTTGCTTATGTGAGACAGGAAGATCTTTTTTTCTCGCAGCTTACAGTGCGGGAAACGCTGTCTCTCGCTGCTGAACTTCAACTTCCAGAGATAGCTTCGGTAGAAGATAGAGATGAATATGTGAATAATTTGTTGTTCAAGCTCGGTCTGGTAAGGCAAACTTGTTCTGGAGTTTAATTTAAACGTATAAATTAAATTGATCGATCACATTTGCAGACATAATATTTTTCATTTCTAAAATTAGTTACCAAGAGGGGTTTCCCTCACTTTTACTTACTCACTTCAAGTTAATGTCCCTTCTATTTCGCAAACAATTAATGGTTCATATAATGAAGTCATTTAACTATCATCTGTCTTTCAATTGCTTACGTATAATTTATATCATGTATTTTTTTCTCTGATTTGATTTCTTTGGGGGGGATTTGCTTTTATCTCTTTCTCCAAAGGTCAGCTGTGCTGATACCAATGTTGGTGATGCAAAAGTTCGTGGGATAAGTGGTGGTGAAAAGAAACGTTTGTCGCTAGCATGTGAACTCATTGCTAGCCCATCTGTAATATTTTCTGATGAACCTACAACAGGTACGTGTGCTTCCTTGCATCTGATTTGAATTTTGGAGGCATTAAGCTTTGATATGATTAATGTATACATGTTTAAGAGTTAAGACTAGTGTTTAACAATGCTATGATACTGATGGAGTAAATTCTTCTTCAAATGTGATCGTTGGCCTGATATATATATGGATAAATACCTGCTCTACTGAATCTGAATGTGCTGAATTCGGCTTGCATTGATTCTCAGCATTTTGTAAGGCAGAGTGGACTCAATAGTATTTGAAACTAAGGTTTCTCAACTTCTTGGCTGTCATTCTACCATCAATGAAGAGATTTTAATTGACTTTAATCTTTAATAGGTATTAGTAAGACTATCATTTTGAAGTGAAAATAAAAATCTATAAATTATTGATCTGGTGACCCCATATGGTTCACTGCTGAAGTAAATCTTCCTTCCTATTTTAACTAGATGATGTTTGGTGTTTTCAGGGCTTGATGCTTTTCAGGCAGAGAAAGTAATGGAAACTCTCCGGCAACTGGCACAGGATGGACATACTGTAATCTGTTCCATACACCAGCCTAGAGGCTCAGTGTATAATAAATTTGATGACATTGTGTTACTAGCAGAGGGTGCACTTGTCTATGCTGGCTCAGCACATGATGTGCCACTGACATATTTCTCAAAATTTGGGTTATTAGCCTAACCTTTTCCTATCTTACGTTAATTTTCTCATTTCTATATATGCTGCTTACTGTTGATATAACTCATTATTCTCAACATCAACAATTTATGTTTTCTTCTAACTATTATCTTGGGATGGATATAGAGCTCAAAAGTACATGTAAAATAATAGCTGGATGGAAGGAAAAAAAGGGGGAGTAGGTGATGTTTTTGTGCTGCCAGTGGAACTAATTTTCTCCCTCTGGCTATGCTGTTTTACATTTATAGATTAGAGACAAATTTTATTTTTTAATATTTTCAATGGCGTGAATTACATTTTGACCTGGGACTATGCATTTCATGTTAACTAATATTCTTTCGGAATCGTAATGGCACTTCATACTCAATTAAATACATTTTTGCATGACAAGACAACTTGCTGAGTAAGGTAGTGGTTAAACTTGGGAATCTTGAGATGTCATTCTTAAATCCTGGGGCTGTGGATAGTGGTTTGTGAGATGGCAGGGACTTCCAAATGTTGCAAGCTATTATTTTTCTGTGGTTTAGAAATATAAAACTGTTTATGTTGAGTTGAATATTTGGCCTCCCATTTCTACGGTGTGTGATCATTTACTATTCCTTAAACGCAATACTAGTGATTTCATAATTGAGAGCTTATGTTTGTCATATATATGCTTCAACTTTGAATATCTGGAACTACCAATCTGTTACTTGGATTTTGATAGAATTTCCATTTGATTTCAAGTTCTTGCCTTTTCATTTAGAGCAATTCCTTTTTCTTTATGTTTTTTTGGGTCTGTATTTTTCCTTTTTCTTATACAATTATTAATATGTGCCCTGGCTTACTGTAATCCCCCCCCCCCAAATGAGGGACATATGATGTTGGCTGTGCATATAATCATTAAAAAAGTAGAGCTGTTGTCTCACTTTTCCAAAATTACTGATTGTCTGTTGATTCCTTCAACAGGTATCGTTGCCCGGACCATTTCAATCCTGCTGAATTCTTGGCTGATCTCATATCCATTGACTACAGTTCTGCAGAGAGTGTCTACTCTTCGCGGAAAAGGATAGATGGTCTAGTTGAGTCGTTTTCACAACAATCATCAACAATTCTTTATGCAACTCCGCTTATCAGAAAGGAGGGCTCCAAGAAATTGAGCAGGAAAAATGGTGTTAAGGGGAAAGGCAAAGGGTCTTGGTGGAGGGAATTCTTGTTGCTCCTTAGACGTGCATGGATGCAGGTTGTTTTTTCAACCCACCCCACTAATAAACAGTGATTTCATTAGTCTCTCGCCATGACCTGGATTAGCGCAGACAATTCACTGACTCCTGAAACAAGTTCCTCTCAAATGGAAGGACTGGATTGCATTGGCCTGGACCGCAATTATGAATTTGCTTTATTTTGCTTTTTATGCCTTCGATTCTAGCCTCTTCATTTTGATTAACTAAACTAAGAAGTAGAACGTAGCAAATCATCCTTACTCGATTCTAGGTGCAACCACCCTAGGAAAGGGATGACTGGCTTAGAGATACACATTGTATTAAATGACAAATTCATTGAAAAATAAATCTCAGATAATTGTAATTCTAGCTCCTGCTTTTCCCTTATTGTACCTTTTATGACTAGGCTTCTCGTGATGGGTCAACAAACAAAGTTCGGGCAACAATGTCAATTGCATCAGCTATAATATTTGGATCAGTTTTTTGGAGGATGGGAAAATCTCAAACATCAATACAAGATAGGATGGGATTGCTTCAGGTATGTTACCTTATTTTTTCCTCCTTTAAATCCCTTCCCTTTTCAAGGATCGATACACAATAGAATGAGAAGATCTCAAACATCATAAAATAACTGAAAATGTGCAGATTTTGGTTCTTTTGTACTGTCAAATAGTGGTTTTAATTTCTACGTGTTTTTTTATTTCAAATAGTGATTTTGACTCCAGCCTACTTTGTTGGTGCCAATTTATATGTTTTGTGCTACTGACCTATATTTTGCATCTTCAGCATTGTTTCATCACATTTACATTCAGTTTCCTTGCTAAGAACATGAACCCACATCACTAAAAAAAGTGCCAACTTGATTTATGATGTACACTCACTGCCTGGCTTGCAACCTTCTAATCAATGATCTGAATTTTATTTCTTTTCTTGTAAGCTTGTGTGATAGCTGTATCCTGTCGTGCACTATCCTAGACTCCTTAACTATGACCACTTAAGGTATTGGATGACCTTTAAATGTTTGTTGTGAGTTCAGATATGAATTTCCTGTCACTTATGTCGCAAATTACTGCCATTCATGAACATAAACACATAGTAATAAATATATAAAACAAAAACACGATAGACATGGTTCACGTGGAGCTGAAGCTACTTCAGATTTAACATGTATTAGGCTGATAGAACCAGTAAAAGATACCATTGGCACCCAACTAGTTAATTCAGAAAGGTCAAAATTTTAGAACATAAGTTTTAGCCTGGATGCTCTTTGATGCTCGAACACGCCATGATCATTAATAATAAGCTCCCAGCTTAGCTGATCAGCCTGGTGGCAATTTTGAAATTCAATGAAAATCCCAAGTGTTTTAAGATAACTTTTTCAAAAATTTTGTGCATGACAACCAGTCTTTCTCAGGTTGCAGCTATAAACACGGCAATGGCTGCTCTCACAAAAACAGTGGGCGTGTTTCCAAAAGAACGTGCAATTGTAGATAGAGAGCGTGCCAAGGGCTGTTACGCATTAGGACCCTATCTACTTTCCAAATTGATAGCTGAGATTCCTGTTGGAGCAGCATTTCCATTAATGTTTGGTGCTGTACTGTATCCCATGTCTCGTCTTCATCCTACCTTTTCAAGGTGTGCTTCCATAATCTACGTTCTGATTTCTGACACCATATGGATTTTTGCAATTTGTAAATTGAATGGATGCAGTTAAATTTATACACATTCAGAAAATACATGAATCAGTAACTGAAATTTCTAAAAGCTGGAGTATTGTAGTAACTGGCTGACATGCACGCATATAAAACTGAAAAGAAAAAAACCTGGATGAAGGCATATAAAACTGAAAAGAAAAGAACCTGGATGAAGTGTTATTTAGAGAAGAATAATCCCTAGTCATTGGAAAATAAAACACCAAGAAAACATTTTTTAGGTTTGGAAATGCTTTATTTATTGCAGTCACGGTGCTTGAAGATACTGAATTTGGACTGGTGCATTCCAGGTTTGGTAAATTCTGTGGAATTGTAACAGCAGAGTCATTTGCTGCATCTGCACTGGGTCTAACTGTGGGAGCCATGGTTCCAACCACTGAAGCAGCAATGGCTGTCGGACCCTCTCTTATGACTGTTTTTATAGTATTCGGAGGCTATTATGTCAATGCAGATAATACACCAATCATCTTTCGATGGATTCCTCATGTTTCCCTGATAAGATGGTAAATCAATACACAGAAAGTCCTCTTATATTAGTTCCTTTTTTATAGGACGCGTTGATTTTGGCCTTGTTGTATGACTATTTTTGCACATGGTTTCAGGGCATTTCAAGGACTTTGCGTCAATGAATTTAGAGGTCTTCAGTTTGATCATCAAAGTTCATTTGATGTAGAAACTGGTGAACAGGTAATGTGATGCCCTGAACCTGTCCTCCTGCTTGTAACAGAGTAGAGTTCTCTACTGTAGTTGAGATGAGAGAAAAATCTTGAAAAAGGATGACCTGTTTATCTAGAACCTTAAAACCTATTAAGATGAACTTGAAATTCAACAAAAGCTAAGCTGCTCAGCTCAAGTAATGGTGGAAAGATAATACAGCAGTGATAAAATATTTTGCATTATAATACATTTCTTCTTTAATGTAATGCGCATTATTTAAGCTCTTAAACTTTATCACAACTTTATTTTGCTAAATGAGAAGTCGTTTATACTGACAAGTTCTCCCTGAGAAAAAAGGTAGGACCCAGTTGAATTGGCATCAGCTTCTTATCAATGTTCTTTCTCTTCGCTTGAATTTGGTAGTATTTTATAATATTTTCTTCATTTGTGCTTTCAGCCCACAATTTTATGAAGGTCTGCATTGATATGCATTGGAGCAAATGTGCCTATAGCCCTTATTAGCTATAACTTAAATGATTCACTAAGCCACCAAAGTCGTGCCTTTCTCAAGTTTATTAGCTCTTTTTAAATCAGATTTCAATTGCCATGGATGATACTTTTTTCTGTGCCAGTGGCTTGAAAGATAGTGATGAAATTGACAAAATGGCTAATTTGGGCGTGCCTGTGCCTGACATTTGCTTTATTTTTTCCTTCCCGTGCATCTAGAATTTACCCTTCTCCTTGCTTCGCAGGCACTCGAGAGGCTCTCGTTCGGTGGATGTCGCATTAAGGATACTGTTGTAGCTCAAGGTAGAATTTTACTGTTTTGGTATTGCACCACGTACTTTCTCCTTAAGAAAAACAAGCCAAGGTACCAAAGGCTCGAGCCGCCGTCTCGTGAACAAATCCAATCACAGGTACAACTTGAACCTTTGGACCCTGACCAGGCAAAACAACTCCAGCAACTTGATCCTCCTCAACCCAAAAAAGATGAATCAAACCAGCAGCTTGAATCACCACCTGTTGAAACCCGACCATTTGTCTTAGAAGGTTTGTAATTGTTTGGATGATATATATATATAAAAAGGATTTGTAATTATTGGGATTGATAATAATAGCACATTATAAAACACGATTTATTGATCTATCTGATACAGGTATCAAGTAAAGAACATGTCAGTGCATCAAGGAGGGTCTCATGCCTTCACTGAGCTAACAAGCTGCTTCCGTAGAACTTGACAACAATTAAGTTCATGTCTGAAACTGAAACAGCTAAAATCTCACATGCAATGTCACTAGTAAATGTAATGGTTTTATTCCAAGTAGGCCCATCTCTTCTTCTTCTCTTTCGATGACCGGTGGTGGAAAAGGAGTGGCATTTGCTTTGATCGGTGCAGATGGCGATGACCAAAACCCTAAGAGATGAGATCTGTCTTTGTAAACTTGAATGTTGCTTTGGTAATTAGTTGGAAAAACCTAGTCGTAGATCATGCAAGATGATGCAGTGTGTCTTGCGACGGATGGTACGTGGCAATATCCAAGTTTTTGCACTCCCTCCCTTTTGTCGCCGCCCTTTCGGGTTTCTTGTGGCCGCCCCCATGCGATGTCATTTTCTGTGAAGGCGAGGATCGTGACAGGTAGTGATGGCTATTTTTTAATTAAATAAATACGGCACTCTCCCCCTTAAAAAGATATATATATATATATATATATATATATATATAAAATTAGATTTTCAGGTTCTAATCAGTATCTAGAGACAGCCAAGTCAAATTCTATCACAGAAAACATCAACATTTTTAATATATATATATATATATATAATTCTAATTATGACGGCGAGCTACGTAGGAGGGAGGTTAGAATTAGATTCGGATGTCAACAGAACCATATGGACGGTAGCGAGTTACGAGACCGTTTCAACCGCCGCAAAGGGGGCTAGGCCACGTGCTAGGGAAGGGGATATTTGTCATTATTTCCTTTGTTGTCTTTTTTTATTTTACATTTTTCACTATAATTTTAAATAAAAATACAGTAGCTGCTGCCCCCATTCCATTTTTAGTTGCGTAATGAGCTAAAACAGCCAGGTGTTTCACTATGCATCCGTGTTGTAGCCAACTTGCTTTCTTGGTACTTGCGATTTTTGTTTTTCATCACTTCGGTAATTGGATCCGATCAACTTGTGTTTGCTATTACATTACATCACAAGTTGATGGGAAATGTCGAGAAATACCCGACTGCATGCCTGCTTATTAATTTCCTGGTTTAATCCGATCTTTTTCGCTTTTAGAACGTGCTCACATCAATTCAAAGAAAACCGAAGTTAAGTTTCTAGAAACATGCAAGCAAGTTCCGTTTGATGATGTCATTGTCGCAGCCTTCAATTATTATTATTATTATTATTATTATTATTATTAGAGGATTATATATATATTCGCTTTATTTTCTGGGAGAAAAAAAAAACCTAGAGTAATAGACCGCCGCCTCGTAGCTTACAAACGCGGCAGAATCTCGAAGAAACTTTCTTCCTTCCCGGAATATGTAGAGCACATCCATCGACCTTCCACGTGGCCAACTGTCATTTGATGAAAATCAAGTTTAATAATTTCCACGTGGCCAACTGCCATTTGATGAAAATCAAGTTTAATAATTTCCACGTGTCGCTCTCACTTCTATATATATGTGCCCTGCCGATACGAGACACCACACTTTAAGATACATACTTTTCAAAATTTTACCTTCTTTGATATAACCACCCATTTTCAGAAACCTTTGAAAATCAAGTATTCACTCCCAAAACAATGATAGCAGCCATGCTACAATCCCCTTCATCACCTCTCGTAGCTTCACGGCCATTTCTTGACAGGTCCCTGCACCAGGCAGCACCTTCAAAAACATGTCTGAACACGAACAAGAGAAGTTCCACCAGAATCTCAGCACTGAGAAGGGATGATTACAGTGATAAATTGATCGACGAGGACATGATTGTTCTTAGGATGCGCGTTCAGGAGATGAAGATAGCCGAGAGGATTCACGAGGTCTCATCGGGCTGGATGGAATGGGAGAAGAGATACTACCGTGGCAGCTACAATTCAGACATTTGCGAAGCAGTTGGGTGCTTGCAATCCGTGTTGATCAGAACCAGGCCAAGCTTGTTGCTGGGAATGGCTGGTCTTCTTGCTTTGAGTATACCAACGTCAGCGGGGCTGTTCTTGTTCCATTTTGCAGAATGGCTCGCTCCTGGGAATATTAATATTCATCTCTAATTAGCTCGATTTAGAAGTTTAATTTCGGGTTTTTTCCCCTTGATAATAAATTTTGAGAAGGTTTCTCTTGTTGTTTTATATCTACCTATGGTTTTTTTTTAAGGTCATGCATGTAACTCTGTGATTAGATTCAAGAGGCTGGATCCTTCTAACAGTCACAGTACTTGTCATTTTACTGGTTATTAAAAATACGGTGGTGAATGGTGATTTCGAACAAACGCGATGCTCTCGTTGTCAGCGACGATGAGCACTGTACTAGGTTGTCAGGAACCATTCCAAGCAATAAACAATATTAAACAGCATATTTTATTAACCTAAGCTGTGAGCTACGTGTGCGAAGATGAGCACTGTACTAGGTTGTCATCAGGAACCATTCCAAGCAATAAATTAACATTAAACAGCTAGCATGTTTTATTAACCTAAGTTGTGAGAACTACGTGTGCGAAGATGATCATAATAACAATAATATTATAATCCAGAGATGGATCGATGATTTAAAGGGGGAAGAGATTGAAAAACAATTCATACAGCGTAAAGTACAGGACTCCATATTCTTTCTTTTAAAAAAAAGAAACACGAATTAAAAGCCAAGCCTCCTATTACATCGTACAAAAAGTCAAATTCTAACGTAGTGGAAGAGGTGGAGGGTAATGACAATGGCTATGGCGATGATGACATCGTTTGACCTAACGTTCAGCGGCAGCGCTTACAGCAAGCTCGATCAATTGGCATGAGTGATCAGTTCAATATTTTCCAGTTTCAGCTGGTGCATGCTATATATAATTAATGACGCCTTTAACAAGAAGTTAAGAGACAAATTCCCAGATGATATTCCAGCAGACTCAGCCCGATCGATCATGCCATTGATTGCGATGGAATTCTATTTTTTTATTATTAAGAATTTCATGCCTTCTAGTCTATAATACTTTTCTGTTTCTTGAGTTTATTATGCTAATTAATAATAGATGGTCCATGGCCCACAGCGCACCCTATTTGGATGTCACGTGTTAAATACCTGGCTGAGTCACTATGATGTCGATCACGGTTGTCGGGGTTATTTTTTCTTACATCGATTGAGAAATTATTATTTTATGCGTGGTAATTGTACCAATATACATTGTTTTTTCCATGATATATATATTTATGGTATTTTTTTCTTATTAGACATAAATGAACCATATTTTATGTATTTATGTTTTTAGATTTTGTTTTTATTTTGTTCTTTTATTTTTTGTATTTATCGTTCTGAAATTTTAATTTATGTTGGTTACATTGTATTTTATTTTTGATTTTTTATTTTATTTTTCGGTCCCAAAAAACACAGTAGCAATCTACAATGTTTTTCATGTGCCATGATAAAAGGATATATATATATATATATATATATATATATATATATATATATAAAATAAAACGTGTCCCGATTTTACTCGTGATAATCCACAAGTAATACTTACTATTAATATATATTTTTGTAAAAGACAAACGGTTGTTGAAGCAGTATGAGATGGTCTAAAAAGCGTAAAATTACGGGCCCCGCCGAGAGCATGGGTTCGAATCTCACTCTCAACACATTTCTTTTTAGCAAATCCACATTAAAATTAGATTTAATATATATTTTTGAGAAAGATAAACGAATGTTGAGGTAGCCGAGCAGGTTTATGAGGCAGGAGATAAAAATTTTGTTCGAGAGATTGGGGGTTCAAGTCCCACTCTTGACATATTTCTATTTTACTTAAAAATATGATTAATTTTTTTAATGATGATGATAATTTTCTTGCTTTTTTAATGATGATGATAATTTTATGTTGGTTATTTCATTGAAACATATTAAACAAATAAATTTATGTTGATTTAAAATTCATATAATTTATAGAAATTTTGCACTTCATAGAAATTCTGCACAAATTTATTATTTTGACAAAAAATATATTATAAGAAAAACAATTAATATTTTTTGTGTTAAAAAAAATATGGTACTGCCTGCGACGAGGCGCGAGGCATTGGCTAGTACATTGTAAATTTAGATAGTAAATAACAATACATTATAATAAAAATAAACATAAAAATAAAATAATTCATATAAAAAATCAATCCCCTTAAATAAATATATAACTAAATAATATATATATATATATATATATAGTTTAAGCAATTTAAAAATACATTACAATTATATATATATATATAATTTTTATTTAGAAAAACAAATTAGAGCATATTCATGAGAAGCAAGTGGAATTAAAACCAACGAGACCCTTTTAGTAAAAGAATTCAGAAAACAAAAGTTTGCTGTGGTCCATTGAAATGCACACCTAACAGCTTTTCAATTTAATATTTGACTAGAAGAATAATCAATCTAAAAATATTTTTAAAAATAAATTCAACCACAAAACAAACAAACAAACACCTTAAATGTCAATTCTCGCAATGGAGAGCCTC
Source organism: Salix exigua (assembly GCA_032356905.1). Taxonomy (NCBI): domain Eukaryota; kingdom Viridiplantae; phylum Streptophyta; class Magnoliopsida; order Malpighiales; family Salicaceae; genus Salix; species Salix exigua. Next base: position 9,247,454 of record CM063597.1, read on the forward strand.
TCTAAAACATCATGACTATATTTTATTCCTGGCAGGGGTCTTTCGAATCCAAGGAATTAATCGACGACAGCCCAAAGCCAGATCAATTATAGGACTCTTTTAATTGTCACTCCTCCTCCATCGAAGCTGGTTGACTTTCCACAATTATCAAAAAGTACAAATAATGCATTTTTAATTGTTTCATTTCAGGAAAATTACATTCCTGTCCCTGCAAGTTTATCAATGTTCAACTTCTACCCCTGCACTTTAAATTTTGTTTCAATGTCCTCTTTATAGTTACTGTAACAAGCTTTAAACTAATAACAACGGACTGTGTTAAGAGGGTGATTAAGATTATTTTTAAAAATAATTTCATTAAAAAATATATTAAGATAATAATATTTTTTTATTTTTGAAAAGTTATTTTTGATATAAAAACACCAAAAATAATTAATTTAAAATAAAAACATTTACACCCCTTGATTTCAGTCAAAATGCAACCAGCTGCATGCCATCGTCTACGAGATTGTGAACCTTTTTATTTATTTATTTATTTATTCTATCAGGGAGGTCACGAACCATTTCCCATTAACGTTTTACTCTTTCAAGCTAATATAGGTTCAAACGGACGAGTTTTGCTGTATGATTACACTTGTCGATATAAATTAATCTGGTATGAATGGTGAGGGAACTCGCTCCTTAAAAGATGTCGGGGTTCGGCTTTCTTCTTGTATGGAATCAGTCATTTGGAAAGCACTTTTATCCTTTCAGTGATCCACCCGGTATGAGGTATAAATATGGATTAATTTAGATTATCATTTGTTACACCACGTAGTTTATAAAAAAAAAAAAAAATTTATCTCCGGAAATTGGAAAACCTTCGGCGGGCAGACTTTGAAGTTAAGTGCTCCCATGATTGTTAGTTGGAGTCACATTGAAGTTGATGTAGGTTTATTTAGTCGTTATCTTTAAAAATCCTGTAAAATAATGAAGTTGCACGCAAGCTCGAAAATAATAAATAATTAATAATAACCAGATTTATGTTCAAATGTCTGACTTTTATTATTATTGATACACAAGGAAGCCCTGGACTCAGCCGACCATACCAAACTCGTTGTCAGCTCATAATTAGTGCGTGCACTTCTCCTCCACCTCCAAACTCAAAAACTAAGATACAGAGAACAAGTAATACGGCGCCGTCCAACTAATGTCAAAAGGATTCCTTGACGCCGCTTCTCAAGAGAACCTTCATTGTTAAATCGTTTTGATATGATAATAATTAATAATTATATTCAAATAAAACATAATTATTAACAAATATCTATAAAATATTAGGTTAATCATGACCATGATTAATTATAGAAGCCCATGAGGAATAAGTCGGTGGGCCGAAGCCCAAAAACAAACCATGTGTTTGTAACCTGGATCGGTAGAATGCCGGGAAGAACAACCTTCACATTTTAAGCGTTCCATACACATGGCTGCCGTAAATTCAATTTTTTGTGCGCTGACCGGAAACTGCGGAGGGTTAAAACCTTGCCGGAAAAAGAAAGCAGGGAAACTTGACATCAAGATATGATCATAAACAATAGATTGAAGTTTTCAGATCTGAGGCCCCGAAAGAAAATTAACTCTGCTATTTTTTATATATATATATATATAATTATATATATATATATATATAAAAACAGAAGAAAAAAGGTCCTCGCAGGTTGATGATTGATGAACACTGCTGTCTTTGGATTCAGATTTGTGTGTGTTGATTGGAGGAGAACACTCGAATCAAGTCATGTGATGTCCGATTCCTAGAAGTTGTTTAGTTCACTAGGCAGGCAAATTATTATTTAGTAGGTCAGTTCTCGGCAGCCATAGGAGTTTTTTTAATTACATTTTTAGCATGTTGACAGATCAATTATTCACGGGATTTCCTGTCATGAATTGACATGCGATTGTTTATTGTGTCGGTGTGTAATATAAGAGATACAGGTACTTGAATGAAAATAAAAATATATTTGATTAAAAAACAACGATAAAAATAAATATTTTGTACTGTAAATTTTGAAGTGATTTTTTGTATTTTCAAATATAACATGTATATATATTTTTTATTTTTAAAATATCACTTGAAAAAAAACTTTGAAAAAATTATTATTATAATTTTAAAATTTAATTTCAGGTTAATTTGAAGTAAGGTCTGGGTCACAGGTTAAAAGAGCTGACCAAGGTTAGTCAACCAAAGTTAGTTAAATAATAATAATAATAATAAAATTGATATAATTTTAAAATTCAATCTAAGAGCTCACTCCTGCTAAAATAAAAATAAATAGGATTATTGTTATAGTTTAAAATTTAATTTCAGAGTCAATTCATGTTAAAATAAAGATAAAAGTAATTATTGTTATAATTTTAAAATCTAGCTCATTGATAGATCTGAGTCAATATAAATATAAAAATGATTATATTATACTTTTTAAACTTGACCTAGAGTTTGATTTTGTATAAGGCCGACATTAATAATCAATAGGGTCAACTTGAATTGATTTGAATCACTATATAGAATAAATTAATAATTATTACTAAAGTCTTGAAATATTGCTCGGAATTCAACCAAAGACAAAACTCGATCATGAGTTGAAAGGGTTAACCCAAGTTAACATATTTTTTTCAATAATAAAAACTATATTATATTGACCATTCTTTAAAAAATAATTTCACAGGTTTTTAAGCAATATTTTACAGGGTCGATTCGTAGGTTGACCCAAATTTTTTTTATTGAATTGAATTGAGTCAATCCTTGCTTCTTCTTTTTTATTAACATTGGTGTCCAGGTTAGTTTGTATACACCTAGACTAATCCTACGAGCTCGGAAGTTAACGATCATGTAAACTTCTAGTAGTTATCATATTAGTAATCACAAGGCTCGAATATTAGACCATAAAAAAACACTTCTTGAGTCTCAAATTTGTAACACTCACGTACTAGATGATTTTGTTTTGTTTTTCTAAACCTTGATCAGTCTAAACCCTAAATCAACAGGTCACGTATTAACCTATAAAATTAGTTCAAATTTTATAATTAAAGATACTATAATATTATTAATATTAATATTTAATATAAACTAAAAAAGATTTAATTATATATATATATATATGAGTTCAACAATGAGCTAGTGGAAGATAGAATATATATCCATCTAATTAACAAAGAACCTAAAAGACATTGGTCTTTTACTCTTCAAATATTGTTCATTGCGACTCAAAGTCACTATTTATTGGCCATTTGGCTCGGTGTTTCGTGGGTGCACATCCATATTTTTTGCTTTGTGAACAATGTATTAACGAAAAAACCCATCGAAAACGACAAAAAACGCCGCCGGTTTCAAAGCTACGTGGTAATTGACCATTTCTGGTCCGGACCGACCTGGCTCGCCTGGCTGGTTTTGAAATTTTTTAATATTTCATTGAACAGTGCATTAACTATTTTGTCCCTCGAAAAGGACAAAACACACACCTATGGGTAAGGGGAGTTCCAATAATTATCCAATTTTATATTTTTTTCGTCTGACAACTATTGGCGCGTCGCCGGACACGCCGCTTGTTTCGAGTGCTCACGCGTGTTTCGAATGGCGTGTACGCTTTACTCCGGCGTCTAGAATGATTTTCAGGCATGTTCTCTTACACCTGGGGTGGCGAGTGTGACACTATGGTATCCGCGCGACGTGTCAATGGTCGTTTGAATCCCCCCCCTCAATTTCTCTATCCTGCCTGCGCCATATGATGTCAGCTAAGCTGTTTTTAACAAATTTCATTTTAGTCCATGAACGTTGTAATATTGTTTTCAGACCCTTATTGCTATTATATAGTTTTTGATTTGTTTCAATTTCACCATTCAATTGAAATTGATGATATATTAAAGTTTAAATTTGGTCCTCATGCTTTTAATTTTTCAGATTGGGTTGGAATTCTAAATATTTTTGGTATCAAAGTTTTGATTGGTTTCAGTTTCATCCTTCCATGCAAATTTATTATAAATCCTTAATATTTTTGGTATCAAAGTTTGATTTCTTTCAATTTTATCCTTCTATGCAAGTTAATTATAGATTTCAGTTTCATTTCGGTCCCAAATCTTTTAATTCCAGGTTTTGTTTTAAATTATTTAATTTCCATGTTTTGATTTGCTTCAGTTTTATTCTTGAAATTAAATATATTATTTAAAGTATGTCAAATTAATTATATATTTGTATATTTGTGTCAAATTAAAATATGTTAAACTAATTATATATTCTAATATTTATTGAATATTATCGCCTAGGAGAAAAGAAAACATGACCTAGGATTTTTTTTAAGAGAAAATATTAATATTAGTATTCTTAAATAGATTTGATATAATAATATAATGAATAAATCGGATAAAAAAAATTGGCTTCAAATTTTAATTTTGTCCTCTTTTTTTTTAAAAAATATTTAGTAAAAAATATTACAATATTTTGGTTTCTAATATTTCAGATCTAATATTACTGGACAAAAATACAACTCAAAATTTTGTTTTTGACAAATTTACCTTGCTTTAAAAAATATACGAGCCACTTCCCGTTTCAATTACACTGTTCTTTTTAGACGTCAAATATGTCATTATAACACACAATTATTTTTCTAAAAATAAATTACAATGTTTTTATTTACAATGTGTCAAATCTAATATTATTGGGAAAAAAAGGCAACTCATAAAAAAAATATGACAAATTTACCTAGGTTATCTACAATTAAAAAATATGCGAGTCACTTCCCGTTTCGATGAAACTGTTCTTTTTAGACGGCAAAAAAATAATTATTGCATCCAAAAAAATATATTTATTTGTAAAAACAAATTACAATATTTTTATTTATAATGCATCAAATCAAATATTACTGAGGAACAATAGCAACTCATTAAAATAAAAATAACAAATTTACCTAGGTTATCTACAATTAAAAAATATACGAACTACTTCTTATTTCGATTACTGTATAAAGTATGTGAGACTAATTATATGTTTTAATATTTATTGAATATTATCGTCTAAATATATATATATATATATATATATATATATATATATATATATATATATATATAGAGAGAGAATGACCTAGGATTTTTTTCTTAAAAAAAATTAATATCAATATTCTTTAATACATTTAATTTAATAATATGATTAATAAATCTTATGAAAAAATTGCCTTTGAATTTAAATTTAATACTCTTTTGTTTAAGTTTATTTCTTAAAAACAAATTTACAATATTTTAATTTTTAATATTTTAAATCTAATATTACATGGGGGAAAAAAACAACTCAATAAAAATTAGAAATTTACTTATCTACAATTAAAAATATATACGAGTCATTTTCCGTTTCGATTACACTGTTCCTTTTAGACGGCAAATAAGTCATTATAGCACGTAAAAAATTAAGTTCATTTCTTAAAAAAATTACAATAGTTTTATTTTTAATGTGTCAGATCTAATATTACTAGGAAAAAAATACAATAGAAAAAAAGGTTGAAAAATTTACCTAGGTTATCTAAAATTAAAAAATATACAAACCACTTTCCATTTCGATTAAACTATTCCTTTTAGGCGGGAAAAATTTATATCTTACATATTTTACCTATTATAATGTTACTAATTAAATATTTAAATAACTAATTACAACATTTAAAAAATCAATTAGTTTTCTACATAGAAAAAACCCCAACGCAATAATGCACAGGCAAGCATACTAATTATACCACATAAAAAACTCATTTCTAACATATTTGATCTATTGCAATTTCAGTAATTGAACATTAAAATAACTAATTATAGCACCCAAAAAATATTAGTTTATTTCTGGAAAAAATATGTCAGATCTAATATTATTGAGAAAAAATGCAACTCATAAAAAAAATTTTTACATTATTTACAATTACAAAATATACAAACCAATTTCCATTTCGATTATACAAAATATTAAAATAATAAAATATAATACATATAAAAATAATTAATTTTTTATATAAATAAAAAAACCAGAGAAATATCACGCTGGCATATCGGTCGTTATATCCTAAAAACAACAATGAAAGATGACGAGACAATCACGTCCACACTGTAATATCATTCATGTCTTCACGTCATATTCTATCCTGTTTTAATTGTTTATACCATTTTCCTTTTCTTTTCTACAAATACGACGTCTCATGATGATGATAATAGTAAAAAAAAAACACGATACCATGTGCGAGGAAAATTCCTATTTTTTTTAATCAACCTTACACGTTACACAAAAAAATGATGGAAAATTATTTTTTACCATGCAAAAACTTTAAAAAATTAAAAAATATTCAAGTAACGTTATTTTTAGCTGAAAAATTATTTTTCTTGTTTAAGTTTTAGAATTTTAAACCATACTCGATTTTTTCTCTCTAAAAAGAATGCATTTTTTTTTATTAAAAACATCTCTCTTGAGCATCCCCGGATCCTAGTCATATCCCGCGTGCCATTGATTGGTGGTAAAATAAAATAGTAAGAAATTCATGACCATATTCCACCAATGAAAGTAAAAAATAAAATAATAAATGAGGATAAATCCAGCTCTGAAATATCCGAAGAACTTTTCTCTTACAAGGCCAGGCGACTGATAGCCATAGCCCCACTCTCCGTTTCTTGAACAAATTATTATTATCGAGGTCAATCGCAGACATAGAGGTTCTCTCCTCCTTGTTTTTGATGCAGAGTGTCAAGTATATAGTCAATCTTCTACCTCTTCTTCCCTGGAATACTTTATAGTCTCCGAATCTCACTGTCTCTCTTTCTAGATTTCTCTCAAGTACCTCATCTGTAAGTGCTCCTTACCCTTAATTTTCTAGATTTCCCTTTACTAGCTGATCTGTAATTGTGGTTCATGGATTGGTCTATCTCGTCAATCATCAAAAGCCCGTTTTGGGACTTCATTGAATTTGCATCTGGATTGTATTTTTCCTGATTTTCAGCAATCATTTATCGCTTGTTAGACAAATGTGCCGGGTTTCCTAGAAATCTGCTGAGCGAATTGTTTTTGTTGTTGATTAGATTGTAATTATTATCAGAAATCCATGCTATGATCTCCGCGATTCTATTATATTTCCTGATGATTGATTTGCCCCATGCTGTAGAATTTCAAATTTCTCAAATAGGTTCTGAAGGTTAATTATGTTTGAATGTGTATGTTCTGTAATTATTGTCTTGCAACTTTCTGCAGAAAGGAAGTATTTCGAGGAAGATGTCTGGTCACATGGGTGCTTTATATGAAAACAAGATGATGTCAAGTGGTGAAAATCTGCTGACTGCTATAGTGCCCTTGATGAAACTTATCTGCCTTACTGTTATAGGATTGGTACTTGCACACCCGAAAGCCCAAATGATCCCAAGAGCAACATTTAGGCTCCTAAGCAAGCTAGTTTTTGCTCTATTTTTGCCCTGCTTAATTTTCACCGAGCTTGGTGAAAACATTACGCTTCAGAACATTGCCCTTTGGTGGTTTATCCCTGTCAATGTGTTGGTTAGCACTGTCATTGGTTGCTTGCTCGGGGTGGCAGTGGTGCTTATATGTCGCCCGCCTCCAGAGTTTAAAAGATTCACCATTATTATGACTGCCTTTGGCAACACTGGAAATCTCCCTCTTGCCATTGTTGGATCTGTCTGTCATACTAAAGATAGCCCATTTGGACCCCATTGCCACTCGAAGGGGGTGGCATATGTCTCTTTTGCCCAATGGGTTGCAGTGATTCTTGTTTACACCCTAGTTTATCACATGATGGAGCCTCCAATGCAGTACTATGAGATTGTCGAGGAAGGAAGCGAGATTGAGGAACAACCAGGTAGTAATGCCAGTAGACCTCTCCTTGTAGAAGCTGAATGGCCAGGCATTGAGGAAAAAGAAACTGAACATTCAAAGACGCCCTTTATTGCTAGGATCTTTAATAGTATCTCAAGTCTTTCACAAACTACTTTTCCAGACATTGACCTTGGTGAACGCAGTTTGAGCAGTCCCAGGTCCATTCAGTGTTTGGCTGAGCCAAGAGTTGTGAGAAGGATCAGGATTGCCGTTGAACAAACTCCCATCCAGCACGTACTTCAACCTCCAACAATTGCTTCTCTACTTGCCATCATCATTGGAATGGTGCCTCAACTAAAAGGTTTTTTCTTTGGATACGATGCTCCTCTATCTTTTGTTACAGACAGTCTAGAAATTTTAGCTGGTGCCATGGTGCCTTCTGTGATGCTAATTCTTGGGGGTATGCTCGCGGAGGGGCCAAAAGACTCTACTCTTGGTCTTCGAACTACAATTGGCATAACAGTTGCAAGGCTTTTGGTGCTTCCTCTGCTGGGAATTGGTGTGGTAGCATTGGCTGATAAACTGCATCTTCTTGTCCAGGGTGATGCAATGTACAGATTTGTGCTCTTATTACAGTACACAACGCCAAGTGCCATTCTATTGGGAGCAATTGCCAGCCTGAGGGGTTATGCAGTTAAGGAGGCCTCTGCTCTTCTCTTCTGGCAGCATGTCTTCGCCCTGTTCTCCCTTTCATTGTACATCATCATCTACTTCAAATTACTCACTTATATATGAGTTCGTGGTATCTTACAGCCTCAAATCGTATCGTTTGCATCTTTGCTGTTGTCCCTTTCAATGGAGTACTTTGCGTTTTAATAAGATGGAGTTCTGTTCATTTGCTTTCTTTGCTCTGCTGGTTACTGGTGGTGGTAATGAAAGGTGCGTTCTTCCTAAAATTTGGTTTTGTTGATTGATTAAATAGGGTTCTTATCCTGTAAAATATTTCTGAGAACATATTTAGCAGTCAGGTACGATGTAGACGGCGACAGACAGCTATGTGTAATGACAAAATGCTGGATTGGATTCAGATGTTATTTTTTCCCGTTAGATTTTAGAAAATTTTGATCTCAATTTCCATCTAGCGGTTTCACCTCGACGGCCAGCTTTCCTCTTTAAGTTGCAGGGGAATGGATTGCTGGAATGCATATTTGAATTCGAGCACTGGACGAATGCCACTCTTTTTCATAGGATACATGGCTGGTGATTCCCTTATAATTTTTATTTTTACAATGTATTTGGCTTGTATCATTGACATGAAAAGGGTTTCGGAAACTCGGATAGTAAAATCGTAAAATTGTACTTGAATTTTTCCGTAAAAAAATCGTAAAATCACAGCTAAAATCGTGTAGATAAAAAAATCATAAAATCATAAGTAAAATATTTCTGAATACAATATAACATAATTATGGTAATAAAACTTCATTAGTTAAGGTTCATATATGATTCGAAATAACTTAAAAATACATTACAAAACAATTATGTCCATAGAATTTCATTAGATAAAAATTAATAAATTTAAAATAAATATTTTGTTGATGTGCTATATAAATTAAAATAATTCTTATTACTGTTATTTTTCTCGTTATTTTTAATACATTCATCAATATATTTTTTTCAAAAATTTTAAGTATAAATTTTAAAATTAATAGTACTAATTTTTAAAAATGATTCCATAATATATGTTGTGGCCTTGGGCGCCAGGCGAGAGATGAAAAATTTGAAATTTGAAAAATTGGAGTAGAATCGTAAAATCGGACCGATTTGTTCTGATTTTATGATTTTGAACAATTTTGACCTGAGTTTGACAAAAAATAATTTTTCTCCCTGAATTGATACAATTTGATGAATTGACTCGCAAAATCGTACAATTTTACGAGTCAACTCGCGATTTTAACAATAGAGGGTTGTATTCATTTGGATTAACTAAATTAACCTATGTGTAGACAACTAAAAAAAGGTTATTCTATATCTTTTTATGAGAAAAATTTCTCGAGGGAAACATTTAATTTCTGTATTGTTTAAAGATGTACCAAATAATTTCATAAGAAAATGACATGTCCAGGCCCATCATTGTGCATCATACCAAAATACTACAACATTTTTTTTTTATTATTATGTAGTATTTATTTCTCCCTAGTTTATCTTAATGGCTTTTTAGCTCCTGTGTTGTGGTCTCTTTAACGATCGAATTCCTAACAAAACTAGAAGTGTTAAGCCTGTTTACATTTCATAAAGAAGATTAAAATGCAAAAATCAGGCATTCATCCTTTACGAATTATAGACATCTTAAATAATAATAATAATAAAAAAATTAAAAGATAAGGAGATAATAAAAAAAATATGGCTAGCTTATGGAGATCAAAGAAGTAATGGGCCAGTCCAAGCCTGAAAGGAAGTACAAGAAACACAAGATTGACTTTGAAGTTAAGAACACTATAAACGCAATTAAAAATGTATCAGTGACGACCTCGATCTGAAGTGCAAAAACAAGTTGAGTTGCTTATTTTGTTCTTTTCGTGTTTTGGCATTGAAAGAATAGGAATTTTCCCAATCACATCGTGTGCCTGGTTCGTCTTTCATTGTCATTTTTTGAACGAAGACGAAGATCTTCAGTCCCACCAAACGGTTCAGACCAAATCACAGGCAAGATTGACCTTCAAATATGACCAGATTTGTGGACCCAAGCAATATCCTTTCCCAAGAAGAAACGATAACGTTTTTTACCTTTTAATCTTCTTAAGGACTGACTCTGTAACATTGCATGTCATTATCAAAAACAGTCCAGCTTGCCTTTCTTTCGAGCCAAGAGAGTAAATATTCTATGCACTAAAAGGAAGGAAATCGTGGATGGCTTGCAAATTGCATGCGGTGGTCGGGAAGACGCAGAGAATCGTAAGAAGAGCAGGGCCCAGCGCCTTGTTTGCCACCTCATTGATTCCGACGGGCCTGATCCTGGAAGATAAAGAGATCACAGATGACGACCATTGTCCACATGGATCGATAACAGCCGTCCAAGAAAATCCTGCCAATCTCGGCCGCAGTCTGAAAAAACCCATGTATTCTCGAGAAGAGAGATTCATCGCCGGTGAACGGATCGTCCATTCAATGAATGGCTGCAGAGCATCGATACTGTCTATCACTTCGGAAATATCATTGGATGCAATAATCTGCTGTCCCCACTCCCAATAATACAGTCTGCGCAAACATATATATATTCAGACAATTTATTTTAGATTTTTTATTTGTGATATTGTTATGTCTAAATTATTGAAATAATTAAAAAAAAATGATATCTTTTTAAATAAAATATATGTTTTTATCTTTTAATTTATTCTCTAGCTCTTCCCTTGGAATTGGTACTGGCGTTGTAAGCATGGCGGTGGGCATTTGACACCTGTCACGACAAGCATTATATTTTATGCAGCAACTCGAGAGAGCATCTGCTCTCTGTCCACACACCATCGCTGTCTCCTCCTTCCCTTCTATTTCATGGTTTGATTGCCTGATTATCGAAAAATACTGGATTTTGTATTTTATCTAGAATAAATTATGTTTTTATCTATTTAATTCAGATATTGAGATTTGATTGTAACTTAGATACTGTAGTCTATCAAAATTAACTAATTAATGATTGCAATTTGAGAAATAATTAAACACGTAATCTACCGAGCAGCGCTAATTATCCTCGCTTGAAATTTATTTATTTATTTATTTCAATGAATTTTGCCAAGCACAAGTTTGTTTTTCCTTTTCAAGAAAAAAGAAAAAACCGTCAAACACGCATAGCATCGTAGGGAGGTGGTAGGGGTAGGACGCTACCCGCCATAAGTAGGGGTGGGGCTGGACACGCGTCACTTGGCTGGAAGGAAGTAAAATAAAGAAAAATCTGCTCTTTTCCTTCTCCGCTCAATTAAAGCAATTTTCATTCCACTAAAAAGAACCCTAATTCTAATTCCAATGCTAATTGGAATTCTAATTTCAAACAAACCCTTCCCTTTCCTCCTCTAGCCAGGATAGGGATAGGGATAGGACCACCACCACCACCGCCCTTCTTTCCTCCCTCTATAAAAATCACCTCAAGCCAACCCTTCTTCTCCACACACACACACACCAATCTCCAAACCCTTCCTAACTCTACCCATCCACATATAACTCAACGCCCCCACCCCCTCCCCTCCCCTCAACAATGACCTTGTAATCCCTTCTCCATTTTTTCTCTGTTTTATTTTTTCCTTCTAAATGGCTATGCCTTGTACAGCTTTTTTTGGATCAGAAATGCCATCCATAGAATCAGGAGCCTTGTCTCCTTCTCCTTCCCCATTAATCCTAACCCAAGACGAGCTCAAAAAAATAGCCGCCTACAAAGCCGTCGAGTCTGTCCAATCCGGTATGGTCCTCGGCCTTGGCACCGGCTCCACTGCTAAACACGCTGTCGACCGTATCGCTGAGCTCTTACACCAAGGCAAACTGAAGAACATTATAGGCATACCCACCTCTAAAAAAACCCACCAGCAAGCCGTGTCCCTTGGCATCCCTTTATCCGATCTCGATTCGCATCCCGTCGTTGATCTTGCAATCGACGGTGCTGATGAGGTGGACTCGAATCTCAATTTGGTGAAGGGGCGTGGTGGGTCTTTGCTTAGAGAGAAAATGATCGAGAGTGCTTGCAAGAAGTTCATTGTTATTGTTGACGAGTCTAAATTGGTGGCTCATGTCGGTGCTAGTGGTGCTATGCCTGTTGAAGTCGTGCCATTTTGTTGGAAATTTACACAAAATAGGCTACAAAGTTTGTTTGATAACGCGGGATGTGTTGCGAAATTGAGGTTTAATAATGGGGGTGAAGATGGTGAGATTTTTGTTACTGATAATGGGAACTATATTGTGGATTTGTTTTTCAAGAAGGATGTGGGGGATTTAAAGACTGCTAGTGATGCTATTCTGAGGCTAGCTGGGGTTGTGGAGCATGGGATGTTTCTTGATATGGCAACTACTGTTATTGTTGCAGGCGAGCTTGGAATCACTATCAAGAATAAGTAGATTGAGATTTAGAAGATCATGTTTCACAAATTTGAAATTTTTGACGGGATGCTAATCAATCCTGAAAATTTGACTGTTTTGTTACTGTAGCAGTATTGACAGAAACTGCCGCGCTGCGGCGGAAGGTTGAGGGATCCCTTCGTATTTTTTTTTTCAGAATTTTATTAGGAAAGATGGTTTAGACTCTTTAAGGTTTTAGGATTATTCTAGCTGTTGAACAATCTAAGCAGTTTATTGAATGTAAGCTGTCATCTCATGTTCTTTTCAATATAAAATTGACCCTCCTTTCAAGTTGATTGTTTTAGCTTTCATATTTTATATATTTTGATATGTTTAATTGACTGGATCGGAGTCGTTAGGCTTGTTGGTAAAACAAAGGGTTTCTGCTCTGCGCTGTTGAAAATTGCGTAGCTGTTGCTCGGTGATTGCAACTTGGCAATGATATACAGTGATTGAAGGGGCAAAACGTATTTGTTTTTTCTTTCAGCAAGCATTTGTTTGGCTAATTCTTGTCAAGGCCCCGTAGGTTGAAGGATGAGGAGTATATGTTTCTGTTGTTGGGGTGAAGTCCTTTTTGGATGTTTATCCTTTTCTAGTTAATGGTTGCGCGGAGCTGTTTGAAACAGCTATTATAGTGCATGTCTCGAGAGACAGAAGCCCCATTTCTTAAGTTGCAAGCTGTTGACTCTCGTTAGCTAGTTCGTTAAATGGATTTCATGAATGTTGTGATGTTACTTGTATAAAGCTCACAGCTTTTATCCTCTCTGCTGGCTATTTTGTTTTTGTTTTTGTTGTGAACACTAACGGCTGTTTTAGTAACATGGTAAGTTCAGGTGAGGTTCGTTGACCCTGTTCGTCGCTTCATAAATCCTGTCTAGAAGTTGTTAATATTTCTGTACAAGTGCTTTGTAAGTTGTGGACTTGAAGGAATTTGGCTTTCTGGATTTGGATTTTGGTCTGGTTCTCTTGGAAAAATGATTGTGGTCGTGGAGTTATGTTCATGGACGTTACTTTATGCAATCGCTCCCATACATTTCATTCATACGAGGTACTTGATGGAGTTATACTATGCCGTTGAGGATCACCATTGTCAATAATTTCTATCAAGATACGCATCGTACATGAGATATTTATGAGAGTCTGAGACTTGTGGTGTTCATAGAGAAGAAACGTTGTGAACTCGGCTGGTTGAAATGTATCTATTCCTTATCAAACTTATAACAGCTCAAGGGACTAAAACTTTCTGCAGACCAGGCGATGCTCTAAACAGGCTATTTTGGTGGAGAAAAGAGCCTAGGCCTTGTCTCTTTTTTTCTCTCCTGATTTATTCCAGAACCACCCGGGTATGGATGCCTCAAATGTGTATCAGATATGAAAAGTGAGGATAGTGCTTCAGTTCTTCCTTGTTCAAAAAAACTGGAGATACATATTGTATAATGGATGACCAGCGGTGATTCTCTGGATTGCACATTGGTGATGGAGCTCGTACTAACATACCTGCGCTCCTGATAGTACGGGCGTGGATGCTCCTACACTGTAATCACTGCCACTCCGAGAGATTACTGGAAGTATATGATTTTGAAAGATCCACGGGCAAAGCGTATAAGAACATCGACAAGAGAGGGCGTATGACCAAATGGAGTAGCTGGGCTTGGATTCTTAAAGTTAATGGCCATTCAGTCATATACAGGCCTGTTTACGGGTCCAGGCATAGTGGTTTCATGACCCATGTCTACGAAGTACGAACCGATGGTTGTGGGGGTAAAGGGATTTACTAATTATTGCGTTCATGAGCCTCGAGTCCTTTGAAGCAAATTTCCACTGCAATCACTGGACTCGCTTTCTTCGTGCGTAAGAAAAGAGGAAGGGCCACCTTCCAATAATCAGATGCTTGTAATTTTACTGTGCATCTGTTGAAAAAGACATGATTGAGCCGAAAGCAAAACTGGATAATGACATTGATGGAATGATAAAGGATATTGTAGAGTTTGATGAAGATAGGGAAATGCTTTTTAACTTTCCTTTTTCTTTTTAACTTTGTATATTGCAGGAATCCGTCATTGAGTGACCTCTCTCCATTTTTGCAGACAAGATCATAAAGGATCTTGGCAGATAGCTAGAATATTATCGGTCCTTTGTGGTACGAAAGAAACGAGGGAAGCAGCTTTGAAGACAGTGTTTAGGGCATGAGAAAGAGCAAAAATATGTGCTCGATTTTCATTACATCAGCTCCATGCCCCCATGTAATTTTGATTTATAAGTTGCAGTCAAAATCCCTCCAGAACTTCAAACATTATGGCACTATTTGTTTGGTTATTTTAAAAATATTTTTGTTAAAAATATATATTAAAATAATATTTAATTTAATTATTAAAAATGATTTTTGACAAACAAATTCAGTTTCTTGTGCGGTGTTGATGGGTCCATGTTTCCCAGTGCTTTCGTAAAACAAGACAAAGTAAGAAAAAGGCATAGCGCCAGTGGTTAGAAAATAAACACCAATATTCGGCGGAAGTGGTACCGAGGTCATCTTATGAAACGCACACAAGCCAACCCCCCTGCGCAAGTCATCTGTTAGCTTTGCTAAATTAGTTTAGACAACATGATACACACACTAGCAAATGCCCCTGCACATCATATTTTTTCTAGTAAAAATATTAATTATATAAGTTTTTTTTTATTATAGTATAAATTTAGTTAAAATAATAAATCTATGTAAAATTCCTATGAAATGCAAGTTTTCTATAAAATATATAAATTTTAAATCGATATAAATTTATCTGTTTGGTAGGTTTCAATAAAATAATCAGTACATTATCATAATCATTAAAAAACCTATAAGATTCGGATACCTGAATTATTGAATTTATTGTATTAAAATTAATTCATTTATAATTCAATTTAAATCAAATTTAAAAAACAGAATATGAATTATGAAGAGACTTGCAATAATCAAATAACAAAAATAAGTATTGAAATTTCTATGAACAAAAAGACAAAAATATAAATTGAAAATCCATTCGTACGTTACCGTCATTATCATTGTTGTAACAGTTAAAATTATTTTCAACATTAATGTCCAAACACTTAAAATTATTAAATTGCCCAGAAAAATAAAATAAAATAAACATTTTTACTAAAAAAAGAATAATCACTAAAATTATCTTTATTATTGCATAGACAATAAAATCATAAAAAACATATGATCCGAAAAATAGATAAAATAACAAAAAACAAAAAAAAAGAACAAAGAGAAAAGGGGAGCAATATTAATTTTAAAATTATCATCAACATAAATTAAAATTTAAGAACGAAATCTAGTAAAAATAAAACCCCGATAAAAAATGAAACGAAAAAAAATAAAAACAAAATCTAAAAGCATGAATGAATAAATACGAGCAGAAAGTAAACACTATCTAAAAAGGTCCGGAAAAAGAAAGGAATAAATACTAAATAAAAATTTAAAAGAATAAATGAGAAATGAAAAATAAAATATATAATTAATTCCAATTGAATGACAAAATTGCAAGAAATCAAAACCTTGAGACCGAAAAACAATAAAAAGATTTTTAAAAAGTGAAATGTAGTATAACCAGTATAAATTAAAATTTCATAACGGAATTGAATAAAAAAAATGACAAAAATAAAAAACAAAAACTAAAAGCATAAATGCATAAATATGGAAAAACAAATATTGTCCAAGAATGACCAAAAGACCATAGGAATTAATAATAAATACAAAATTAAAAGAATAAAAAAACAAAATATATAATTAATTCCAATTGAAGGACAAAAAATGAAACAAATAAAAACTCTAGGACACAAAAACAATAAAGGGATTTAAAAAAATCAATACAGTGTAATTGATGAACAAATTAAAAGAATAGGGGCCGAAATGAAAAGTAACATATATGACCAATTTTAATTGGAGGACAAAATTAGAACAAATTACAATTTGCATACCAAATTCATTAAAGAAACCAAAAACAGATGAAAAATCAAAAGATTAAGGACTGAAATGAAACTTATCGTATATAATCAATTGCATTTGAAGGACATAGATGCAAATAATCAACACTTCAATTGAAAAATTAGCAAGTAAAACGAAATCCAAATATCAGGGATGAAAATGAAACATTCATAAATACAGAGGACTGCCCGTACTTGACAACAATAAGAGAGAGAAAGGTGCTAGGGGGAACATATCTTGGTCCGTTAGGAAGAAGATAGGGAGACATGCCAGGTGGCGTGGTGGTAGCCCAATTTTCATCGTCTGAGGACAACGCACGTGCCATCCAAATAACACTGGTGGACGGAACACTGTCGACACATGCGTACGACGCGCCTGTAGTGTCCTGGGAATTGTTTTATAAAAAAATTGGTTAATTACTCATACACCCTTAAACCTAGCAATATCCACAAAAAAAAAACTAGCGGTGAAAACACTATAATATCCTAGTGCAAGAAGTGGCGTTTTGTAATCTAGGGGGGGGCTAGTGTAAGCACTTTACTGCACATCAAATCTGAAAAATATCATTTATGGTCTCTAGAAAATTCAAAAATACCCCTAGAATTGGTGTTAATTTTTTTTTGATCCTATAGGAGATAAAATGTTCATTTTACTGTGCAAATCCGTAACGACAAAGTGAACAAGAAAACCACGAAGTGTTTTATATATATCTCGCGCCTCGTCACGGCGATACCATATTTTTTTCAACACAAAAAAAAATTATTATTTTTTTATAATATATTTTTGGTTAAAATGATAAATTTATGCAGAATACCTGTGACGTGCAAGTTTTCTATAAAATATATGAATTTTAAATCGATATAAATTTATCTGTTTAATAGGTTTTTAAGTAAAATAGAAATCTGTCAAAAGTGGACTTGAACCCCCAACCTCTCGAATAAAACTTTTGTCTCCCACCTCATAAACCCGCTCGGCCACCTCAACATTCGTTCATCTTTCTCAAAAATATATATTAAATCTAATTTTAATGTGGATTCGCTAAAAAGAAATGTGTTGAGAGCGAGATTCGAATCCATGGCCTTGGAGGGGACCTTAATCTGATGCTCTTTAGACTATCTCGGCTACCTTAACAACCATTTGTCTTTCACAAAAATATATATTAATAGCAGGTGTTACTGTGGATTACCACAGTAAAACCGACACGTGTTTTATTGTGTATATATATTTATCATGGCACAGGGAAAACACTGTAGATTGCTACAATGTTTTTTTGGAAACAAAAAATAAAAATAAATTAAAAATAAAATACAATGTAACCGACATAAATTAAAATTCTAGAACGATAAGTACACAAAATAAAAACAAAATCTAAAAACACAAATACATAAAATATGAATTATTTTAGTCTAAAAAGAATAAAAACACCAAAAGAATATATATATATATATATATATATATATATATATAATATAATATTATATATATTATTATATTATATTATACATATATATTGACGTGTAGAAAACATTGTTACAGTGTTTCCCACGCCTATTATATATATACTAGACAATGCCCCCGCGCTTTGCCGCGGGCGACACAATATTTTTTTTTCAATATAAAAAAAATTATTTGTGTATTTTTTATTATAATATAAATTTAGCTAAAATAATAAATCTGTGCAGAATTCATGTCAAGTGCAAGTTTTCTATAAAATATATAAATTTAAAATCGATATAAATTTGTCTGTTTAGTAGTTTCAAACTAAATAACCAGCATAAATTTATCATCATCATTAAAAAGTCAAGAAAACTCTGATATCTAAATTATTAAGTTCACTGTATTAAGATTAGTTC
The DNA here is from genome assembly GCA_032356905.1 of Salix exigua. Classification (NCBI taxonomy): domain Eukaryota; kingdom Viridiplantae; phylum Streptophyta; class Magnoliopsida; order Malpighiales; family Salicaceae; genus Salix; species Salix exigua. The sequence goes on from CM063597.1 coordinate 9,266,187, forward strand.
ATTTTATAATTCAATTTAAATCAAACAAAAATAAAATATAAATTGTAAAAATACCTACAATAATCAAATAAAAAAGAAGTTGTTAATTTTCTATCAATAAAAAGACGAAAACATAGATTGAAAATTCATCCTGACGTTATTGTCATTATCATTGTTATTAAAGCTAAAATTATTACTAACATTACTGCCAAAACAATTAAAATAATTAAATTGCCATGAAAAATAAAAATAAAAAGCAAAAGATTTTTATAAAAAAACAATAACTAAAATTATCATTATTATTGCATAAATAATAAAATCATAAAAATCATATAATCTAAAGAACAAATAAAGAAACAGAAAACAAAAAAAAAATGAATAAAGGGAAAAATAGAGTAATAATACTTTTAAAATGATCACCGATATAAATTAAAATTTCAGGAAAATCTTTAAAAAAATCAAAAGATTTTTATAAAAAATAATCACTAAAATTATCATTATTATTGCGCAAATAATAAAATTATAAAAATTATCTAATCCAGAGAATAAATAAAAATAAAAGTGAACAAAAAAACATATAAGGAAAAAAAATAATAATAAATTGGTTCGTACATTAGTCATGGTGTGTCCACGCTGGCCTGGACACTCCGATTATCAAAAAACGAATTTGGTCCGAGGAGTAGTGGCTGTGCGCTTGAGGTGGTCCGGAGATCGTGGTTATAAAAAAAATATATAAGTGAAAAAAATGTATAAGTGAAAAAAGGAGCTTAAGCTTGCTGAGAGACCATGGTTACTAAAAAATATATAAGCGAAAAAAAACAAATAAAAAAGTATAAGTGTGAAAGCACTGTAGCAATCCATATTGTTTTTTAAAAAATTCAGCCCAAGAATTGGTCGTGGTGTGCTTAAGCTGGTCAGAGATCCTGGTTATAAAAAAATGTATAAGTAAATAAAAAAGTATAAAAAAAAATGTTCTAGCAGGAAAGCATTTTAGAAAAAAAATGTGTGTCCGGGGATTATCGTGGTATGCATAAGATGGCCTTGGACACCCTGATTATCAAAAAACAATTAGATATAAAGATTAATCGTGATGCATTTAAGCGAGCTCGGATACCCCGATTATTAAAAAACAAAAAACAAAAAAAATATATAAGTAAAAAAAATTAATATATATATAATAAGAAAAAAATGAAAAAAAAATATAATAAAGAGAAAATACAAAGAAGGCAAAAAAAAGAGAGCAAAAAACGGAGGGAAAAAATGAAAAAGAATAATTAGAAAAAAAACAAACGAAAAAAAAGAAGAGGAGCTAATCATAAAATAAAAAGCAAAAAAATAAAGAAAAAAACTATTGTTGCACAGTAAAAACACCACGGCTTTTATATTATAGTTAATTAATATAGTAATAATAATATAGTCAAAGTATTCTTCGTATACTTTAGCTTATACGACTAGGTGTTCTTATATGTCGGTAAACATTTATTTCCCTCGCCAACAAGAAGGGGCTGCAGATTAAAAAAAGTGATTGGACAGACAGATCCTATATTTATACTCTCTAATCACCTTAATTTACTTGATCTTACAAGTCTTCTCTCTTATTATCTGATAATTCACTTTGAGCGAGGTTAGGGTTTTAAAAATAGGACGTCGGGTATGAAAATAATAGGTTAAACTAACTCGCAAATTGAAGAATAAATTAAAGATAAAGATATATAAATACAATTTTTACCAAAAAAAAGCTTCCTTAAAAAATACACCTTATTTCTTGTGATTTTTTTAGGTTTATTTAAAATTATAATTGATTTTTTTTTAAAATTGATTTTATTCCAAATTTACATCAAAATAATATTTTTTTTATTTTTAAAAATTATCTGTAATCTTAGTACATTTAAATAATATATATAAAAAACTGTTACAAACAGCTAATTAGTAGCCGAAAGATAGGATGACATAAAAATGGAGTTCCGTGCTCGTTTTGCTTTCTCCACCTAACCTGATAATGGAATGTCGTCATGCCATGCCATGCCAAGAGTCATGTCTCTCCAGCTTTATGCTGGTTATTTATTTCTTAACTCCATTCAAGGCTATGACTAGCAATTGCCAGCCATATCCCTTGTCGACGTCTATTCGTTTTCCATAAATATTTTTGAAAAAAAACTCAAAAATTATTATATATATAAACATGAAAGATAATTTTTAAAAAATAAAAAATATTATTTTAATAAAATTCTAAATAAAAAGCAAATTAAAGCAAAAGCCAAGCCCGAGGCAGATAACTACGTACGTCTTTCATATTATACTAACCAGTGATGTTCTTGGTCCTAAGCTATGGAAAATCTACATTCATGGGCACGACACAGGTACTTGATCATGTGGTGTTTCATTTGAAGATAAGAATATATTAAAATAATATTTTATTATTTTTTAAAAAATATTTTTAATTTAAAATAAAAAATAATATTGAAATAAGATAACCAAACGCGGACGATCCGCGTAGTCAGGTGGCGGTGGTGCACAAAAGGCGCGCTGCTTTTCATGCAGTGTGATTGATTGTAGAGGAATTGCGGGCCCCACAAATCCGGGCGTAGATATTAGACTCTGGGGGTATAGATGGGCCCAGCGTGTCTCTTGCCACGCGTCGCTACAAGTCCCAAAACTAAGATTTCACTTCTCTGAGAAGAAGAAAAAATAAAGAGAGAGAGAGGATATTGTAATATGCTTTTCCAAGATCATACATCACATATAATTTACACGTTATAATACAGGGGCCATGTGATCTGATCTGATCTGCTAATATCTTATCAAAGCAAACGTCGGCATGGGACCCATTTCTCAACGAATTTGGGGTGGTTTAGTCATAACGAAATGGAGAGCAACATGTTGCTACGCTACACCTAACCCATTCAATAAAATCTCCATGACAACTCAACGTTGATATTAATTAACTTCTGAAAGAAAAAGACCATCTTAACCAAATAAACACTGGATTTTACTTGCCGAAGATCGACAAGTATTTTTTTATTTATAATTATAAATTATTTGAAGATGATAATATTAACAAATAAAAAACATTATTTGACAACTACTATTTCATACGAGCAGCGGCCCAAACCGTGCAGTTCCGTTGTAGATCATGTGAATGTGTGAGATAGATAGTGTGATTGAATTTATTTTTAAAGTGTATTTTATTTAAGAATATATTAAAAAAATTATTTTAAATTAAAAAATAAAAATAAATTATTTTTATTTTAAAAAATGTTTTTGAAAGGCAAATGAAAATGTAGAATCAAAGATGTAACTGTCATTAAAAATTATCTGAGGGGTAGTTGAGTCAAAGAGGGAAAGACTAAAAGTAATTATAAAAAAGGGAGAAAAAGCAGAAAGGACAAAAATGAAAAATGATACTAAATTATGGAAAGTAGTTTAATTAATAAATAACTTAATGTGCATAATAATAAAATAAAAAAAAAGCAGTGTGCGCGCTTTTAGTTAATGCACCAAGCAAGCTTAGGCAAGCTTTATAATGGAGGGGACGCGAAGGACTCCCCTGTTAAGTTATCAACCACACCCGCCTTTTCAGTCCCTTCTACCCATGTGACGATCAACTTTTTTTAGCAGCAAACCAGGGCCATCTTCTTACTCTCCCTCTCCATCTAAGAGATGATATTCACATACTAGAATGAACACACCACTCTCATTCTGCTGTCTTTATTTTTGATTAGTTTCTTGACTTTTCTAGATTTGGAGAGAGTGAGAGATAGGTCAAGATATTCTGGAATGGATTTTCTTGATTTCTTTTGGTGTTAGAGAAGTCTCTGGTTTCGCTGCAAAGCATGAAGATGCTCGTGGTTTCAAGATTTGGTTTCGTGTTTCTTGTCGTTTCTTTGAGCTGCTCTGTTTTAGCTCTCCCTGGAAATGGGCCTCCTAAAGATCCTCTCAAGTATATCTTAGGTATGTTTTCAGCAATGTGCAATCTGGTGGCTTGCTTCATTTGGGAAATTAATGATATTGCTGCCTTTTTCAAAATTTGTTATCTGGGTCTTTTCTCCACTTTTGTTATCTGGGTTCTTGTTAGTTTTCAGTAATGTGTACGATCTTGTTGCTCTAATTAAGACAAAGTTGCTATTTGCATATCAGATATGCTCATTTCGGCTGAAAATTGAGCTTGGCTGTTAGTACCGAGCTTTCTGTGTTAGGCGTGCACTCTTTTCTAGAGATTTGCCAGCCAAATGGGGTATTAATGATTTTCGTTTTACTAATTTAATAGCCCTCTTTGCAATTTACGTAGAAGGAAAGAGACCAGCTCTTACTTATTGTACAATCGACCGTGAGCATGTGCGATGGACTAGATTAAGAATTTTGACATGAATTGTCAAGTAATAGTTTTTTCCTCCCGGTTATGCTGTCGTGTTTGCAGGGCAGGAGAATTTAGGGCCGTTTAGAAATGGAATCTCGGAGACTGATGCGCAAGCACCTGGGCCTTCTGATTACACACTTGTGCTGGCAGCGAAGAGGACAGATCGACCGGACATTCTTCACGGATTTAAGCGTTATCGAGAAGGCTGGAACATCACCGATCCCCATTACTGGGCTGTAAGTCTCGTTTCTGTATTTTACGTTTTCTCAATGTTGCAGTTCACATATACAGCTATGATAAGATTGAACACATCAACTTTTGAGATCTTGGCTAAAAGAAAATGAGTGCCATGAGAAATAAAGAAAAGGTGTTACCTAGATCTTTAATTGGCATGATAGAATTGCCGTTGTGTTCTGAAGCAACATTCGCTTCGGAAAGCATCAGAATATATTATTTAGATTCACACCTATAGTTTATCAACAGTGTCGAATTAACTTGGCAACGTTGGTTCTATAACATTCTAAGAGGGAATGGTTAAAATTTAGCCGTGAAACAAGGCTATTAGCCTGCTAGTACTTGTTTTTGTTTTCAGTACAGCTCTTGTGGGAGGCAGGCTGTGTTGTTTGCTCATTTATTAAAGATCAGATATAGGCAACTGTGACATTTAAAATCGTTGCATGAAAATTATCAGCGTGCTATTGTGCTTTCACTTTAGTCCTAATGTCTTTGGTTACTAGTGCTAGTATCCTTTTCTTGTCTGTCTTCATCTCTGATTGTCCATATTTATATGCTGTACATAGTTTTGGGAAAGGTTCCATCTTTATTCTTCAGTGTTCTCAGTTCTGACCCTGCTATCTGCAGTCTGTCGGCTTCACAGGTGCTGCTGGTTTTGTCCTGGCTTTCCTGTGGTTTTTTTTGTTTGGCTTTGCCCTTGTAGCACATCATTGCTGCAAATGGAGATTTAACATCAAAGACAAAGGATCAAGCCGATCTCAAAGGATTTGTCTCATAATGCTTATGCTATTCACTTGTGCTGCAGCGTAATAATCTTAACTTCCATCTTCGCTCTACTGTTATAACCTTAAGTGTTTTCTGGCCTTTTGTTTCATATATTACCACTTGATGGTTTTTATGTTTGCTTTATTGCGTATATAAAAGCATGGAGAAGTATATTGCATGCTTATTCTTTTCATCATCTGTCAATATTATATTTGACTGATTGTGGTACTAAGTTGATTTGGATTCACATCTTTGATGTGAATTAATTGGCTTGTTGTGGGAGAGAGAAATGTCAAGTTTCCACTATCTCACTTTACCATCATTATTTGAAGTTCTAACCCATCATTCATATGAATCCATTTTATTTGTGAGGTTTAATGTGTAGACTGAAGTGTTTCTGGAACTTGGGTGGTTTATTGTCTGTCCTAGAACTGTAGTTTCTAGAGTTCCTACTCTCTTTTTTTTGGTAATTGCATGAACGATTACAGATAAATATATAATACTTTATTTCTCTAGTATCTACCATGTCATTCATAACCGATTTTCCATGTCTTACAGTAAATCAGGTCTCTCCTATTTCTGAACTAATGCATTGACCTTTTCTTTGCGGCTCTTCCTGATGCCTTATTTTGTTGTTTTATAGGATTGGATGTATCCTTCTCTGTGTTGGGCAGGATTACTTTCACGGTGAAGCTATGAATACTCTGAAATATGTTGTAAACCAGTCAGACTACACTGTGCAAACCCTGAAAAATGTCACTGAGTATCTATCCCTGGCAAAAACCATCAATATAGCCCAACTTGTCCTTCCTTCTAATGTCATGGATGATATCGACAAGTTGAATGTGGATCTGAATGCTGCGGCCGATACACTGACAGAGAAGACTAGTGAAAATGCTGGAAAAATAGTGAAAGTATTCAATGCTGTGTATGTCTCTGAATCCTTGGTAAATTACCAGCTAGTTTTTTTTTTTTTTTTTTTATCAATATTCATGATGTTAAGGGGCTGGATCTGAATTTATCATTGCAGGCGGTCAGCATTGATTACTGTGGCTGCAGTGATGCTTATCCTGGCTCTTCTTGGTTTTTGTAAGTATTTCCAATGGAGCCTTGCTGACTTGCAGCTCATTTTATTTCTCACCCGTTAATTTTTTTCTGCTTGTTACTGATGGACATGTTTTTGTTTCAGTGCTGTCTATCCTTGGACATCAACATGCAATTCATATGTAAGTTACCCTTGTCTTTGTTGGGTGCATGATGTATTGTAGCAATAATATCCATTTTTGCAACTCACTGGATGCTTTTCATTTTTGTATCTGATCACAAACATATCGTTGCAGATTTGTAGTGAGTGGGTGGTTGTTAGTGGCGGTTACCTTCATTCTATGTGGAGTTTTTATCCTTCTCAACAAGTAAGATACTGATATTCTGTTCTTACATGGAGTATGTCCATCAATAACATTATGCTGAGTTTGCTGGAGTGCAAAATTTGAATTTTACTATGCTGTGCATCATGTTTATTACAAACCCCTTTCATATGTAATCATAAACAAATACCTGCTGTATGGCTTATGAAATTATTTGTTTCGTGTGTAGTCTGCTATATTTACAATGATGATCAACCGCCTTCTTTTGTAGTATGGTTTTGTGATTGCTTTTTCCTTTTTCCTTGTCTTCTGAAGTTATTAGTGCTAAATGATGCCCGAGGCACACTTCAATATTTATTGCTGGTGCTTTTGAATACTTGAATGTGGAATATTTATTCAGTTGAAAAGGAATCGTGTATCTAACTATTTGATCTTAATTCAATTTAAAAGATATAACATCTTGTGCTTTTGCAACAGTGCGATTTCTGACACTTGTTTGGCCATGGAAGAATGGGTGGAGAATCCTCATGCAGCATCTGCTCTTAGCAGCATTCTTCCTTGTGTTGACCAAAGAACAACAAACAACACACTCGTGCAGAGTAAAGAAGTCATCACTGATATTGTAAATGTTGTCAATACCTATATATACACGTTTGCAAATGCAAATCCATCCCAGACCGATTTTAATTATTATAACCAGTCTGGACCTTCCATGCCTCCTCTGTGCTATCCATTTGACTCTCATTATCAAGATCGTCAATGCGAGCCCCGAGAGGTGTCTATGGCAAATGCATCTGTGGTATGTCTCTTATCTTTTTTGGTCTACATCTTACTTTGGACTTGCATAAATTGTGATGTCTATGGAGGTGTCAATGTGGGAATTTTGTCATCATAGCTCATGAGATTCACTTCATACTTTCTGTACCAGATTTGTCGTGATTGATAAGCAAAATTAAATCCAGCCACTTCATTTTATCAGTATTGCCTAAGAGGGGTTTTCACATAAAAAATGAAGCAGCTTATATTTAGTTTTAACTTTGTACGGTACCTCGTTTGAATTTGCTATGTCATTGTATAGCTTGACACGTAGACCTTCCAACTGATTTGATGCTTGGTCACAGTCCCTTACTTCACTCAGAGTTAGAATATTATGAGCTTCACATAACTGTCACACCTGAGCACCCTGGGATTTTGTGAGAGAAAAGAAGTGGGAATATGATCGTTGCCTTTTGCTGGCCTTTGCGCTGTAGTTTTATGCTTTTTTTTCTGGCCTTAATTATTTTAAGGATATCCGTAGACACTAAGTTCCATGTCAAACTACTCGATTACCCATTGTGTACTCATGGAGCAAATTTGAAATCCATTTATTTGTTTAAATTCTCAGGTCTGGCAGAACTACACCTGCATGGTTTCATCATCTGGGTTGTGCACAACTGTTGGTAGGGTGATCCCTGACATCCATAGACAGTTGGTGGCAGCTGTTAACGAAAGCTATGCCCTTGAGTACTATACCCCGGTTTTGCTCAGCCTCCAGGATTGCAAGTTTGTCAGGGACACATTCCAAGAAATTACCACGAGTCATTGCCCTCCATTGGAGCATTATCTCAAGATTGTAAATGCGGGGCTGGGCTTGATCTCAGTAGGAGTTTTGCTGTGTCTCGTTCTCTGGATACTATATGCAAACTGCCCCCTAAGTGAGGAAATGTTTGCGAAGATATCCTCGCCACTAAAATGCAGCAGCAGTGGCTGTACAGGTATTAAGATAGGCTGTACAAGTAGTGGCAAGAATGATGCATCACTGTCGATTACAAGTGTAGCGTAGGAGAGATCGGTGTAAGATTTAGGTTTGTTTTTCCAGTTTGTTGTATCCCCTATTAGGGGAAGAAACCAAGATGGGGCGAAGTTCCATTTTGAGTTGGAGATCATAGCCATTGCAATGTACTTGTCACTACTGTATAGTGCAGAAAGTAATTTTGTTTCATCTCTGTTCTTGGTGGTTTCTTCTGCAATTACAATCCAAATCAACCTCCGTGATGGTCATTCCTCATTATCACTTTTGGTGCCAGAGGGCATGCCAATGCAGCCTCCCGATTTCTCTTATTTCTTAGTTTACCAGAAGTACATGGAACTCAAATTCTCAGATCGTGTCTTGCCTTCTCTAGCTTGTCAACTCGCTTCAGCCATCGAACTACTAAAATCATTGAGAATTTTCATAATCGAGAAAGGAAACACCAGAAAATAATTCGATGACATCGATAGGCTGCCGGAGTCTGAGAGGATTACTGCGGCTTCACAAATAATTTGGTTGCTGCCTTTGATAGAGGTTTTGGAGATTTGTGTTTTCAAGGTCTTAATTTGCAATGGTGCTGGGAGAGGATGACAAGCTAGGAAGGAGGTGGTTTAGGAAGAGTGGCGGGATGCCCTTGATGGTAATGATCAGCAAAATATATCTAATCCAAAAACGTAACTATTAAACGAAGATTAATGATAAGTTGAAGATATATAGCATCGTAATCTATAAATATAAACAAATTGGAGGATTTATATATAAATATATGAGTGGAATATCCCTTTTGAATTAGTTAATTAATCGAGTTTTCTTACAGGTGGGGTTATATAGCAATAATGAATTCTCACGAGTAATTTTATTTTTTTTTTATATATATATATATATATATATAATAATTACTTATGCCAAACTACTTCTCCAGTTTTGGCAAGGAGTGGATGATCAGCTCACCCACTCCGCCTTAATATGTGATTCATGTTCCATGATGAAGATAGAAATATTTGAAGCTCTCGTCATACCCATTAAAGATTCAATAAGGTTGTTCAACCAAATCTTGTTCTTCAATAGTAGATTGATTAAAATTTATTTTTATTTTTTCTATAAATTACCATACTCTCATGATCCGTATTTGATAAGTTAATTGATCCAATTATTTTTTATTTGAATTGCATACTTTAATACTAAATTGATTGAGAATTAACTTAAATTTGTTTTCATTTCTTTGTTATATACAGACAGAGTTATTAAAATCTCACTGCTTGTTTTAAAAATCTGACATGTTAACCAGAGTTGGTCCAAGTAGATCCAAAATCTTTCCATCTTCCTATTTTAAAAAAAAGATTCAATCTTGATTTGTTTTCTAATTAAACTGTATTTTTATTGCTAGTTTGAGTTTTTTTTTCTTGACTTGTAAAATCAAGCATATATAATTTGTTTTTCATACTGAAACATGCTAACATCACATAAATATATTTAATAAGAATTTCATTAGACCTGCAGCGTGGACCAACTGCAATCTAACCGCGCAATATGGGGAGCTTCTGGATGGTCAAAAAGCAGCAGAGTCAATGGTCCAATATGGATAACCAGGCACAAGAACATGTAAAACCCAAATTGAATAGCTTCTAATTAATGGATGATGGGTTGAAAGAAATTCAATGCATATTTTTTAAAATAATTATTCATAACATTATCATATTAATATATTATGAAAATAAAAAAATACTTTCTAAAATAAATTAAATATCTCGCGGGGCCGTGCCGTGATGTCAACCGTAAAAACGGTTATAAAGTCAAAGGTAGGTAGATGTGTACGCCCGAGAATCATAAACATGCTGCCCCGGGGTTTGACGCTTTCATCTCTCTCTCTTACTTTTCTTTCCCTGCTTTTATTTGGTAAATTCAAAAACCTTCAGAAATACATGTGTAATTGAACGGGGCTTTAGGGTTTACCTTTGTGATCCTTCAATTAAACACTAGGTTCAGGTTTATGTTTTATATTAGATTAGATTGGAGTCAACTTATACATGTATGATATGATTTTATTATTGAAATTCAATTTGATTTTTTTAAAATAATATTATTTTATATTTATTTTTTAAATATCAAAACAACACCATTTTAAATTAACCGGTTAAGTGCTTGTATGACATTGCTTTTTGAGAAAAAAAATTATTTTTATTTTTTGTTTTAAATTAAAAATTTATTATTTTAATTAAAAATATATTATTTTGATATATTTATAAGCAAAATAGTTGAACCACCCATATCATATGCCCTGAATTGAAGCTGAATTTATTAGCTTTGAGAGAGATTAGGAGTTTTTTTATTGGTCAGAAAAAATAAGTAAACGTAAAAGTTAATTATTTATCATATACTAACAATATTCATGTTTCTAAAAGATAAAATCTATAGATGGGATGGAATTTAGAGATGAGTACACCCTAGAATATATATATATATATATATATATATATATATATTTAAAATAGAAGGTGCAAATATATATATATATATATATATATATATATATATATATATATATATATATATATATATATGTATCCTTTTTCACTCAAATAAAACACGTGACTCTTTCCATCAAATTAAGTTAATTATAGATCATTAAGATAGGAAGAAAGTGGATGGCAATTTCAGTAAATGAATATTGAAAATTCATATTCCAAACACTCATATTTTAATGCGGTATTACTTAAGAAAGCATCCTCAAAATAGTCGGGTGCATGCTCATTAAAAATAGTTGAACTCTGGATGGCTTTATCGATTATTCTTTTTTTTTTTTAAAAAAAAAAGAATAATCGATTTTAAGTAATCAATCGATAGTTATCTCATCTGCATGCATTGAAATTGAAATTCTCCGTGTTGTTGTGGTATATAAATAGCAGAGTCATGAACATTTATATTAATCTATAAGCAAACAAGCACAGCCGTCTGCGACTGCGAGAGAAGAGGGAGGTGGTCTTCTTTGTTCGCTGAAAGGAAGGAGCTTTTTCAATGTACAGTAAGATTGAATGGATTATGTCTTCAATTCTTCAACTCCCTTCACTCAATCTCTTGCTTCATTGCAATCCCTATTTTTAGCTTCAAGAAATTACGAACCGCTTCTTGTACGCAAGTTTCTCCTTTCTTAAAACACTAACTTCCTTTTCCTGTCATCTTTTTCGTTATATCACCTTTTCTTCTGATGAATCTTATTCCTTTTAGTCCTTGAATTCGTAAAGTTCTGCCCTTTTTGTTGCACCCGAGAGGTTTTTCTTCTCTTGCTCCGTTGTCTTTTCCGTTTTTGCTTTCTGGGTTTCTCTTTCTTTCTTTTTTTGTGCGTTTTCAATGCTTATACTGTGTTTTCCTCAACTGGGTCCTAACCATTTCGTGATTATTGGTCTTTTTGTGCGATCCTATTTGTTTGCCAGTTTCGATAAAGCCGTACTCCACAAAGTTTTCTCTCTCTCTCTCTCTGCCCCCCTTTCCCTCAATTATGTGCGTATCCTCTTTCTGTAACATTTTTTTGTTTTGTTTTTGTTAAAGTACTCACCTTCAAATTCTCCTTGTTTTATTCCAACTACAGTGATTTTTATTTCAAGGGGGCTCTAGTGGAGAACAACAGCAGGTTGATTTTGGGCTTGGAGTTCCTGGACATTGATTGATATTCAATTGTTGGCTTTTTTATATATAGAATAGGAGGATGGGGGATCACTTTGTGTTGCTGGTGAATCGTTTGATAACTGAATCCACCTTAGAAGCTGCAATTGAGAGCAGAAACCTGTCGATGCAAGCCACAGCGTCTGACACAAAAATTGATAAATCTTTCCAGAAACTGGATTTGGGGGATATATCAACTCCGACGAAATTGGTGGAGTGCAGGATATGCCAAGATGAGGATGAAGATTCTAATATGGAGGCACCATGTTCTTGTTGTGGTAGTTTGAAGGTTCGTTAAGCTTTTATTTTTTTATCAATCCAAAAACAAATCATTTATATCAGTGTTTTTTTGGAGAATTATATATTATTTTGATGCACATGAGAATGTTAGCCAACTGTAAAATATGTTTTTGTTTTTTTTATCAACTTTGGAATTCAAGGGATGTTTCCATCTAGTTCAGAGTGGAAGTCATTAAGTTTGAAACTTGATGCTGAGGCCTTTCTGGATAATTGTTTCGCCTTCTGGGGAGATAATCCACCAAATTGTTTGGAAAAATCATAATCACAGTTACGTTTTAGAACGTTTTCTTTCTTTCATCCCAAAATACCAAACCAAATATTTTCTTGCCTCGTGTAATTGGACTATTCGATTACTTGGTTTACTGATAATTTGATTCATAAAGGCTTCTGCTCATGGTAAGATGTGTCTGAAAAAACCTTATTTAATTCTCGTGCTTAACTGGCATGTACAGTATGTCACATCTTCCAAAAACAGTCAATATCATGATCATTATAGACTTGCCATCGCATCAACATTGACACCCTCCTTATTTCCTGGAGGAAAATGGAAAGTTTGGTAGGTAGGTTATAGCTGAGGCAGTCAAGCATAAATGTTGATAATGAGGTAGAAAGTTAATAAGTTGGGTTGGCTGATCTGAATTTGCATGTTTGCTGTTAAAGAACATACTGAGACGTGCCTAACTTGGGTCAGGTGACCTGAGTTCTCTTGTTTATAGTTGAAAAGTATACCTAAATAATCTACCCCCAGGGATTTGTTTGTTGGCGTATCTAGAAGGTGTTGATTTAGTAATTTGATGCTAGTCCTCCCTTATATTGTCACATTGATATTTTTTTCCTTTTCTGTTTAGCGGTTAAGAAAACCTAAAGGTTTTTTTACACTGAATATAAAAAGTTAAGTTGATGTTTGCCTTGTTATTAAACCAGCAATATCAGAATGTCATACAGATAGAGTATGCATTGGTCTCTAGATGATTTTGCCAACTTGTCTCTTATAAAGTCATTTGACTTGGCCTTCAGTAGTGATCATTTGTTGCTTGCCATGTTTGACTGGTTCTTCATATTGCAGTATGCTCATCGCAGGTGTATACAGAAGTGGTGTAATGAGAAGGGTGACACTATATGTGAGATATGCCTCCAGGTGTGTTTCATTTTTTCATAAAGCTTCAACCTAGTTGCTATTCTTTGGTTATAGGGAACCTTCATACTTTACCTGAGGCTCTAGTCTTTGCCATCAACAAATTGAATCATAATTTTAATGATAATAAATTGGATTGATTTCAGGAGTTCAAGCCTGGTTATACAGCACCACCACCCCTGTTCCAAATTGGGTTTCCAATGAACTTTAGGTAATCCAGAGTACTTCTTGGTTTTCGTATGCCATTTGTCTAATTGTATTTCCATTTCACTACAACTTCAATAACATGATCCACCATTTTTATCAGGGGAAATTGGGAGACGTCCAGAAGGGAGTTAAATGGTCCTCGCTTCATAGCAGTGGTCTCATCTGAACATAACTTCCTGAACACTGACTATTATGAGTATTCAGCTTCAACTACAAGAAACACGATCTACTATCGCTTGATTGCTGTGATTGTTAGTCTCTCTACTTTCTTTGATAAAGATATAGAGATTTTCCTGGTGAACTTTCACATATGAAAGAGATGCAACAAACATGTTATGGACATTCATTTCTAAGAACATGTTTCTATTTTAACAGAATGCCCTTATAATTTCCTCTTTTTTCTAAGAGAAATCTTGTTGCATCATGGTGCAGCTCAACAATCTCATCTCGTCTTGTTCTTTTGCAGTTCATGGTTCTTTTAATTCTGAGGCACACTCTTCCTCTCATTCTTAATGGAAACAATAATATCTCATTCCCAGCTTTTATGGTAAAACAAGTTGGATTACTATTTTATTTGGAAAAAACTTTGATGAAAATCATGCGTGCAAAGCATAGGCTTACACTTTCTTGCTCTGTTTGACAGTTGTTATTTATACGAGTTGCTGGGATTATTCTTCCAATCTATGTCATGTTAAAAGCACTAACTGCTCTCCAGCGTCACCGCCTCCGTCAGGTGAGTTCTGGCCACATTGTACGACCTCTTGCTTCTTTTTTATATTTAAGATAAGATGTTGAGCTGACATTAGACTTCAATGCTCATTAAGTTTGGTTTGCCTATTTTTTGGTTATGTTGTTGATCATTAGGCGCCTCCCAATTCATCAATTCATTCATATGATGAAGATGCTGAGCATTCAACCCTGCAGCCTCGGCCACATATAATAAATGTTCATTAGACTCTGCCAATCTTCAAGCTACTATTTTGTTTCAAGGTTAACAGATATGATTTCAAGCTACCGCAATCAATCCAGAGATAGTTTCATTGTCAACTGTTAAAAAAAGAAAGAAGGAAAGAAAAATCAAATTTCCAGGGCGACTTTCTCACTGGGCAAAGTTCAACGGGTTCTGGATTCTGAAAGAAAATCTTTTGCTGTCAGTGAGATAAACAAACAATGGTTCCATGGAAAAAAAACTGTGATTTAGATTCTTAGATATGCATTTCCTTTGCTGCTCCATCATTTAAATACTTGTACAGTCAAAAAAGTTCCACTGTATATACAGACATTTATATGAAGAAATTAAAAGTCAAATTATCAACAACTAAGGTATACTTGCTCATGTTTGAAGCCTTGCCATTTGGTTTTCTAGTCGTTTAGCATATACATGTCAACGACATCGAAGTAGCAGCAGCTGACAGAGCACTTCTACTTAAAATATCAATTTGTGCTGTTATTTTCGTTCAGCTTGGTTGCGGTATCACTAGATTCATATCTGTAACAGGGAAAACCAAATTACTTGTTCTTGGGGGACTTAAAAGCTTCCCAGATGGGAGCAGTCCGAATTGTGGACACCCATTTTTTCCTGCAATTCTGTTTTTAGGGAAAGAATTTCTACAGTTGGTGCAAGGGATAAATATCTTCACTAAAAATCATGATGATTTTAGGATGGGGATTGAGAAGCCCACATAACTGACAGAAAACCCCATATCACCAATCTGGGGTAGTTTCTTCCAGCCTTTTATTTTCAACCTTTTATAAAAGGAGCAAGCAAGAACTTAAACCCTTGCATTAAGCTTCGCGTGCCAGAAATAATCATAACAACAATGGAACCTTGGATGTTAGATGTAATGATGGAGCCCAAAGTTTCAGTGAAGAATGTCTATATTAATATGCCAATAATATACTCTGCCAAAACAGCAGTAAGATACTTTCCTCTTAAGAACTCCAAAATAAGTTAATGATCTTAAATTAACGATCTCCAAACAGCCCAAGTTACTATTTTTTTCTTTTCAATTATTTTTTGCTTACCTCATGAGGGCAAGCCTCTCTTTTCTATACGTTGCGACTAGAATTTGATATCCAATCTCTCTGATGGTATGATACCGCATGACTTGAGACAAAGCTGTCCATCAGCTAAATAAGTAACGGTCCATGCCCCAAGGATAGAAGAAGAGGCCTAATCCACTGTCATAAAAAAATGTTTTCCACATAATTCACGGACAACATAAGTTTGATAGAAAAGATATTCACACCAGAAAACGCGGACTGAATAAAAAACTTGACACTGAATTAATCTCTCGTGCCAAATGTAAAATCCAGCAGATAAAAATGGAACGGCCATGCCCTTTTAAAACAGCAGAGATTCAATCTCTTAATAAGATCCATCTTTTTTCTCGTGAGAAAAATATAAACCATCCTAAACCGTGGATCATTGCAGTTTTTTAAAGTGAGATAAAAAGAAAAAGAAAAAAGAGAGGGAGAGGGAGAGATAATGAATGGTTCTAAAACTGAAATTATAATATTCATCTGTACAATCCAAATGTGTGCTCAAAGGCAAACTTTCAAAGTATAGAACAGAGCACAACCTCAAAGCAGGTCAGTGAGATAGTAATCTGGATTCCTATCAGAGCCTGATTGAACCCGACTGGGCATCTTAATGACTGTATATAGTTTTGTCCATTTAACTTAGTTCCAGCTTCTCCTTGGCCTGAAATAGTGGGGAAGGAAAACAAATAAGAAAATTCATCCAAATATTTTAAACTTCCGGTTAATACTCGTTATCAAATTTGAAAAAACTCATCACTCCCATTAATATCAAATGTTCTTTAAAGAGTATAGTTGGTGGTAGTACTTCCGGTTTTTTTGATGTGAACGCCAGTAGCAAGCAAGCGCTCCAAATGCACAGCTAGCAAGTGCGATTGCCAACGCGGCCCCTGCAGGAACCACAACTGCATTTGTTGAGGCCACCAAATCTACAATGGTCCCATCAGTCACTTCATCCCCAAGACGACCCTTCTTGTACAAAGATCCAAGTGTTTTGCCATAATAATCAGTCAAGAACTTGTATACTTCATCCATGTCCCAATCTATTTGACTGATTCCATTTTCTCTCTGGCTATGAGAGAGGTAACATAAAGAGCAGAGCTGTTTTGGAGGCCAAATAACCTTTGGGAACCTGGGGTCACCGGTTCCTAGAGAAGCTTCTTTCTTCATTAATCTCTCGTTGACTTTATTATGGGTACTCCACAACCAAAGTGCAAAGTCACGGGATGTGTTGAAAGGGACGGTGACACTGCAAATTGGAACAGCCTATATAAGTTGGAAGGAGTTTGAGAGCCTAAAGCTATTATTCTGAGTTCTTTTTACCTTGAACACATTTGATAAAAATGTTGACGACAATCCTCGCACATAAAGAAGTTGTAGATAAAATCACATACTGATCTGAATGCAAACTGGCTCTCTCCATCCTCAATCCTCACAGAGAGTGAATGCAGTAGAGCCCATAAACCACAGCTGCAAATGAAGAAACAAACTCATGAATCAAGGAAGATGATTCGTTAAACAATTCAACTGTAGAGGAATTTTATAATGGTTATAGCTGTTCCACAAGAACAAGGGTTTGGTTTCCATGGTATTAGAAACACTACTTAAGATGCCGAGATTTATATTACTGTGTAAACTGATAACAGATATGCCTTCTTTTTATAGGAGAGAAGATAAGCCTGAAGCAGCAAAAAATATTAAATACCATCTCATAAACATGTTGATAGAAGCCATCATAAGAATGCACACCCATATGCATGTTTAATGGTACATAAAAAGTAAAAGCAATTTATGCTCTTTTCCAATCTAAAAAATTAAACTGCCTTGCACTTTTAAATTGCTATTTCAGAGGAGAGAGTGAACAAATGCTTATCAGTAGAAGGAAATGATTTTTGCATCTGATGGACAATATAGAGCTTTTCTGGACACCAGTAGCATCAATAACAAAGCATGCTTCCGCTAACAATTACCACCACCATAGCCTTAACAGCATCCACCACTATCACCAAGTTCTTACTTCCTAGTGACCGCACCACCACCTGTGTATTTAACAGTCCCAGAGTGTGGGGATTGTTATTGGCAAATCCACTTTTTTTTTTACCTACGATCTTGGAAAATGTCCAGAAAACTGAAGCAGCAAATCGGTCCTCCAATTCGGCCATAACAAGTGATGTACAATGAAGAAGATGGGCCTCATAACATGACAATATATGATTTCACATTCATTAACTATACATAGCCTTTCCAAGCAAGCTGAAGTAATCCAACAGGAACAGATACAAGACTAACAAAAGATTAGCTTAGGCTGGATGTGCCTTGCACATGAACTTGCTGTCTCAAGTGCATGAATAGCCGGATAAATTGCTATATCAAAACTTAAAACATACTAAACAAAGTATTGGTCCTGTAAATAATTGAATGGGGAATAGGTTCTGTTACCTGAAGCCCCTGGTATCATTCTTGCTGCCACGGCAAAACATCTGAGAAAGAACACACAAAGCCATTTTAAAATAAATCTACCAAAATGCGAAGTAACAAGACATAGTTAAACATATGGCACAAACCGGTATAAGCTACCATAGGAAGAACCAGTAACACATATCTTCAACAAAATTTAAACATACATCATTGTTTGATGTAACAACCCTAAATTTTCCTCCTCTAAAAAAAATAGATGAAGCATGAAATTTTTTTTTTCTCTCGCCAAAATTTCGGCATAGTCTCCCCTATATCGAGAGATCCCAAGCTATTCACAACCCAACCTGCACCCTTCAACTGATCAAACAGGTCATCTATCCGTGGTAACGGATACTTGTTCTTTATTGTCACTTTGTTCAGTTGACGATAATCGATACATAACCTGAATGTACCATCCTTCTTCTTTACAAATAACACCGGGCTCCCCAAGACGAATTGCTCGGCCGTATGAATCCTTTGTCCAACAACTCCTGAAGTTGAATCTTCAATTCGGCTAGTTCTACAGGGGCCATCCTATAAGGAGACTGTGCTATAGAGTTGACTCCTGGAAGAGTCTCAATGAAAACCTCAATTTCTCTAATTGGAGGCAGTCCCAATAATTCTATTGGAAACACGTCTGGAACTCTTTTACAACAAGAATATTTATTAATTCCATGCTCTCCTTCTTCAATTCTCTTACATGAGACAACCAGGCAGGACATCCCTTTCTAATCAATTTTCGGGCCGTCATGACCGAAATTATAGAGTTTGGAATCAACTTCCTCTCTCCCCTGAATACTATCCTTTTTCCACTCGCATCTTGGAGGTTTACAGTCTTTGTGAAACAATCCACTTGTGCTCTATGTCTACTCAACCAATCCATTCCTAGTATTAAGTCAAAATCATCTAATGCTAAAGGCATGAGATCTGTCGTTAGCTCTACCCCCTCAATATTTAGTATCACTCCCTTGTATACCTCATCAATGTTTATATTTTTCTCCAAAGGTGTACTAACTACCATTCCCACATTCATTCTACTTGGTAACACATTTAAATTTTTAATAATTCGGTGGGCCACAAAAGAATGACTAGCCCCATAATCAATTAAAACATAAACTTGTATTAAATTCAATTGTAGTATACCTGCTACAACATCTGGCATTGCCCCCACATCTTCCTAGGTCATGTGGTATATTCTGCCCCGAGTCCTTTCCTCCAGCAATCTGGGTCGGCCTTTATTGGCATTTGTCCCTGAGTGAGTGGGTCGTATAGGTCGATCAACTGTTACTGACTGTTGTTGGCTTTGAGTAGCAATCCCCTGTCCATGTACTCCTTCAGTAACTCTATGTGGACATTCTCTCTTTCTATGACCCATTTCCCCACAATGGAAACAACCTCTTCCCAAGTACTGGCAATCCCTCCATCGATGCCCTTCCCCTCTACAAATATAACATCTCCCTGGTGCAGTTGAACAATCCCCGGGGTGTTTTTGATTACACCTCATGCATATCAGGTAGACAGGTCCTCTTTGCTCCATGGACCCCCCTGTAACACTTGCCCCTTGGCGGGTCTGACCTCCCACGGATCCCCCAGGATTAAATCGTCTAACTCCTCTTGAACTCCCACCATGAACAAAACTCCCCCTTTTTTTCGGTAATGGGTTGAATGATGACCCCCTCTTTTCTTTTTTCGGAGGAGGATTCCTCCCTATAGAGCGTGTAAAATCCCTTCTCTTGAATTTTACCCATATCTGGAGTTCCAGAACTCCAAATTAGACGAGGGTTGGACTCGTTGGAAAGATAACACTCCCAGCTACAACGTCTATGAAGGGACCCTACCCGAATTATGTATTTTTCAGGTCTAAATGTCCCTAAGAAACAGTACAACGAAACTGCCCTGTTTTGAAAAAAAAGGAAAGTGTCTCCAATTCATCTTCAATCTTTGATTTCTCATCAATAACAGCCATGTCTTCCCTTTATTCATGAAATCCTACTCATTTATGCATTTTCCTAACATTTTGTGTTAGAAACCCTAATGCCCAATTCAAGAACAATCGTGAACTTCTAATCGAAGGGATTCAAGAGAAGGGATTTCACACCCCCTATAGGGAGGAATCCTCCTCCGAAAAAGAGAGGGTGGGTCATCATTCAACCCATTACCGGAAAAAAATGGAGTTTTGTTCATGGTGGGAGTTCAGGAGGAGTTAGACGATTTAATCTTGCGGGATCTGTGGGAGGTCAGACCCGTCAAGGGGCAAGTGTTATAGGGGGTCCATGGACCAGAAAGGACCTGTCTACCCGATATTCATGAGATGTAATTAGAAACACCCCGGGAATTGTTCAGTTGCACTAGGGAGATGCTATATTTTTATAGGAGAAGGGCATCGATTGAGGGACTACCAGTATTTGGGAAGAGGTTGTTTCCATTGTGGGGAAATGGGTCATAGAAAGAAACAATATCCACATAGAGTTACTGAAGGAGTACAGGGACAGAAGATGGCTACTCAAAGCCAGTATTAGTCAGTGACAGTTGATCGACCTGTACGACCCACTCACTCAGGGACAAATGCCAATAAAGGCCGACCCAGATTGCTGGAGGAAAGGACTCGGGGCAGAATATACCACATGACCTAGGAAGATGTGGGGGCAATGCCAGATGTTGTAGCAGGTATACTACAATTGAATTTAATACAAGTTTATGCTTTAATTGATTATGGGGCTAGTCATTCTTTTGTGGCCCACCGAATTATTAAAAATTTAAATGTGTTACCAAGTAGAATGAATGTGGGAATGGTAGTTAGTACACCTTTGGAGAAAAATATAAACATTGATGAGGTATACAAGGGAGTGATACTAAATATTGAGGGGGTAGAGCTAACGGCAGATCTCATGCCTTTAGCATTAGATGATTTTGACTTAATACTAGGAATGGATTGGTTGAGTAGACATAGAGCACAAGTGGATTGTTTCACAAAGACTGTAAACCTCCAAGATGCGAGTGGAAAAAGGGTAGTATTCAGGGGAGAGAGGAAGTTGATTCCAAACTCTATAATTTTGATCATGACGGCCGGAAAATTGATTAGAAAGGGATGTCCTGCCTGGTTGTCTCATGTAAGAGAATTGAAGAAGGGGAGCATGGAATTAACAAATATTCTTGTTGTAAAAGAGTTCACAGACGTGTTTCCAACAGAATTGCCGGGATTGCCTCCAATTAGAGAAATTGAGGTTTCCATTGAGACTCTTCCAGGAGTCAACTCTATAGCACAGTCTCCTTATAGGATGGCCCCTGTAGAACTAGCCGAATTGAAGATTCAACTTCAGGAGTTGTTGGACAAAGGATTCATACGGCCGAGCAATTCGCCTTGGAGAGCCCCGGTGTTATTTGTAAAAAAAAAGGATAGTACATTCAGGTTATGTATCGATTATCGTCAACTGAACAAAGTGACAATAAAGAACAAGTATCCATTACCATGGATAGATGACCTGTTTGATCAGTTGAAGGGTGCAGGTTGGGTTGTGAATAGCTTGGGATCTCCCGATATAGGGGAGACTAAAAAAAAAATTCATGCTTCATCTACCATTATTAGAGGGGGAAAATTTAGGGTTGTTACATTTGATCTCACAAACAAATTTTCAGTTTCTCAAAAAATCAATAATCTAAAACTACAAGGACCACACAAAAATTAAATGATGGAATCTGCATTAGAATGGATGTTTTGAAAATTCAGGAACTTAGTTAGCTCTAATCATATGGATGAATGAGTGGCTTGTGACTTGCAAACACTAAATTTACTGAAAAGCTCCAGAAATGTTATGATGTTGTCCTCATTATTGAAAGCATTTAATAAAATGATACTATGTTCCACCGAGTTTCACTTATTTGAAACAATGGCTAGAGGGAAAAAAACACACCACCCAAACAAAGATAAGATAGAAAATAATTATTAAAAGAGGAAATTTAATAGAGTGAGTCCTAGTTCAAAAATTGTCAAATATCTCACTGAAATTAACTGACATGATACCATTTCCAAATTCATTTATGCAGGTAATAGTAGATTTGACATCATAATCCATCAGCAAATTGCATGTATTTAACCACTGTCCAAAGTATCAAAATACATCAGCCAAAACTATATGCATGCTAACCACGGTCAGTTTATGTCAAAGCATGCCTAAAAGTTCAATTCGATTACACTACAATTCAGTCATAAATTGGCTATGTTGGGCTAATGCTTACTATTAACAAAAGAGAAAGGCACTTACCCAATATCCTCGAGGAACTTCTTTCCCACAAACCTGGAAATTCCCTAGCATGCCCTTGCCATTGCTGAGTACTTCCTGTTTGTTAGGTGACCACATATCTGGTGGGCACAAATCATCGAAGTTCACAAGCACTTCTGCACCTCCCTTTCGGCACCTAATACAAATAATCTAAAGCAGATGAATGAAGTAATTACTGGATTGAGTATGGAAAGTTTCATTAAAAAAAGATGGTCTTTACCTCTTTGAAGGATGATGAACCGCTAAGAGTTGAAGAAATTTAATAAGTGAAACCCGAGTGTGTTGTTTGATCATCTGCAGAACAAGAATATAAATCATGAGTGGAGAAAAGAGACAGTACAAATGAGTATGCCCCCCATGAAACATAACCAGAGGGTAAAATGTCTACCTTGTGTTCGATTATGATTTCAAAAGCAATGGCTGTAGCCTCCTCAACATCATACACAGCACGTGCAATCTTTCACAAGTTGTGCAACATAGAAGTTAATATATTAAATTAATGAAAATATTGTTGTTAAAATATCAAAGCAAAGCTGAACTATGCAAACAGAAACCTGTCCAGGGTCTGATATGTTTGAATGAAGATGCTCATTTTCAAATTTCTCATCATCCAAGCCATATGAGCTGCAAACAATCATGAAAGTTGTGACAGGGCAAAGGGGTGAAGCCATCATGCAGTATTACAGAAACAATAAAGCATACATTGCCAAAATCAGAAACTTTTAACAACAGATTTCAATAAAAAAAAGTTCATAAGAAAACAAAAATACGAAAAAACATATGTTGATGCACTATAACAGCCCATTTCTCTGAATAAAAAATAACAATCACAAGGCACAGGCTGTGGGTGACTAGCACCTACAGCATCATCTGATTTTACATATTCAAGATGCATGACCCCTGAAACCTAAACTGCAGTTAAGCACTTATATCACAAAATTAACAAAAGAATTTATCGCGTGCATATGTTGCAAACATAATGCAATAAAAATATGAAATAGAAACATTTTCCTACTAGTAATACCACAGAAAAAAAAATCAACTCACTAAATTTATCCAAATATATTAAATGAATATGTGAAAAATAAAATGTATCCAATTTGTTTTCTACTTACAGAGAAATTTGATTCATGACTGTTTTTAATAGGCACAATTGATAAATTTTAACATCACACACATATGAACCAAAGGTATGTGAATTAAAACATGAAGATTTCACTTAAACAAAAGTGGCTAGGAATTTCCCATACCTGCCCAAATGCTTATTGATCCAACTAACCAAACGTTCAGCTGTCCGTCCATCATCAATCATGAGTATTTCACTCTTCTCTTTTTCAGGTTCCCAACCATGAGATGAAAATTTGGAAGGCGGGCCCCAAAATAACATAGGATAATGACTCACAGAAAATTTATCACAGAGTTTATTGTTTATCTGTGCTGCCAAAGAAGTTAAGAGGGACTAGTCAACAAGCCGCCCCTGTATATCACTTGAGACTGCTATAGAGCGAAAAGAGCAGCAACTTTACAAACAGAATCACTTAGAGGAGAAAGCTAAGCCAATAGTGTGATGGGTCAGAAATGGTCTTCCCAGACCGTAGCAATAGTCCATTCATGATTAGGGGGAAAATCTTTAGAAAAGTCAAAAAAGCTTAGTACACGACATTCCAGCTTTCAACATGTAACTAGGGTTGTGGTACAGGACACTATGGGAATGGATATATGACATCCCAAGGACATGAAAACAAGAATTGGACACCAGTTAGTTAACGTATTGCCTTCAAATACATTATCCAGATGTGCTGTAATAAATGACGCTTTTATAATTATTCCATACAATAAGATACACATATAGCCTTCATCCTTTTTCTCTTTTAAATCCGTGCAGATGTAAAGTTTTCTAAAGAAAATTCAATTTAAGTATTTATGGAAACAAGTAATTTTCTGTGCACTGCAAAATAATTTGAACGGAGTAGATAAGACCACAGCATGTATAAAAAGAAATCAAGAAGACATTATTTATATACCTTCAAAGCACAATCCACCCTTGTCATCAATACAATGCCCGGATGCACAGCATCAGGCCCATTAAAAAGCCTTGCAACCTTCTCGTAATGGGGCTGCACATTTGAAGCTCACAAAATAAGAAAATAATAATAAAAAAGACAGCTAATTAAAAAAAGTAGCATACATACCTTATAATTTCTGCAAGCAGGGCACCTGAAAGACAGTAATTGCACATAGAGGAAACAGAATCATATAACTTGATGATATTGTTACAAGTGAAGACATGAGCAATACATCAATCATATAGAAAATCTAAGACCAGCATTTCACACACATATGCAGAGATGCTTTCTTTTCATGCAGGGAGAAGGGGGTTGCAATTAGCAAGATATGATTCAACAAATAATTTGCGTGAGAATATGGTGCTGTATTATTTTATGATTTGACAATTTAAGAATTTTTTGTTGGTTGAGTAAAATAGATAAATTTATTGTTACACATACAAACAGATTAACCTGATTTTGAGAACCCAACACATCCGGTAGTAGACAACATAGAAGAGAACAGGCGATTACTTGGCCAGCAGATACATGATTCTGTGTGTGCGTGTGTGTAAAATGAATTGGATAAAAGCAGAAAATCTCATATCTATGCCAAATATTACTTAAACAGCTTAATAATTTGCTAATACTATAGTTTAAGCAATTGTAATCTTTAATTGTTTAATTGGCCCAAGAAATATCAAAATTTAAAACTTTTGTATCATTGCATCAAATAAACTAGTAGCCAAGGAAATAGAGGAAAAGAATCAACATAAGATCCATTGACATGATTGCAAGTACAACATTTGAACAGCGGCATGTTACACAAAGCGACTTGATGGGCATAAACCCATAATTCAGCAATTTTAAGTTTGCCGCCTTTTTATATTGAGAATATAACTTCATTAAGGTTAAAGTGCTTGTTCCCTAAGCACATAAGAGTGAACATGGCCTATATCCAAGAAGCTTGCAGGCATAAGTTGATACAGGTGTCATGTCCATGATGAGTTGGAGCAAGAATTGGAGTTGAGAAACAAATTAACATGAAGTAGAAATCATGGAAAACCAACACTGCCAAATTGACTCATATGGACCTCCGGGTAGTGACCATCGGGGAAGTAACAGTAAACTAAAAGGAAGATACTTTTGTCCCTCTCATCTTAAAACATCAGTGCACCAAGTGGTTGTCTCTGCTTAAAACCATGAACTGAACAAGGAATTTTTATCCCTTTAAGTTTATGACAATGGGGTCCACGGTGGCCTGTGAGAGCTGGCTAGCTCAAAAAAACCCATCTAGAAGTGATTCCAGTCTTACGAATGATAGCCAAAACAAATAAACCTTTATTATTGTAAAGTTCTTCTATCATTTCAGACTG
This sequence comes from Salix exigua, assembly GCA_032356905.1. Taxonomy (NCBI): domain Eukaryota; kingdom Viridiplantae; phylum Streptophyta; class Magnoliopsida; order Malpighiales; family Salicaceae; genus Salix; species Salix exigua. The sequence goes on from CM063597.1 coordinate 9,292,178, forward strand.
CAGATTTTTTTTCGAATTTTGGAAAATCAACCAGAATTGATGACATGGTACAAGCTATGTTAGTAACTAGCATAAGCAACATTACTCTATTGTATCTTACAATAGAACGCGGGTCATGTGGAAAAAATATTTAGGGTCTTTGAAAAAGTGACGTAGGAGAAGATATCAAATTTTATATGAAATTATGAGAGCTTTATTCTCTCAGAACAGTCACTAAATACAAAAACGATGAATGGTAAGTTGGCCCTAATGCAGCTGCATGTATCAAAATTAATTATTGTAACAGACATAAAACATTAATTATATTCATTGCACCACTTCTGTATTCTTTCTATCATTTTCTCAGTTTCAATACCTTTCTTTAAGCTACTCTATATATGATATTCAACGATTAATCCATCAAATATAACCGAGATGTTTTATGGAAAGTCTAACAGACACGATATGAATTGGAGCACGAAACTGATTGCTATGTGATTAAAACAGATCCAACTGAAAATCTCACATTTCATGTTTTTTCAAACAGCTGAATTCCAAACTAAATACAATATTGGTCAGATAGGGGGAATACTAAAATGCTTCCATAAAAGGGAAAGCATTGCAAATTTACGATTTTTGCGGTATTCAGTGTCTGCTTTTTTTGCAAAATCTTCACTGATCTTCACTGAATTCGGTACATTGATTTCTGCATGCTGAATTGTAGAAGCCAATATATATATATATATATAGAAAGTAACAACCTTTTTCTGCCATAACTGTCTAACTATTTTCCTCGATGAAATATAACTCAGTAAATGATGGAATCCTGTGGTATGACCAAACTAACTAACACATTGATCCTAAGAAACTGGTGAACCAGAAAAGGCACGGTTTGTATACAAAGAATTTTAATCCTTGCACTGCTCTCTAGTAGCTTATCACAATTTAGTTCTTAATTATCCCTCTAGAAATTCCATTATAGCTCTGTGTGAAAATAATTGTTTTATTGATTAATACATGCAATAATTTCGTATTCAAAACTAAGAATTTTCGATAAATAAATAAATGTAACAGTTAGGTGGTTTGGGATGGAGAGTAACTGACCAGTTGGCGAAGAATTCAACGATGGCATGAGTAGCGGGGGTGTCACGAAGAACATAATCGAAATTCGTGCTATTCAAATCAACAGCGTAATCAACCAACGCTTTGTTTTCGCCGCTTACAGCCCGGAGGATCGAACGGGATCCCGACTGAAACGACGCCGCTTCTTTAGAGCTGGTTAGCAAAAGCACGATCACGGAAAGAATCACGCACGCTTCTGGCAAGGACATAGTAAAATTATAATTGTAAGACAGGAAGAAGAAGCTCTGGTTGTTCCGGGAACCCTTTCAGTGCTGTTTTTTTCTTCCCTGAGGTCCAGAGAAGGAAGAGGGAGGTGGAGATCTGTTCTTCGATTTTATTGTGTATGCGTTACGCATGTAAGAACTTAGAAAGCGGGCAGCGACAGGGTGCTGACCGTATTTCGAGAAACGTGGGTCACTTTCCGGCCAAAAACCGAACAGCTTGCTGGGTATGTAATTTGCATGCGTAGAATTTCATTACCCTGCTATTCTAAAAGATCTGGGAGACATAGTGGATGAACAGCGAAGTTTTCTTCTTCGTTCTTCAATTCAGCTTCTCTTTTTTCCGATTCTCTTCTGCGTTTGTTGTTTGTATAAATTTAGTTTAGTTTTCAAGAAAGTATTTTTTATTAGGTTAGTTTAAAGGGTTTTTTTTAATTTATTTACTATTGTTTTTTTAATTATTAGGTAGATTTAGAGGATAAATATAAAATATTATTTAAAAAATAATAATAGCCGACGCATGCAGTGTAGTTGTGCTTAGCTTGCGGAAGTTATTTGTGCCCTGGAACATGCGTGTGGCCGTATCTATCAACGAAACGCCAGTTTTGGTGTTTCTTTGAAGTTACTGTTTTGAAAGGAATTAAAAAAATATGTTTTTTTAAATTATTTTTTTTATTTTTATATTATTTTCATGTATGAATATTAAAAATATTTTTCAAAAGATAAAAAAATTATTTTGATATATTTTTAAACAAACAAATATTTTCAAAAACAACATCAATTATTTATTTATTAATTCTATAATTATTTTTTAATATAAAAAATATCATGTTATTTATTAATTATATTAAGTTTGATTCTTGATTTTTTATTGAAATATATTTTATGTTAAATCTTTTTATAAATTTTTTCATCTTTATCAATTAGATTTTGATTTAAATTGGTTTTTCTATCAACTTTTATCATTATTTTTTATTGTTATTTGTTTTTCTCTTATTATTTTTTAAATTGAGATTTTTTACCTATAGATTTGATCTTTTATTTATTATTTTATTTTAAATAACTTATAAAAATAAATATGTATACACACACACAGTTCTATCCTCTTTTAACTTTTTTACTTTCATAATTGGTTATTGTTATTTTAATTATTATTTTTTATTTAAAATAATTTATAAAAAAATCCTTATATTTTCCTTCAACTTTTCTATCTATCAGGGTTTTTTTTATAAACTCTTAAAAAATCTAAAATATCAATAGGTCATATTTTTAACTCATTTACATTGGCATATCTTAACGTCGTAAAATGTTTTTCAATTATTTCTTAGAAAATTGGAAAATATTATAAAATAATTTACTGTTTTATGAAACCACCCTTAGAAGAAGAAAAAGGTATTTTTTAGTTCTTTTTAACTAACCAATTCAATTAAAACATGTCAAAATAACTTATGTATAAATTAATTTTAAACTTGAATTAGACAAAAAGTTCAAGTTTAAATGTATTTCTGATGATTTTATCAATAGAATTTTTTTAATGGTTAGTTGTGTTGTTTTTTAACCTGTCGAGCTAACTAAGAAGGTGTTTAGTAGTGTGTTTGTTGTTGTTTTTTAAAGTAATTTTCATTTAAGAATACATTAATATGATATTTTTTATTTATTAAAAATTATTTTTGACATCAGTACATCAAAATGATCATCAATAGCTTTTTTTAATGGTTAATTATGTTGTTTTTTAAAATATCGAGCTAACCAAGAGGGTGTTTAGGAGTGTGATTTTTGTTGTTTTTTAAAATATTTTTTATTTAAAAATACATCAAAATAATATTTTTAAAAAATTATTTTTGACATCAATACATCAAAATAATCTAAAAATACCAAAAATATTTTATTTACAATTAAAAGTGTTTTGAATTTTATTCAAACACCGATTGAACTAAGGCCCCGTTTGTTTGCTGGAAAGTGGATTCCTTTTGGAAAGTGAATTCCGGGAAAAGTGAATTCCGATGTTTGGTAGTGTTATGAAAAATGAACTGGAAAATATTTTTCAGTGTTTGTTTATGTTATGGAAAATGAACTGAAAAATAATTTATTAATAAATTATTTTTTTTCAAATTTATCTAATATATATAAAATATTTAATCACTTAAAATAAAAAAATAAAATCTAAAAAGTATAATGATAAATTTTTTTATTATATCCTATATTCATACATAGCTTATTTTATAAAATATAACAATATATGTCATATCATATTATAGAGAAATAAGTTTGTGAAATATTTTGTAAGTAAAACTTATTCAATTTTGTAAGTGAAATATCTGGTGAGCCCAACAATATAAAGTGAGCGTTTCCATAGCAAAGAAACTCGGTTCATGATTTATTAAAAGATATTCAGGTAAAGCTACAGTGCATGCTGATTATTCAATTACTTCTGAAGTTAAAACACAGTTTCATTATTATACTTTTAAGACAATATTTGTTTTTTAAAATTTTATACAAAACACTGTATGAAGAGCTAAACCACCACCATCTTTTGTTAAATCAAACATTTCCTTCATTGGTTGCGGGTGTAAAGGGAACCAAACAGGATTTGAAGTAGTCAAATAAGCTGAAGCTATGGCTAATACAGATACCAACGAGTAATTTTATAGCCATCGGTTATGATCCACTCTTTTTTAAAGAAAACGATGGATACAGGGAGAAATGTTCATCACTTTTGTGGGTTTTGCATATATTTTTTTAAAGTGATCAAATAAAATAATTCATAAGATATCACTATTAATAAGTTATTTGGATAATATATACAAGAATATCTCTTGGGATAACAGCAGACAAGTTCATCTCCTTTACAGTTTCAGATGATAAGAAAAAAGAAGGTAAAGAAACAAACTTGGAACTATATTCTCATCATCAATCTCAAGTTTGTTTGTCAACTTTCGAGTGTTACGGTACCGAAACCATGAGCATTGACTGTTGGCTATTGGAAACGCTTCTATTATGCCTCATTGAAGATTGAACTGCAAACTAACAGAAAAACTAATACGTTATTCCACAAATTTCATCAGAACAGTAAGAAATGAAAAATTGCAGATTGGAAAGCAAATATGGTTTACAAGAAATTCCATTGATGGTCCTTTTTTTTCAATTCAGAGGCCAAGGTGCTGCGAGTATAGTAACATGAAGGTCAATTATTAAGGATAGAAAAGACCCAACAATTACAAGGGGACAGAAGGATTGAGACATTTATAGAAGCAAAGAAATTTAGCAGCATGAATCTTGTGGAATAACAACTACTATTGGAGTAAGAACTTGAAATACTTTTGGAGCATGTTCTATCTTAAAAATCATGTTGTCTAATTTCATTCGATCGAAATATAGTAAAAAAAAAGAGCATAACTTCCACACATCAATCCCCTGGGCATACCTCAGGCATATGAATAAATCAATCACAGAATGTCATGTAATTTATGCAATCTCAGTCGAAAGATGGTGATTGTAAATTTGTTAATCACTGAAAAATCATTTACTGGGAAAGTAGTTGCATGCTAGTTCAGGAAGAGGCCAGGGATACTGGATAACAGCTCAGGTCGTGGACAGAGTGGTGGAAGAGGGAGAGGTTTTCGTTCTCGTGGCTTTGCACTGAATGAAACACAGGAGCCGGAATGTTTTTATGATAACTCTATGGTTGAAGACCTATGGCAGCATCTAAAACCTGTTTTGTGGAGAGGACTAGGTGATCTGGGTAATAATTTGAATGGACCTGTCTCCTCAAATTCCTGGCTTCCAAAATCAATTAGCGTGAAGAAACCAAAAATGTTAGAGTCTTCTATCAAGTCCACCTCTAGACAAACCCTTGCAAAATACCTTTCTTTGCAAAACCAAAAGATTTTATCTTTAAGAAGAAAGCGTAAGGATGCAAGAGAAATCAGATGGTAGTGCATGTTTTTGAGATCATCATGGGTTGATGACAGAATTTTCTATGATTAAACATCATCATATTTGCTGTCTTGCATGCTTAACAAGCAGTACTTGAACAATAAATCAAAATCCAAAAAACAAAAACAAAATAATATGAGAGCAAGAGAATCAGATATGTGTGTGTAGTCGATCACCATACAGCATCAAAGAATCGATTCTTGTAAGACTGGGGCGACAATGAATATCATCATCTTCTTCTTTATCAAAACCCATCAAAACATTGAAAAGAAAATGTTAATTGACGATAAGGGGCATCGCAAGAACAGAGAGTTACTTGAGGGAAGGTTTATGTGAGCAAGAGAATCAGATATGTGACGAAAATTGCACTTAACTTTGTCATGATTCCTCTTCTTAATTCCCTCAATCCCACCTTCAAACCTATTAAGAAACTCCAAAACCGACAAAACCACCAATTGAGCACTATAATCCCTAGTCCCAATCCAAGCACTCTCTACAGCCAATCCATTACCATACTCATAAGACACAACAGGGTGATGCAGATCACCCCCTTTATCTTCCTCTCCTCTTTTCCTGCAATACAAAAAGGCAACAGAAGGAGGGCAAAAAAACCACTTGTGCAAATTACTAGTATAAAAATCAGCCCCAATATCTCTCACATCAACATCTACACACCTAATCCCATGAGCAGCATCAACAGAAGGGTGCAGAGAGATGAGGGAAAGAGATAAGGTGCTGGAGATGGAGGCGAGAGGGGCGAGAGATGGAGGCGAGAGGTGCTGGAGATGGAGGTGAGAGGAGGCGAGAGGTGCAGAGATGAGTGAAAGATAGGGAAAGAGGGAAATAGATGTGCAGATAGATGAGGCAAAGAGTGTTTTCCGCTTGTTTCAAGCGGAAAATACTTTCCGCGTGTGAAAGTGTTATTTTAAATTGACTGCAGTTTTTTTGAATTTTTAGAATTCAGTTTTCTTGAAATAAACAAGACCTAGGATGCAAAACAGTCATTGAGTCAACTCTCAGTAGACAATATTGTAGCATGGAGTGCAACCTCCAGTGGGTCTGAGCATAAGTTATCGTGACATTCTGACACGATGAATAGGATAAAAGTACTCTTTTGCTTTTCATTTTTTTAATTTACAAAATTAACAAAGTCATATTAACGCTTTTTCTTAATTTAATTTAAAATTGAAATTAATTAGATAATAAAGTGCAGGTTTCTCAAGTTTAAATCATTATACTGAACATAATATTCAAGAAAACTAAATTCAATGGACAACTAGACATGCAGAAATAAATCCATAATCAAGCGTATAGTAATGTTATTTTTTTAAAATATTTTTATTTGAAAATATATTAAAATAATGTTTTTTTCTTTTGGACTTAATATATTTTAAAAATAATAATTTGAAGTAGAGAAAAATAAATATTTTTTTTATATTTTTTCTAAATAATTTTTTAATTCTCGGCAATTAATTGTTCGATATCTTAGTCACTGGCAATTAATTGTTCATTATCTCAGTGGCATCATCACAGGACGCGATTATTATTCTCCTCGTGAGTTTAATGTAACGGAAAAGTTAAGCAGGTGCACATCTCACAGGGTTAATAGTATGTTTTGAGAATGTGATTCAAATTATTTTTTAATGTATTTTTTATTTTAAAAAGATATTAAATTAATATGTGTATATATATATATATTAAAAATTAACATATTAAAATAATCTAAAGTAAAAGTAAAATAAATAAATTGAAACATGATACCAAACAAATATCAATTTACCCATCATCATGGGTCATGGCCACTTTGCTTTTAATGTTTTATTTTAGATTTTCAATTATTGCTGGTTCCATGGCTACGACTAGATCCAGTGCCGATCATATCATTGGTCATAGCCACTTTGCTTTTAATGTTTTATTTTAGATTTTCAATTATTGCTGGTTCCATGCCTACGACTAGATCTAATGCCGGATAGCGACTAGATATAATGCCGGATAGCGAATATAGTGAGACTATTTTTGAAATTATTTTTTATTTAAAAATTTATTAAAATTATATTTTTTAAAAATTATTTTTGACATTAACATATTAAAATTATTTTAAAATATTAAAAATATAATTTATTTATTTTTCAAAAATACTTTAAAAAAACTCTTCCAAACACCCCCTAGTTACATTGACATGCTTTAAGATTTAAGTTATGGACTGTAAGGTTGTCTCATATCTATCTATCTATCTATCTCAAGGTTATAAATTCCGTTCCATTCCAGCTAAACGGCCCGTTCTAGAAGCAAATCCGGGACAAAACAGCGATGTTTTGTCCTAATGAAAATCCGGCCAGATCCGGAAAATCCGGCCGGAATGCCCGGTTCGATGCACGGGCGTTCCGCTCCGGTCAAGCCAAAACGACGTTGTTTCAAGTTCTCTTACAAAACACAAAGATTCAACCCGATTTGAAAATTCTCAAATCAATTTTCATCTCTTAACTCGACTCGTCGATAATCCATCAAAAATCAACCCAAAAGAGGTGAAAACGAAGCACCTTAACACATATCAAAAACTCTAAAAGAAGGGGCTGGCTATGTGGTGATAGGGGTTGCGGGTTGGGGAGAATGTTTGACGGCGTGGGGAGAAGTGAGAAACTCGAGTTGTTCTTAAAGATAGGCCTGGATGAAAGAACCGCTCAGTAATACCATTGCTAACAACAAGGTCACCAACAATCTCAATGTTGTTATTCACGAGGTATTCGATTTCTTCTCCTCCTTCTTAACTGCATGCACTTGATTGATGTTTGAGGGATGTGTGGGTGGGTTATAATGTGAAGATAGTCTTATTTTTGAGTTTATGAAATAATTCTGAGCTTTAGTCAAAGAGGAGCGACAGCGTGAGGAGAAGTGAGATGTAGGTTTTTTTGGAGATGAAGATGGGGAGGGAATTAAACGGGGGTTTTAAACTTTTAATTAGAAAGTTGGAAATTAATTAAAATATATGTTCTTTTCCATGTAATAAATACAAATTTAGAAATTAAGGCAAATAGGGGTTTTAAATTTAATTTGTAATTATTTTGATTGAATTATTTGTAATGGAATGTATTTTAATTAATTATGTTTAAACTTATTGGTTACTTTACTTTCATAATATTTTGGAATTTCAAAGATATTTCTAATTTTGAGATTATATTTGTATTGTATAATTTAAATTTCATTTATCTTGAATTTAAATTATACTTGTTAAATTAATATTTTATTTTTTCATATATATAATTAAATAAATATGAACAATACAAAACCGAACGTAACGCTGAATGCATCAAACCTGAACGTTCAGCTCCAAACAAAATAACTGGTATTTTCTATATTCTATCTATCTATCTATCTATCTATCTATATATATATATATATATATGTTATTTTTAAAATAGCTGGTATTTTCGCTGACCTGGTTAAAATCAAACTCCAAATTACTCCAGTTTTTTTTAAATAATAAAAACAATGAACGAATATAGCATTGGGGCTTTTTCTAGCCCACGTTCATGAAATTTTCTATACAGGCTTGTGACCTAGTGTGATGGCCATTTATTTTTCTCATCTCTCTTTTTACCTTTTTTTATTATTATTATCATCATCATCATCATCATCAAACCTCATCATGTTGAGTTTGAATGTTAACTATTAGATTAATTGTAAATAATATATTGTTTTTTTCTTATCACTCATATCTTTTATAATATAATATAATTTAAATTTATAATTTAATGCAAAGATTTTCTAGTCAAACTGTACACTTTTTATAAAAATTTGAAACAGTTATGTTTTATAGAAATAAAATTTTCTTGCCTAAAAAAAGTAATTCTTACATGAAGAAATCATTATTTGAAAATACATGGAAGCGAGTCAACAAATTGATATTTTAATAATACTAAATTATTTACTGATCATGTTACATAAATTAAAAGTCAAAGAGTTTGATGCAAATTTGAGTTTAACAATCGAAACTCTTTTTGACCCTGCGAAAGCCTCTATGAAACTTTATGAAAAATGGGCCACGTGTTTGACAAAAGAACACACAACATAAAAAAACAAAAAAAAAAACTATGTAATTAATCCAGCAGGGACTAATAATAATAAAAAATAATGATCACAACTTCTATCTTTCTCTCTCTCTCCTTGTTTTGAAAATTACTCCCACTTAAAAAATCGAAAAGTTATTTCATATGATCAAAACAATTTCGTCGGAGAAACCCAAGGCCATAGCAAACCGACTGGACTTTCATAGTTCGTTTTTGGAGGGCTGCCGGGTCAGAGTCTAATCCAGCCCAACAATATCGAGTCAACGCACGAAACTTATCCAAATATAAAGACCAAACCAACAGCCAATTACAATCGAATATTCGATATAATCCAGGGTTCGAACGTCTTCGATTCTTCGACAACAAACCGCTTAAATTCTAGCAAATCACCACGGTGAATTGTTTCAGATCTCGACGTCATTTTGTCTTCAAGGTGTACTAATCAATCATCTCCCTTTGTTTATTTCTCAAGTAGCACCGCATCGAGATTTCTATGTCCGATTTCTATCTCCTTTAACCTAACTAATCTTTCTTCATGCTGTCCTTGTTTTTGTTTTTTGTTTTTCCAGAAACAGTCATCAATCAGCATGAAGTTTTTAGAATACACGCCGCTGGAACGGTAAAAATCATTGCTAGTTTGTTTTTTTTTTTTCCTCCATAGTTTCTATTTCAAAATCTGTCATTTGGAATTTGATTTTGAGCTCTCTTTTTGTGGGTTCAGAATGAATGAATTCTTAAGTCATTTAAATCTCGGAGAACGAACGATTAAGGGATATCTTGAACCTTACTCTTGTAAGTCCGAAATTGAAATTTATGACTAACCGGAATTTGTTATTGAAATCTGTTTTATATATGTGTATGTGTGTGTGTGTTGTGTTCTCTTAAGGTAAACACACTGGAACGGACAAAAAGCTCTCCCTCAGTCTGGAGAATGAGGTGATTCTGGAATATTTAATTTAACAAATTATAGCATGCTTTCTTTGTATTTGTTTTTCTTATTTCTTGGTCGAGTTGTCTGATAATATTAGGCATTTTTTTTAATGGTGATTTAATAATATTTCCCCTGAGATTGTTATGCTGTCCCATAGAAGGTGCAAAGTTACAAAATATTATTTGCGATGGTGGAGTTTTGTTAACTTGTATCTAAATTTCAGTTCTTTCTTTTTGGGTGGTGGTGGTTTCCGTAATCGCTTCCACTTTAGATGCTAGATTATCTTGGGAAGTCTTCAGATACAGACTCATCATCACCAGCTGAATTTTTATTGAGCAGATCCAGGTGGTGAATCTTATATCTTATCGAGGTAGCTTTGGAAATACTGGTTAGTCCTTTATGTTTGTTTGACTGGTTTTTCTTCATGCTCACTCCAGCCGAAAGACGTTGATATACCTGGTTCTTACGCTATATCGCTTGTATCCGGATTATGATTTCAGGTAACACTGTACCTTTTATTGCATCTCATTGTTTTATGTGTTTGTATTTTTCACAGATGGTCAAAGGGGGATTATGGGTGATGCTACTGTCAGCTTTTCCTGTGACGTGGCAGCCCACTATACAATCCTTCTTTAACTACACTGGTAGTGTTGTCGAAAGGTTTGTTTATATAATATATTTATTTCTCACTGATGGTCTAAGGAGGATTATGGGTAATGCTACTGTCAGCTTTTCGGGCGACATGGCAACCCACTATATAATCCTTTCTCAACTACATTGGGAGTGTTGTCAAAAGGTTTGACAGACAGTTCACATACTGTTGCTCTAGTAGGAGCTGAGAGTTCAAGTCTCTCCATTTCCCAAATCTGATGCTGATCATTTGTATGGTTGCCCTGGTTTCTGCTTAATAACAGTTTGGTTTCATAGCCAGATCGTACTTGGACACATTAGTATTATTCCTTATGGTTTCCTTAATTCACAACATTCCCTTCCATTACGGTTTTCAGTGCCGTGAATGCTCACCAGTTCTTCACAGAGGAAAGCTGGGATTCTTTTAAGCAGATTTTTGATAGCTACATGTTTGAAGCATCAAAGGTACTAGCTAAATGCTTCAGATTCTTGGAAGGCAACTGTGATATTATGAGTAGCTTTATCATGCTAAATACTCTGAGCCTTGATTCAATGATCTGTCCAGGCATGGATTGAGGAAAATGAGGGCATCTCCTTGGTGGAAACATTATACAAGGCTCTTGATGAGGTGAGCTTTCTCAGAAAACCTAAGGCAAGTTGTACCAAGAGGCACTGTTGTGATGATATTGTGGTGCAGGTTGTAAAACTATCAGAGTGTGAAATCTACAGCTATGATCCTGATTCTGATGCAGACCCATCCTTAGAGAAAGGAGCCATGTAAGTTTCTGTCACCTCCTAGCATTCAAGTAAAAATTAGTTCTGCTATGGATTTCCTTAAAGGAAGAGTTTTGACATGGATTCTTTTGTTTTCAACAGTTGGTCTTTCAATTTCTTTTTCTACAACAGAAAACTAAAGAGGGTTGTGAGCTTCCGTTTCTGCTGTTTTTGGTGGGTCATTATGTTTTTCTTTATTTTATGCTGTCTTCTTAAGCTTTTGGACATCAAAGCTAACGGCTGCTTTTGTTTTTGGTTGGTGGCAGTAACTTGGTCGCTGAAGGATTTCTTTTGGATGACTCAAGTTATGAGGAGGATGGAGAAATATTTGATGACATGGACATGTAAGCGCAGATAGGTATGGACTGTCTGTATGATGTCTATATGTGAAGATCATTGACATCCATCTGTAGTTAAGTAAAATATCAGTGCCATAGACTCATGGCGCTTAAGTGGTAGGATTTGTGTTCCAACGTCTGTATGCACATAGTTGCTGCTCTCTGTACTTGTGAAAATGCTATTTGTAAAACAAATGTAACTGAAATCTAATGCTAGGCATGTGAGTAAAACCTTGCTGGAGTATATTCAAATCTTTGGGGAATTGCTATATTAATTGTTTGGATCCTGAGCTTCCACTTTCCAGGAATGTGCGTCCTGTGAAAGTAGACTACCTTCGAGCCTGAATAACCTTTTATGTATTAGAATAGACAGAGACAATTTATTTGGTTCATTCATCCCGGGATGGGGGAGATAATTGTCAGCGTTTGAATTCACTTTTTACAAAAACTATTGGCCTCCCCAATAAATTCAGTGCTTACAGGTAAATTGCTGATCGATCCATCAAACTTGTCTTCGCAATGCTTTACTTTTTTTCTGCCCAACTAAAAGTAGAGAGGGAGGAGGTAGACTTGTAAAGGAACAGCATATGAATAATTTATATATTTATCTCCAACCTTCTCCATCATCTAAATAACAAGTGTCCTTCCGTCGCTTCCTTTTTTTCTATTTTTTTTTTTGACAAAAATTTCCATTGCTTTCTTCCCCTTGCATTCCAACTAAGCATGAATGTACGAGGCAGGGATTCTTGTCAATGTGCCGCGTGGTGGAAAATTAGAATTAGAACATAAAAATATTTAAGGCAGGATTCGTGTACGTGAACACTTGTTCACTTAGCTGTTTAGTTCTTGGTTATTTTATTAAACTAGCACATTTTAGTAAAACAAATTCATGATAAATATTAGAAAAATAATATATGTTTACTCAACCACTAAAAAGTTAATGTTTTATTAATAAATTGCTAATAAAATAACGGTCAGCTATTATTTATCATCATTAACAATTGTATTTTTCATTAGAAAGTAACTATTATTTTAAATAGTTTACTTTTAAGTTTGAGTAATTGATAAATAAGAATAATGTGGTAATCCCTTGTTAATCTCCTCCAACAATAGCTACACCATATCAATCCCATCTCTTCTCTCCTTGTCTTATCAAACAAAACAACCACAAAAATTTGTTTGATCTCGAGGTTGTTTCTCATAAAGACAGTAGTTCTCACCAGCTTGACTCCATTAAGATATATCATCAATGGATCTCTTTTCAATTTTTCTGTAATATTTTTTTATGATGTTATGATTTGTAAGTTTTGTCTGTATGGTGATGCAATTCAATGATTAGAGATGTAAGAAAAATTAGTGGGTAGAGATTTGACAAGGTTTTTTGACTTTAAAGGATGTATATAAACCTGCTAGCTGCTTGATTTCAAAGTATGACCCCTCCACATAAACAAATTATATAAAAAAATTCATAAATATTCGTTAATTAGTAAGTTCATTTTCTTCAAGTTTGATCTATAGACTAATCTGTCCATTTAAATTATTTAAAATCGCTCCTATATCAATGATCTGCTCACTAACATCGTGTTTATAAAATTTGTGCAATGAAAGGCAAACAATCAATTGCCATCCATTTTTTTTAATGTTAAATGGATATGACATAAATGTACAACAGGGATTATATGTAGATGATGACGAACATCATCTAGTTTGATCGACATTTATAAGGATTTATAATTGGTTTAAGAAAGAAATAAGTTTGATCATGTCTTACACTTCAATAATAATAATAATAATAATAATAATAAAAAAAAGAAAGAAAGATTGATCATGTGATCAACACATAAAACTAATTAAGGCTCGGGTGATGTTTTTTTTGTTGATCGTGTGCTATCAATTTTCATCGCATGTCGCGAAAATTGTTTGTTTATATTATACATGATCTATTAATTTTTCTATTCAATCCTACAAATATTAGGTTTTATTTAACGAAATAAGAGCTTAAAATCCACTTCAACAATTATTTTAATAATTAAAAAAAAAGAGGAGCAAAACGATAGGATAAGCCCTAATTAACACTACTTATTTAATTCCAAATCATTTTCCCGAGATAAAAGGGCTAGCTCTATTATTAAAAGCTAACTGAAATATTATATACGAGAAACACGTCCGATAAATTAATCGGGCCGGTAAAAGGGCACAGGTGTCCACATCTCAGCAAGTTGAAGCTACACGATTCCCTTACCAGCCGTAAACTCATCAGAGCTTCCACATCTTCATATACCAATAGTTTCTATGAATGAGTAATTCACCTTCACTACATGGCTTCCTTTCACCCACCTTCCAGTTGCTCGAATCCTCCCTTTTGCAGGCACAACGAGCTGATCACTTTCAAGCATCCCCAAGTTAGATGCCAAGGCTCACCGGAAGATGGTGTGTGTGTGTGTGTGTGTGTATTTACCTCCCTCTCCATGCATATATATATATTGCTAAATATTTTAGATTTGCCCCAGAATTTATGTTGGGCACTTTTGTATGAAATCCTCATGCAGTTTTGAAACTGTGGTTGGCAGGAACATCTGCAAATATCGTGGATGCAAACTTGGGTATTCTAAGAGGTAGAGTATCAGAAGTTAAGATGAAGGAGAAGTTGGAAACATGGTGCAGGCTCAAGAATGGCTGGAATTATGAAACTGGTTATGATCACAAATACAGGAGAGATGGTGTGTTATCCAAGTCATTAGAGCTTATGGGGTTTGCCAGCGGTGCACTAGGGTTCGTCTTTCTTTCCGGCTCTCTCTGCATCTGGCTTGTTTCTCTTCTAGTTCATATGAGTCGATGAAATTGAGTAAAAAATCGTGTAAGTATATTTTTATCTACATATTGTATGGTTAATAATCATCTCACCTAACCTTAAAAATAGTATGTAATTTTAGGTGAGATAATTTATTAACATAATATTATAGCTTTGTTAATACCGCGGTAACGAATTTGAATCTTGTTATCTCACTATATATTATAAAAATCAATCATAAAATAATACCATACTTTATGAAAATTTCAAACCCAATTTTTTTTTTTATTTAAATCATATATATTGCAGATGCAGCTAGCTTTTGTTTAGATCTGTTCAGCTCCATAAGGGAAGACTTTGTTCCACCGAATGTATATTCTCTATCGAATCAAGGAGGAAAAGAAAAGGTGGGATTTTTTTTTTGAATTCGATAAACAGATTAAAAAAAAGCACCGGATACTTAGGGACTGATTGGAAGTGTGTTTTTCATTTTTTTAAATTATTTTTGACATCAGCACATCAAAATAATATAAAAACACCACAAACATTTCATTTAAAATAAAATAAAAATCAAATTTTAAGCAAATTAATAATAAAAAAAAAGAATAATATATGACGCAAGAGATGCCCCATCTTTGAATGTATAGTAATGTTCTCTTCTTCTTCTTCTAAAATTAGGGTTTGATTTTACAAAAGTGCAGCAGACAAACACTTGGAGGCACTGGTTCAATTCCTAACAAGGGAAAAGGACAGTCATCTGGTTGGAAGTGTAGAGATGTAACTGGCCATAACTATCAAATGACACGTATTAGGAGCCAGTCAAGATTTTCAATCAATGACATCAAGCCACTAAGACTACCAAGTGTGGTTGTTGAAATTATTTTTTATAATTTTTTTTTTTCAGAAATATATCAAAATTATTTTTATTTATTTTTTTAAAATTATTTTTAATAAATAATTTTTTTTTCAAAAACACTTCCCAAACACCATCCCAAACACCCCCTTATAATAGTATAGTGTTCATCCCAGCATATCCAGAAATTTTCAATAAAGAGTATATTTAGCTCTTACACAGCCAGAATCTGATTCTACTCGAGACATAAAAGTTGAAAGGAGAAGATATGATGGACCCCTTTGGGAAAAATTAGCCCAATCCCCATATCATATTCAAGCTGAGATTTCATAAGAACATCATCTGCGTAACCCACCAAATTGCAAGTCCATTCTAACTCTGAAGTGTTGCTGAGTATGATGAAGGGTGATCTGAGGATTGACAGGTTCATTTCATCTTGATCTTCAGTTTTGGGTTCAAATCAAAGGGCCAGGATGCCGTCGTGTTGTGGCCTTGTTCATTGATCCGCAGCTACAAAAAAATCAAGGAGAAGTTTGCCAGCAGACTGTGCACGCAAGTTTTGTAACTTGAATGGGTGCTACAACATTTTTCTTTAATCGTTTATCGTGGAATGTAACGTTCTCTCTCATCTCTTAAGTCCAGGACTAAAAAATAACAATAATTTTTTATATATAAAAATTAATTTGAAAAAATATTAAGGGGTAAAATATGTATGATTTGTAAAGCCAATGACTAAATTAAATATATTGTGTAAACTCTAAAACCATCATTCATTTATAGCTTGTAACATCGACAATCAAACTTGCGTGCCCCACCCCGCTTGCCATCCAAGATGGAAGAACTCCAATTCCTTGCAACTGGAATTTTGACTATTATCGAGGACAGCGAAGTAAACAGCCAGTATAAACCAAATGATAACCATGTTCATTAAACAGAAGCATGTAACAAGTTTCTCGACCTGATTTTGCATTAATCAGATCAAAATATAACCTAGATTGATGATTCCATGTTTTCCTCTTATCTACATCATGATTACCCACCAAAACAGAAAAATCAAGCTCTCCTCCTCCACCTCACAAGAGATTATGATCTTTTATAATCACCAGATTAAGCTAATTACCACCCTCTGAGATGGCTAAAAACACAGAGAGCAAATACAAAGAGACAGGAATTAGAGTAATCTCTCCAAGCAAACTGAAACAATTAGTTTATTTAGCTACCTATTCATCTTAAACGAGCAGGTTCTTCTTTTATAGTTTCCAGCATGGGCTTCCTTGATCTACAACAAGATAGCCTGTACTTGTATTCTGGCGCTGGGAAGTCCTCGACTCCTTCCAGACTCAATCTTGCCGCTCCACTCTCACTTTCCTTTAGGCTTTCTTGAACTTTCTGATCTCCACCGGATTCAGGCAAGACCCTGTTGTTATTTCCCCCAGAAATCCTCTTAGCCGCGGAGTTAGCAGCCATGAAGAAAACAGCCATATCAGCAGCAGTCACAATAGAACCGACTCTTTTCATTGGAAACATGAGGTAAACGTTGCCAAATTCCAGCTCCTCGTCAGCACTCAGGGCAGAGAACCTCCGGCCAATGTGTAGAGATTGCGAGTTTGATAAGAAGAAGTTTGGACACTCCAACATGAGCTCCGCTGCTTTCACGGACTCCCTGAGTTGCCTCACCTCACCTGTCGGGAACACAACCCTCGCAACCTTGAGGTTCCTGGTAAAAGGCATGGATAAAGCGCATGAAATGTAGTTGCCCATGTTGAGAAAAAGGTGGCCGGAGCTACACGAGATAGAGATCAGAGCAGAACAGAACAGACTTATCTTTAGGTTTCAGGGATCGAGAAGAAAGAAACTGTCTGATGTCGAGGGGAATTCCGGGCTTTTTATTCAGGGAATGAGAGAGTCAAGGGCAGGCTAATCACTATATGGAAAAAAAAAAAAAAAAAATCAAGTGTGAAAAGGTTCAAGTTGTGCTGGATTGTTTTGTGTGAGGAAGACGCGTTAGGCTCTGCTGGGATCAACGCGATAGAAGATGCTTATGGCTCTCTGCTTGGCTGTTAATTGCGTGTGGGTCCTATACACATACAAATTTGCTAGCTGTTAAGGATGTGGTGGTGTCCCCATGTATTTTTTCGTGGATACTTGAAGTTATCTTCGGGTCTGATTGTGTATATCCATTGATTTTACAAGTTTTAAGATTAATGATTATGTAATGCAGAAAAATCAATCTTTTCCACATCCTATAGTGCAAATTAACTGAACCTCGTTGGGGTGTATTGACTTGCTGCGTTTTTTATTTAATAATAAATAAATTAAAAAAATATATTTTTTAAGATATTAAAATAATTTCAAAATATTACAAAAAAAACAGATATTTTTTTAAAAAACTTTTAGAAGAAACTTCTAAGCACTCCCGTATCATCTACATTGGTGAAGCCAGTCTATTACGGGACCTGGGTTGTCCTTGTCTTGAGTCTTTGCTTTCTCTTTTATAGCTTTTTGTTTACAAGTCTGTTTTTTTTTTTTCTTTTATTTTTTTTTTTATGAATTGAGACCGTGTCGATTTCAGTCCCTGACTTTTGAATAAAATCAGTTGATTCTCCACTTCCATAATCTCGCGGGAAAATAATCGACACATAAACTGCCGTGACATGTGGAAGTTAGAATTCAAATTACGGATGCCTACGCTACTTGATTTTCGTGTGTGCTCAATGTAGTGAGAAAATAAAATAAATTATGAAAAGTAAGTTCTTCGTATATGGTTGAATGAATTTATTTATTTTCTCAAGATTTAAGTTTTACCATGTATTTTTGTCACCTCCACGATATCTTAAATGTTCACTAGATTTACAGAATATTTAATAAATCCAATAACTAGTTATAGTGTACGATCGGTTAAAAAAAAATGTCGGGGTGGGGGCAAAAACATTGTTATTAATTTAAGATGGGAGAGCTGAGGGTTGAAGTCCATGGCAGATTTGGAATTTGCCGGTGCAATAAACTGGTTGACACGCGCGCAAAAGGTTTGGCTTCGTGCCAGAAATGGCATAAAACTACACCAACCCAATGACAGGGTCGCAACAATTAGTTGAAAGGAAAGAAAATTAGACCCCATCAAGTTAATGTTTTTCGGGCATGAATGGAATCTAGCAAAAAATTATTTTCTATAAATATATTTTTTAATTCTAAAAAATTCTTTTGACGTCATCTATTAAAATAAAAAAAAAATAATTGTAAATAAAAATAAACTAAAGGATTACAATGACAAAGAGACACTTCATCATTTATGATTTATTACTGAAAAATCATCTCCACCAAGCCAATCAGATTTGTTTTTCGAACCCCACAATTTGTTGTTTGCCCTAAGAACATAACAAAACACATGGCATGGCCGTGGCTTCCTTGGAAGGCCATGCAAGTACAGGGGGTGGCCCGTATCCTGATAACAATCCAATATGTCTTCAACTGGTTTTTTCCTTGACCATTTCATTTTAAAAATAAATTTTTATTTAATCTTATAATTATTAAAATAATAATTTTCAAAACTTAAGGATTAAAATTATAGAATGAAAAATATATTTATTTATCCAGAATTTAACTTTTTTATTCATGCAACTTCTTTTACTTTAATGAATTTCTTTTATCATCATCATGGTTATTTGAATAAAATTTTAATGCAACTAAAATAAATAACTATAAAAATTTTAATAGTTTAAATTCAATGGAAAAATGCGTGTTCTTACGTGATTGTAAGAAAAAAATAATGTATATAAAAATAATAAATAATTATTTTATTCTCATTATAAAAATCTTGAAGTCTTCAATGCATTCATATAGGTGTGTTTGATATTGTTTTTGCTTTTATGGTTGAGATTTAAAAAATAATAATTTCATGAAAAACACTTTAGTTGCGATTCAAAATAATTTTTAAAGTGTCTAGTTAAAACTGTGGTTAAGTTTGAAGTCAATAAAAAATAATTTCAAGTATTTGGTTACTAAGCTTTTCATATTGCTTTTAAATTCTAAAATTAATTTAAAGTGTGTGTATATATATATATTGTTTTTAAAATATTTAATAATTATTGTAATAAAATATAATTAATAATTCAAGTAAATTAGACACTTATTTTTATTCTCTCATCAAACTACTTGTAATTTTATCATGAACTATAAATCCATACGTGAAGGTCTTTGCGATCCCGAAAAAACATATAATAAAATATCATATGAAACAAAATTAGAATTGTAAGATAAAAATTATATCGTGATCTACTTCTAATATATTTTTATTTATATCTTAATTAATTTTTGGATTATTTTAATATTAAAAATATATTTTTTATAAAAAAAAACTCTTACCCCCCTATACCCCCTCTCTCAGCAACCACACACACACACCCGACCTCTGTCGAGTGAAACGCAGCTAATTCTTACTTTTCTTTCGCTAGCTGTTCATGTTGTTTAAATATGTGGAGCCCAAGCTAATTTTTTGCTTTTAACATTTATCAAATACTAGAATAGAAAGCTTTTTGCAGCCTCTGGTTGCACAACAAAAACAAACACCCTCATAATCATTCATAAAATAATCACTAATATTATCATAAAAAAATTAACTTTATTTAAAAACTGATATAACTAGATGATTTTTAAGATAACATTTTAATAATTTCATTTAAAAAGAATTATACTGTAAGAATAAAAAAATTAAATAAAGAAAGAAAAAAGGTGCAAGGTCTAGAAAAGGTGCCGTCCACTTGAGCTATTATTATACAAAACAAAAGAAGATGAGACGGGAAGTCATTCGCATAAGCAGTCAACACGTGGCCCATATGAACTAAACGTCTAGACCTCTTTAATGACTGAAGTAATTTAGAACCCAAATTTTCGATTATTTTCATGTATAGATATTATAAAAAACTTTTTCAACTCACAAAACGATCAAGAAATTTTTTTAATCCTTGATAAACCTTTTCAAACATGATTAAAGGGCAAAATCACCTTTTTTAAATCTCTTTCTTCAACGTAGATTTATTAATATTAAAATTAATTTTTAAGTATTGAATTGCCTAACCAACTCTTAGACTAAAACGATTTCTTTGATTTTGATTTAAGAAAATTCGAGGATTGAAATGAATATTTCTCAATCCTTTGCAAACCCAGTCTAATACATGGAATCAAAGATAATATACAGACAAGTCCAAGCAAACTACCCGTTCAAGTGAGGAATAAGCAGAACTGTTCAAAGAAGACGTGCTGGCTAGAGTCATCAGATTGACTAGTCTAATTCTCGACTTCTTTCCACCCCACAACGCCTCCTCGGAGATGAGCTTGCAAGTATGCTCGCTTGGATGGGAATAATCCCCGGAAAAAAACGGACTATGATCTGGACAAATCTTTTACCCCTTTTTAAATAATATAAATTATATTAAAAAAACTATTTCTTTTAATAATATAAATCATAGGGATATTATCTAATATTTTAAATTTTTAGTTAAGGTAGTTTCTTAAATTTTAAATTTTAGCTCGAAAACTGAACATCATTGTTATATTTCATGACCATTGAATTCACCTTTCCGAAACATTTGTCAGCCGGTGCACATGGCAAGAGGGCCCTTGCTGGAATACACCCAGCAGGGCCCAGTGAAAACAGAGCAATCCGGCGAGCACCAAGCTTGTAAATTCGGCCGATCAAACTCCCAGCTTGTGCTGGCATGCCCGCCACGTAGGCGCCAGGATCTGTTATTGGGGTGCCATGATGAAGGAAGCAGTTGAAAATGTCACCGGATCCTGATTCCACAGAGAACAAAGATTTTTGGACCAGATTATAGCCAATCAGATTCTGCTGTTCTAGTGTTTGAAATTGTCCGAGATGTCATGTAGAGGATGCACTGGTCCTTAAAAGTAAATACTAAAAATATATTTTGAAATAATTCTATAAATATATTCATAACTGCAAGCAGGGGTTGTGCTTCAATCTCGACAAGCATGAGAAAAAAAATATTTAAGGAAAAAAGAAATAAATCGATAGAAATTATCCCAGAAGATGATCGGTGAGATAATTGTATATATTTGGTCTGCATGTTGTAGACCTGGTTTGAATCCTAGATCCCACTAATGCATGAAAGAACCTTTACCTAACATTACATAGTTTTTCTTTGTTTATTTGACTTTACATATTCCATTCACTAAAAAAAAAAAAAAAGGGTTGTTTGCAATGGATGAGTCCATATCCATTATTAATATTAATTAACAATAGATTTTGCAACGGAGATTCAGTTGTTGCCGAGTCTTTTCTTAATTAATCTTTTCAAATTTCAAGCTTCTTGTGTCCAAGTTGTATCCTCCCTGCTTTTTATATAGGGTGGTTCTTATGTTATTGTTCAGATAGTTCAATATTGTCTAATTTCATCCTCATGCCTAATGCAGGCCATGAATCGTAATCTCATAATAGATCTTTTGGAAACCAAAGCTTTTGTCTCTCTTTTGTTTCTTCAAATTTTAGGGATTTTTTTCGGCAAAAGGGTGGAATTTAGAAAATTGATTTGAAAGCCATTTGAGAGATAAAACTTGAAATTTATAAAACCCTGGAAATGCAATCAGATTTGTTGCATGAAAGCCGATAGCGACAATTGATGCGAATCAAAACCCATCTGCCAAAACACTTAACAATTCAAATGCAAACAGATACACCAAAATTAGAAACTAAGCAATGAAGAACATGGAAAAGCTGATCGTACCGCGAGTGCCAGAAGTAGAGGAAGCATAGCTTCGTTGTGGTGGTGATGGGTCTAGTGGGTAACTGAAGATTGATGCCGGCAAAGTGGAGATCGATGATGGAAAGCTGAAACAAATTTCAATTTCACCCGTAGCCTAGGAGCGGCTGGCAAACGAGAAAGCTGCCAAGACTTCTGAAAAGGCAGATCATATGAGAGCGACTTGGCACTTGCCCTCTATTTCTCCTTCAAGTTACTTCCCTGTGCTGGTAGCAACCTACAACTATATTTATATTTAAAGGAATTTGCAAAGTAATTTTCATTTGCAACGGAAAATCCATTGCAAAGTAATTTAATTTGCAACAGCAAATCCATTGCAACCCATGTTTTTTTTCTCGAAATTTGTTGCTAAACAAAATCTTGTGCAACGGATTTCTGCCGTTGCAAAAATCCGTTGCAAACACCCTTTTTTTTTAGTAGTGAGTACAGTATAAAAAGCCTTTCTCTCGGGGACTTTCGACATTGTTTTTATTTTTATGCAAGGAGATTTTGTTATTTAAAATCAGAGTAGAGAGTAGTTTACTTTTTTTAATGTGTTTTTTGTTTAAAAATATATTAAAATAATATATTCTGTATTTTTTAAATATTATTTTTGACATTAACATACCAAATAATCTAGAAATATCAAAAAATCTAATTTAAATAAAAAATAAAATATTTGAAGGAATGTTTTTTTCAAATTATAAAAAATAAAAAATAAAATACTTGAAATCCTACCATCTTCAAATTATAAAGTGTCAAATCATCATTGAAGGAATGTTTTTTTCATACATTTATTTTGGATAACGTTGGACTCAGAAAACACATTTTGTGGACCTAGATGCATAAGCCCCCGAGTCTTACAGGTTTGGAAAAGTGTGCTAGGACGACTCAAACCTTGTTCCCATGAATGAGAGCGAGGCCTGTTGCCGATAGCTGCTCCCGGGACCTTTTTGTCATACATACATACATATAATATTTTAAATAATTATAAGATTAGCCTTTAATTTTTATCCATCAAAGTAAAAACTTTTATTCATCAATTAAATTTTAATCAAACCGTCCACGCGTCTGAATTGAAAAAAATCTTCTTAATTTTACAAATAATGTTTCATTGATAACACCTGGACTTTAAAAGATTAAAAAAAAGTAATAACATGTAAATAATCTCAATGTTTTTCGATTTATGAATCCAATCTAAGCAATTTATAGTACGACGTCGTGCCCAACTAAAACAAGTTTTAAGTGTTTGGAGTAGGATTTTTAATCCTATCATCGAGTCTCATGTTCGATCCTTGGAGATAGGTTTGTCGTGATCTGAAAGGAAAAGGGAGTTTTTAAATTCGGATACGACGTCGTGGATTCACAAGAGTATTATTCAAAGACACCTTGGTTTGCTGGTCGACTGTTTCTTCCTTCTTGCACTGATTTGTTGTAGTAGTAGACAAGGGCGAGAGAATGAGCAGCGGCAGCAGGCTAGTGGGAGAAGGACAAGGAGAAGATATATGGGCAAAAGCCACAAAAGCAGCAGATGATCTCTACATTCTGAGGGACACATATTTCCCACCAAATCCACTTGACAAAATCTCTAAATTAAAATCTCAATCCGATCGCTCTCTCAACCTCCTCGATTCCATTCCTCTTGGTGGGTTCTCTCTCTCTCGCATCAATTTGATGATAAAAAAACATACCTGTTTAATCGAATGTTGGGAACTTGGATTTTGTGTTTGATGATCGGAATTTTGAAAAGGATTGTGATAACCTTTTGTTCTTGAGCATTCTCTTTGTATCTTTAGATATGGGTACCAAGGTGTGCCCCCACCCCCCTCTCATGGAACTGTGCTTGTTGCCAAATGTTCTTTTTTCTTTCTCAATTTAATGAACTAAGAAGCTGGAAGCAAATACTGGTCGGTGATAATAAAGATTGTTCCTTTGCTTAAATAATGTCTCTTTAGTTTGATGAACGTGCCTGCAGTTTTCCACTTATTTTGAGACCTTCTGACACTTGATATATTAAATTCCCGTGGAATTGATGCCTGTTTAATTAGTTGTTGTTGGACTTCATTCTGAGAAGTGTATCTTCATTTGTGTCTTGTTATGTTTGGTGAAAAAACTATTCTTTTCATAGAAGATAGGAAATCACCTGTGCAACGAGCGACATATGAATATCTGAGAGGCAAGATGTTGGATGTAGTACCTGAATACAATAAAGAAGCTGAGGACCACCTCTCTAAAGCTGTGAGTTCTATTTAGTTTTGAGTGTTTTAATGCTTAGTTTGAAGTCCATTGCTGGGGACTGACTTAATTCATTTCCCCAGGTCAAGTTGAACCCATCACTTGCAGATGCTTGGCTGTGTTTGGGGAACTGCATCTGGAAGAAGGGAGATTTACCTTCAGCAAAAAACTGTTTCAATCTAGCACTAAGTAAGGTTAGTTGTGATTTAAGTGCTAGGTTTTATAAGTTTCAAACATTCAATCCTTTTATCATGCTTGATGTTTAGATATTGTTGGATATTCCTGATGGCTGCTGTGCAGGGGGCAAACAAGAAGATACTTTGTCTGTTATCAATGCTTGAAAGAAGAATGGCCCAAGGCAAGGATTTTAAATTTTTTATTTCCTTCTTTTTCCCTCTTCAAACCTTTAGCCACTCTGGCGTCTTGTAAAAGCATACATAGGACTTGTTATTGGTTTGCTCATTTATATGTTGCAGCACTTTGATGGCACAATTTCTCAATCTTCATAATTTATGAAGACAAACCCTGCATCTGTGGTATGCTTTGATAAAAACTATAATGCACTCATGATAACATCATATTTCTAATTACCTTACTTTTAATTGAATGAAATGGGTTGGCTGCTAAAGTGATACCTGTTTTCCTAGTTATTTTAATGGCAATTGCATAGTTAAGTGATCTTATTGAAGATCATGTTACCAAGAAAATTGCATAAAAATATCATCAAGGCATGATCAAAAGTAATTGAAGGGTCTTATTGATATGTTTCATAGTTATCATTGTAGTCCAAAGCTATAATAATGATTTTGTCCCTCTTTAAGGTACTTTGTTTTACTATTTTGTAAGATAGAGTGCATCTTCATCAGGAGGTACAAGTAAACTGTGAAAGACATGAATGCTTATTGTATAAATATGTTAAGATTTAGTTGCACTATTGTTATTATTATAGCACATCATTATAACCAATTACAACACATGCATATTTAGTTTTGGATCCAAATAGATGAGTTGAATGGTAAATTCTATTGCAATCAGTTTAATTATTCATTTCACCTTATTCTTCATGCCTTCTAACTTACCCAAAAAACCCAATTCATTAAGCTGGTTGTGCCGACCCACAAATCATGAAGTGTATATGACACATGTAGCTGCTTAATAGTTATAACACTGTATTGAGCCTTAGCAGTGGACAAAATGTCCTGGCAATCAAAACATCTATGATTTTGAAGTTTCGTTTTCTATCACCATACTATCAGCTGGTTATAGGTTGGAAGTGCTACTAATGTGACTGCACGATTAATCCTTCCACAAATTAATGTCCCTGCAGTGGATGTATTTTGAGTTAAAAATACTTTGCGTAACATGTATTCTCCTGTCAAAGATCACCATGAAATTATGTGAATTGCCAGATTTCAGGCATTTTAGCAACAGCCCTAAATTAATGAATTAAATTTAGAGCCCGAAAACTTGCAAGGAAAAGGTTTATAATCTGATTTATCATGCTTGAATACAGACATTTACCATAGTCTTCTTCCCCTGATGTAGGTTCTGAAAATAAGGCACAAATTGTTGAGGAAAGCATTCAACATGCCAAGGATGCGATCACTTTGGATGTCAAGGATGGAAACTCTTGGTGTAAGATTTACATCATATCAAATCAACCCATATCATTTGCTTTTTTCCCACTATTTACGGGTTCCTATAACATATTCAACATTTTGTAATGGCATGAAAAACAAAGTTATATCTGGTGTTTGCTTTCCATCTGTATCACTAGCTACATTTTGAAGGGTAGTTACTGATTTCGAGAATTTCTTCTCGTTGCCTTCTAAGAAACATTGAGCTCCATATGCATATATTTGTATGATGACTATGCTGGCCCGGCCTGGTCCCTGGCCACACACACTTGTAAATTATTATTTTTAGTTATTATGTTATCCTCCATACCGTGTTCCTTTGACATCGTTTCATCTTCTTACAGACAATCTTGGAAATGCATGCTTGACAAGTTTTTTTGTGACTGGGGCATGGGATCACAGCAAACTCCTACAGTCTTTAAAAGCATACCAAAATGCTGTAAGTGTGGAAATTGTGAAGTCTCCTTTTTTACACCATTTGATGATCAGTGCAGGATCTCTTAAAGATAAATTGAAGGTTGATTGGTCCAAACCTCTACTGAACTTTCTTTCAAAAGAAACCTGGTCCCTAACTCTTAAAATCCTTGCACTATTTTTTGTGGAATGTCACCCCTATACCAGGCTTCCATTCATCAACAAACAGAATCTTACTCGTTCCATAAGATCCTGTACCTTGTCCTTTAAAGGACAAATCACATGACTATCACATGTTGATTTTAGTTTGTTAATTCCAAAAAAATAAATAGTACTGTGACCAAAATCAAATTTAGAAGTTAATGACTAAGCTCCTGTTGAAGGGAATTTTGGACCAATTAACCCCTTTTTAAATAGGAGTTGATTATACGAAGTGATGACTTGTGATTCATGGTTCGTTCTGCATTGCTTACCAAGCATTATGTATTTTCTACAAGTCTCTGTTGAGTAGATTCTTAATTTGTTTCAGATCAGCTACTGTGAATTTTTTCCTCTACTAAGTTAATAATATATCTCAGGAGAAGGATGAGAGGATGAAGTCCAATCCAGACCTATATTTCAACTGTGCCACTGTAAGCTACAAATTCCTCACTTAATCGATTGCTTAGAAGCAATTTTCTCAAAAATGAAATTGTCTCGAAGTTTCTAGAAATTCATGGGATGAATGTGCAATCTTTCTTTGAAATGCATATGCCAATCTCCATCTGCATCACTGATTGACATTAGTGATACACTGCAATGAAAGCTCTTTTAATTTTAGGCTTTTATTGCTCAGGTAAAAAGGATAAGGACAAACTAATAAATTTTAGGAGTAGGAATGAACTTATTTTGAATTGGTGACCAAAACTTCTCCATGAGCATTTCCCTTTTAAAATTGTGATCTTGATTTGGTATGCAAGAAACTGAGAGATTGAAGAGGATGCTCCTAGAGTATTTGGTAAGGTACTAGTACTGTAGGGCTGTGCTTGAAAATTCAAGGGAAAAATAATATGATGAAGACTTACCGAGAACAATAAATTCACTTGCTTAATGGTGGACTTGACTTGACAATTCCATTGCTTAGGAACACCTTCCAAATATTTATCCAGGTGACAAGTGCTGCTCAGCTACTCATGTACCAAAATACCATCTAAGGAATTCATCTTTTCAGGTAAACCACTATCTAGAGAATTATGAAAGGGCCCTTAGTGGGTTTGAAGCTGCTGCCTTGAAGGATCCTAGTCTCAATGCTACTGAGGAGGTTCAAAAGATGGTTAATCTTCTTGATAAGTTGGAGAATCTGTTGAGGGTATTGGAATTTTTTTTTGTTAGTAGTTATGGAAACATGGCACTTTTAGTTGCTGCTTCATTGCAATTTTAATATATCTTTCTTAATAGCATGCTTTCCCCCGTCATTTTAAAGTATTTGTGTTAGTAAAAATAATGATATGGGGAAAAAAACAAAAAGAGGATTAGGGAATCCATGAATGTTAGTGACATTTGTGAGTGCTTTGCTTAAGTTAAGAAGCTAAGAAGATTGTATGTAACAATCTTTAATCTCAAAAAGCTTAGTTTAACTTTACAAGTTGTGTTAACCTTTTGCTGTCAGATCTCACATAAAGTGTGAAAGTGTGTGAATACTCCCTTTCTTCTGAGATTCAGCTGATTCTTTTGAGTTTGAATTTATAGGGGCAGACTAGAACTAAACGACTTGCTTCTTTGGTATCATCTCTAGCTGCCGTAAATTGTAAGTTGCCCAGTTTTTTGTGTTTTTACTTGATGATACTGTTCGGTTCTGGGTGATCATTCATTTTTTTCCTTTCTCAAATGAAGTGTACTTATAATTGTTGCATGCCTTTTCCCCTGTAAGTGAGTTCTTCATATAAAAGAGCCCCGGTAGATCAGTTGTCAGAGGGCCTGAACAGAGCAGTAGCAATAGTGGGAAAAGTACTTTTCTATGTCAAGCAAGAGAATGCCACTCCCCTGTAAGCCTCTTTCAAAATTACCTATGTAAATCCATGCTGCTATTGAATTCAACTTGTATTTTTTTTTATCAGTGAAACTTAATTAGTTTTGCTTTTCAGTGTTTCTTAGTGCTCTCTCTCTCTCTGCAGATACTATTTGGTGTGTGATTCTAATCAAATATGGTTTGTACTATCAGTGTATGGGATGCACAATGATGCAGTAAGAGCTCCGTGCTTCATTTGATGTTTTTGCCTTCTCTTTCTAGTCTTAATCTCTACTGTCTTTGTAATCCTCAGAGAGTCTAGGTTTCATATGAATATTGGAACACAGTATAGTACGAGGAAATATTCTTTGGTTGGAGTCAAGGAAAAACACAAATTACCAAACTTGCCTTCAAAACTTTGGGCAAAGCATGATACCCTTCTCTAGATGATCATTTTCCCTTTTAATATTTGAGAGTATCCCCTGACCTGCTTTCCTCCACTGATACATGTTCTTTCCTCGGTTTAGTCTTAAGCAGGCCATCCCACCACGATGGTTCATTCCCAATAAATTGTTTTTTCAGTTCATTATTTGACTTCTAATCAATACTTTCATGCTGTTGCTTGTTCTGGAAAAACTTAAAAAATTTGATCAAATTCATTTCCTCCTCGTCTTCTTCTTGGAAGAACATTTTTGTGACAAATTGCTCTAGCAAGTTGTTTTCAGTTTTGAGGGAAGCCATAACTGAAAAGTAGTTAGCTACTGTCATCTGATCTTTGTATGCATGTGCTGAATGAGTAAAGAAAAGGAGGGGGTGTTTGGGTTGGCAAGCATAATCCAATGTATTGTAGAGGTCCCCCTTACTCCCCTTACATCAGTGAGGGGATTGATACTCCTGTAAATCTCAAAATCATGAGACTTAATAAGCGGATTGAGCCTAATCTTGCACTAAATACAGCAAACAAAAACTATTGCAGATGTCTTTATAACCTGTTCAAAAATATATTACCGCTGATGATAATTCTTTCTGCTCACAGATAAAAGAAGGAGATCAGCTAACACTTTTGGAACCTTATTACCATTACGTTGATTTTTCTTGGAAGGGAAAGGTATATTCTCTCATATTTAGAGCAATTTTCTTCATACAAGAACATCAATCCAGAATCTCACATGCCTTGAAAGCAAATTGTTCCACTGCCTGTTTTTTATTAATTGTGAGTATGGAAAGAGAAAGGTTAAGAGGGCTATAGCATAAAAAAAACACTTCATTATCTTCCTTACTTTATTAACTTGATGCTGATGTGGCACCCATGACTTTCATGATCATAATTTTTCAATTTAGAGACACGTGCATAATTTCTTTCCTTCTTGCGTTGATTTTCCCATGGCCACCTAGCTGGTCATCTTGTCATTACCAGGGCCCAGGGACAAACCTCTCTCCTCTTTCAAGTATTCTGCCTCGAACCCAGTTTCTTAAAATTTCTCTCAACCCATTTTTAAACTCCATGGTGTATTTGCATGTTAATTACCAGGTGTAGCCTATAAATGATGCAGGCATCCTGTCTCGTTCTCCTATAGACAAACACTGTAGCAATACACTTTACCAAATCTAGGTGTAAATGGTTAAGCATATGATTGCTATGTTCTTTCAAAGGCTTAAGGTTTTAGCTTGTGACGGTGAAAGAGTTGAAAATGGGTATATATATGGGGGCTTTAGTTCTGAGAGTTGAGATGATCTAGGTGGAAATAACAAGGATGCAGGATCAACCCTGTTGCCACAAGCTTCAAAGCTACTCTTGATTCATGTCTGCTGGCCTGTTAGATATCAGACTCAACGTCTCTGTTTACTGCTCTGATGTTCTAATTCAGTCTTGTTTTTGCTGCTCAAAATTCCATGTCTACTAGGCAAGTCCTAGGCAAGTCCTGTCATTACAGCCAACCTGTTATATATTTGACCCAGCCTCTCTAGTTATTAGCTCTGGTTTGGTTTCCATCAAATTAGATTTATTTTTCGTACTCAAAATCTATCTAGGTTAAAGGTCATCTCCTCACAGTATGTTTTATCTGTAACTGGTTGTGGCTTACATTAACTAGTCTTTTGAGTTGGCCTAAAAAATTGATGTGAGCCTAGAGAATTAAGATGATATTCATGCATTGACCAATACAGTACACCATGGTAGCAGTGTTAGCATTTAGATGGGTGTTTGACAACAAGGTGAGAGAAGTTTGTTAGGGAAGAGAAGAAGGATCAAGTAGAACAAAAATAGGCATCAGGTTGGAATAGTGAAACCATGGATGTGTTGCGTGGGTGCAACACCATATGACGCCCTTTGGTAGTAAAACATCATTTTGAAACCACGTTGCTCTACTTTGACAAGACACCTTTTCATCCCTTGGAATATTTTGCTCTTTCCTTGTAATGACAATACTGATGATTATGAATAGCTGATTTTTTGCTCAAAAATACTGATCTGATACCTGATTTTTTGCTTCTTTGTCTATTAAAACAGCATTACAATTTCAAATCAATTCGTGTGGATTTCACAGAACAAGTTCTTGTGAATGGAAAAGTTCTCTCTTCTCTCCATGCTGTTCGTTCATCAATTTATGCGCATCATAAACCATGAGCTGTTGTTTCAAGTTGAAGATTTTGTGAGTTGTGTGTCCTTAATGAGGTTTTGTTGATTTTCTGATTGATTTGTTTCCCGTGTGGCTGTAAAAAGATTAGGTGTTAGAGAAAGAAAGAGAATTACATGAGCATGGATTCTTGGTCAAGTCAAAAGCCAGCCAAGTCGGCCAATTTAAACAGAAAATGTACATTTTATTTGATCTTCATGTGTTTGATATCATTGATGGATCTTTATGCTTTCCCTTTTGTACATGAGGTAGTGAGTGATTATTTCTTGCTGAATAGAGTTGCGATGGAAAACATTATAGAAATTTTAAAAGTCCTAGGTGGTCCAAATTAGCTACTTATTTCATGCATCAAATTATATAAGAACAAGTCCAGCCCTTGTCTGCATGAATCCAAAACCTCCAACAAGAAGTCACTCTGGAAGCTTATATTTTCACTTTTTGACCGGTCAGTCCCCGGTAATAATATGATCAGCAAGTGATTCTTGAGAACGAACATTATCTTCTATGCCTCTTGTGCTTTGATTAATTTCAAAACCCTCTCCCAAGATTAGACTAGATTCGCAGCTGGTGGAGTGAATGCCATCTTGCAACAATTGAAAAGGGAAAATCAAAGGCATGAATGATCAGGCTGCAGGTCTCTCAAAGACAGTTGAGAGTTCAACTTTCTTCTCCTCAACATTCTCCTCTCCATGTAAAAAAATAAAAAAGAGAGAGAGAGAGAGAAAATGAATGACAGTATAGTTTACACTAGCCATTACCCTGCGCTTTGCTGCAGGGATTTTTTTTCCTCCTGGTTTTAACATATAATTTCTTATTTTGTATTTTGGTTTTATTATTTTATTTTTTGATTTAGTTTTGATTCCTTGATTTTTTCGATCCTTCTGAGAGTTTTTAAATTTTTATTTATATTTATACACCCATGCTCTTAGTTTAGACTTCTACTTTGTTGTTAGTAATTTGTTATTTTTGTGTTTTTTTTTGTATTTGATTTGTCTATGTGTGACTTGATATGTTTTTAGTTTGAATTGATTTTTATTTCAAAAGAAATTCGATTTTTTAAAAGATTTATTCTTAATATTATTATATTTTAAGGATTTCAAAACATTGAGATTAAATTAATTTGAGATTTCCAAAAAAAAATAGTTCTTTTTTATATATATTTTCATTGTAAATATCAAAATATATAATTAACCTCATATATTACAAAAAAATCTAGGACCATTAATATTTTTTCACATGTTAAAAATTTGGTTGTGTTTGCAGTGAAATATAGGGCAGGTGACTCATTTATTTTTTTATTATAGATAATTTTACCCAATTTTTTCACCTGTTTTGTCTACCCGTGGCTTTATATATATTTTTTAGCGCTATATTAAATATATAATATCATATATAAAATGGTTGCAAAAGTCATATTTTTTTAACAAAAAAAATCGATCAATGGATTATTGCTATTATTATCTCATTGTTAATATTATAATTGTTAAATTGTCACAATCATTATAGCTATCATTATTGTAAATAATCAATATTTTAATTATCATTATTGTTATAATCATCGTCATTATTATAACAATAAACATTACGATAATTAGCACCATTATTTCTATTAATATAATTGCAATTATGATCATTATTATAATTCTTTTGTCATTATTGATATTTTTTATATAATATTTGACGAGTTATTGCTATTATTATCATCAAAACCATAATTATTAACAACATAAGCACTACAACCATTACAATAAATTACAATTGTTACTATCATTATGACTAATAATATCACTATTATTATTATGGTTATAACACCTAAAATTATTATTATTATTATTCTTATTGCTAAAACAAAAAAAAATATTAAATTACTCTGAGAAATAAAAAAAACTTAAAAACTAGCAAAAGAGGATGCAAGAAAAAAAAAACTAAAACTATTGTCATTAATGTGTGAATAATGGAAAAAACCAAAATTACATCAAAGAATAAAAAAAAAAGCGAACAACTTTAACAAAAGAACAAACAAAAAAAGTAAAATAAATTATAAAATAAAAAAAAATTATTAGCTGAATTGTTTTTTACTTGAAGATAAAAATAATAATTAAAAAACTAACAAAAAGAACAAAGCAAAAAAATATTAAATTTCAAATGATCACAAACACAAACAAAAATTTAAGATTTTTTCTACAAAATACCACCTCATCAAAATAAGAAATAATAAAAATTAAAAATCAAAACTAAGAGTGTATATACATAAACATGGACAAAAATATGGACTATTTAGAAATATATAAAAAAATAAAAGAATTACAATAGAAAATTAAAAGTATAAGAGCTTAAATGAAAACAAAATATGTAATCAATTTCAATCGAAGGACAAAATTGAAAAAAATTCAAAACTCCTATACCAAAAATATTAAGGGATTTAAAAACAAACCAAAAATTAAAAGAATAAGGACCAAATTGAAAACTCTAAATATAATCAATTTCCATCTAGGGACACAATTGAAATAAATCAAAATTTCCATAACATAAATTAGGACCATACCGAATAATCAAAAGATCAAGGATTGAAATGAAAACGCCATAAACAACGGGGATTATTGTACACTTTGGCTTGCATGAGATAGAAAAGGGGAACAAAAAGTTCAGTCGACCACCATCACGTATCCGGTCACCTTTACCCCCCACACGCATAACCATAAAGTAGAGGACATGGAGGTGCATCCTGAGTGACACCATACAAACATTTTCACTATCAGAAGATGTTGCATGTGTCATTTGAAGGGGATGTGAGGTCGAAAACCATCGTCACGTTTGTCAGACACGCCAACAATAATCGGCAAAAAATAAAACTAAAAAACAGTAAATTATCGCAACACCCTTGCAGTCAACACTTTGATTTTGTCTTATATGAGGGTGTGTACACACACACACATACATATTTTCAAAAAATGTTCACTGTCCAAAACTTCCTCGCACACAACTCTATGTTTTGTCTTGTTTGAGGATAAAAGAATTATTTTAATGTGCACTGAAAATGTAAAATTACTGTAACACCCTCGTTAGCAACTCTTGATTTTTGTCTTATTATGAAGTATTATGATTAGTTTATTGTGCACAAAAACATAAAAACAAAAATACCCCTGAACCTAAAACTAAAATAGTTGTGCACCGAGAGAAAAATAGCAATTTAACTATTAAAACCCATAGTAATTTCACTATATAAAACCCTTTTAATAGAAAATATTAATGAGTTGACATCATATGATATCCATGTTGTACCTCGTTGATGGAAACATGTAAACTTTCTTTGGAAGAGCAACCCATCTTTTGTCGGTATATATATTCTGATGTTGTATAGATGTACATCGAGAAAAAATAGTAATTTAACTATTAAAATCCATATTAATTTCACTATGCAAAACTCTTTTAATAGTAAATATTAATGAGTTGATATCATATGACATCCACGATGTACCTCGTTGATGTAAACATGTAAACTTTCTTTGCCACCGAAGAGAATGGAAGAGCAACCCATCTTTTGTCTGTATGTAGTCTGATGTTGCACGACTCCTGCTAAAGCATATCCAGTGGTTCTAATCGATTGTAATCTATTTTCTTAGAATTTATTTTAAATATTATTATATGAAATAATACTTTTTAATAAATATAATTGATTTTTATTTATTCTCTAGCAAAAACTATATATATATATATATATATATATTCATAATAGGTGTCGTAAAATCATCCAATGGCTTTCACCCCGAGAAATATACAAGACTCCCGTTGGCCCTACAGAGGAGAAAAGATCCTTTATATTATCCGCCCTTGAGACCACCATCATTAGTTTTTTTTTATTTGTTTGTTTTTCGGCTGAATAATTATTAGTCGATTGGTGTAATAAAAGCATCGACCCTCATATCTATTGATTGAGTCTAGAATTCATCTACAAATTAATTAAATTTAAGTCTCATAGATGGTAAGTTCGGTCTTAATCTTAGAGTCTTACATAATTTTGTTTAATATTATTTTATACGAGGCTCGTTTTCTTTATTTGATTTATATATTTATAATTCGATTACCCGTTTGATGCCAAAACTCAAATAAAACAAAAATCAATAACGTTTAGTTGCGTATATAAAATAAAAATCAATCATGTCCGAAACGTATTGACATGATAATAGGGTTCCAGCGGCAAATGGAGTGTTTAGACCGTTTTTTAGCGTTAATTAAAAACAATTATCAGCAAATACACATGATAGGACCAACAATTAATCCAGTGATATAAATTATAAAATCAAATTATTTAAAACCACAACAACAAAGTCCACCGACCGACTCTTCCCCCACATCATTTGATCCACTTTTGTTCATTAGAGGGAGAACAATGCTTCCATCACATACCTAGCAGTTTGGTCTGCATGCCGTATACAATAATTTGCTCCTAATTCTAACGACGTGAGTCGTGCAACATCAGACTACTAACATCTTTGCCCTTCATTTCATTTTATTGATAGTTACAAACTTTTTAATGAGACAAAAAATAAAATTTGCCAACAAGATATTGGTGGTTTAACTTTTTTTTTTTTACGGTGAAAACACCGATTTGCTTTTAAAAAAGATAAAAATAAAGAGCTACCCAGGGATATTTTGGTATTTGCCAATGTGTTTTTTTTGTTATTGGGACAGGCTACTATGGAGTGTTTCAAACATTTCACTTTTTTTAAAAAAAATATATAAATATGAATATGCCTCTATAAAGAATAAAATTCAAAAGTAGATTGTAGGGGTGTTTAGATATTTACTAATTTATTATTATTTTTTATTGAATACTGTTTCGGTAAGATATGCCAACAGTTTTCGGCCTCACGTGCTTTTTGGGCGGCACCCGGTGGTGAAAAATGCTCATCTTACATCTCACCAGATGCATCACCATGTCCTCCACCTCATGGTGATGCGCATGGCGAACCACGATGGATGGATACATGACAGTGGTCGGTTGATCTTTTTTTCCCGTTTCCTTCTCTTGAGTGCTAAACTACACGACAATCCCTTTTATTTATGTTTTTTTATTTTAATCCCCGATCTTTTGATTGTTTAGTATAGTCTTAATTTTTGTTATATAAGTTTTGATTTGTTTTAATTGTGTACTTCAATTGAAATTGATTATATATTTCGGTTCTTATTCTTTTAATTTTGGAATTGGTTTTAAATCCCTTAAATTTTTCGGTATAGAAGTTTGGTTTTTTTCTTCAATTTTGTCTTTCGATTGAAATTAATCATATATTTTGTTTTCATTTCCGTCCTTATACTTTGAATTTTTTATTTTATTTTAATCCTTTATTTTTTTATATATTTCTGAAATAGTCCCCTATTTTTGTCCATGTTTATATGTGTATGCTCTTAATTTTTGTTTTTAATTTTTATTATTTTCTATTTTCTTGAGGTTGTATTTTTTTTTTAGAATTTAGTCCTTAATTTTAATTTGTTTGTGATAATTTGAAAATTATATTTCTTATTTTCCCCCCTTTGTTCTTTCCTTTTGTTTCTCTATTATTTTTATTGATTCTTCAAGTCAAATGATTTTTTAAGCAAGTAATATTTATTTTTTTCTCATTTATTTTATTTTTTGTTGTTTTTGTTAAAAAATGAATTTTTATGGTTTTTTTTATATATGATATTTCATATCTAATATCATGTAAATAAAAAATATACAAAGTCACACGTAGACAAAAAAGATGGAAAAAATGGACCGAATTATCTACAGTGAAAAAACATATGAGCGACTTGCCCTGTGTTTTACCGCAGCTATAACCAAATTTTTTAACATGTAAAAAAATATTAATGGTCTTAGATTTTTATCTGATGCTATACATCTTAGCGAAATAATTAGCCTACAAAACTTTTGATTATTTAGTTTTTTATATATTCATTTAATTATGAAAAAGGCATTTAAAATAATGATAGTGATTATTTGAAAAAATATTATTTCTTAAAAATATGTGAGGCTAATTATATATTTTGATATTTATTTAATATTAACGCCTTAATATATATATATATATATATATATATATATATATATATTAAGAAAAAATATTTTTATATATATATATATAAATTAAATATTTTTAAAAATATCATATTAATTTAATCTTAGTGTTATGAAATGTTTTAATATAATAATATGAAGAATAAATCTTAAAAAATAATAAATAAATAAATTTTATAACGATAATGATGGTGGCAACGATGATATTGCCAGTAATTATTAGAATATTAATTATTTACAGTAATAGTTATGATGACAACTATAATAATTGTGATATTTTAACAATCATGATAATAATAATAGGAATGATAATCAAAATAATTCATCAGTCAATGTTGTTTTTGTTAAAAATCGACTTTTATTAATTTTTTATGTATGATATTTCAGACCTAATATCATGTAAATAGAAAATACACGAAGCCACATGTAAACAAAACAAGTGGAAAAAAATGGACCGAATTATCTACAATTAAAAAAATACATGAGTGACGTGGCTTGCGCTTCGCCGCAACCAGGACCAAATTTTTTAACATGTAAAAAAAATATTGATGATTCTAGATTTTTTTTATGCAATACATTTTAGAGAAATAATCATCCTACAAACCTTTCGATTATATATATATATATATATATATTATTTTTTTATGGATAAGACATTTAAAATATAAGAACAATTATTTTTAAGGATTCTCTTGAAAATAATTATATATTTTATTATTTGTTTGATATGAACGTCTGAATATATACAATGAACTAATTTGCTTTCTTTAAATCTCAAATTAATTTAATCTCGATGATCTAAAATATTTTTAATATAATAATATGAAGAATAAATATTAAAAAATAAAATAAAATTTTAATTTTTTTTTCAATAAAAATCACTTTAAAGTAAAAATATATCATGACACACATAGACAAAACAAATGCAAAAAACACAAAAATAACAAATGACTAGCAACATAAGATTCACTGTATATGCATAATAGAGAATTTCACTCTCATTTTACGTAACTAAATCTGAACTTACACTGTTTTTTAACACAAGTTACATTTAATACAAAGATAAATTACAATAAAAATTAAAAATTAAAATTAATATTATAAATACACAAATATAAATAAAAAACAATAACTATTTCCGAATAACTAAAAATAAAGGGATCAAAACTAAATAAAAAAAACTTAGGCAATGGCTCGTAAAATCTTAAACAACATAACTATAACTATATATATATATATATAAATCTCACACCCCATTATCATACACCATTAAAACTATTTATTAATTTGGCTTGCCGTCGTCGGTATTGTACTTTTTGTGATTGTTAGATATTTTGCTACTTTTGTACACTGTAATTTCTATCTGCCCAAAGTCTGGTGTCATGTCTTGCGATTGGACTTGAAACTTTCTTGGCCATTGAAGATAATGGAAGAACAACCCATCTTTTGTCGGTATATAATCGGACACTCATTATGAACAATCCATCCATCCATCTTCGACAGTTTATTACTTTATTTACATGTGTTTAAGTATTTTTTATGTCTATTTTTTTAATTTTATATTTTAATCCTATATTTTATTTTTATTATGCAATGTTATTTGAGATGAGAGAAAATCACTAGGAAAAAAAAGATTATCGATAATATTTTGGCAAAAAAAGAGCCAACTGGATTCGTTTTTAAGAGTGAAGTCATCATCTACTTTATAAAAAAATCAATTTTGATTGAATGATGACATTCTAGACAAAATATATTGGCCCAGTTAAAAAAAAAATATCAGACATTCCTGGCCATCCTCACAAGTCCATTTGAATCAACTTATTATATTTTGAAAAAAATATTTTTTTAAAAAAAAAATTGAATAAAAGTTGCTAGTATCTGAATGTCTCTAGTTTTCAAATAAAATTATTGTTATTTATAATAATTTATTTTTGAATCATTTTATATGAATCTAATATACAAAAATATGCTCATAAATACTGAATGAAAAGAAGATATATGTTTTGTTATTTATTATATTGTTTTCCTACCGCGTACAGGTTATTAAATCAAAGACAGGGAAAATATTTGCTTACAATGATAAAATATTTACGAGTTAATATTTTTTATTAATGTAATTTCTATTCGTTTTATTAGAACCTGTCTTTTTTATTTCTAACATTTTTTTAATAAATATAATAAAGGCCATTATAAAAAAAATATTTGACTTGAAGAATAAATAAAAAGAAAAAAGAGAATAATAAGCCGAATAATTACAACACACCCAACCACCAGTGAATGCCCAATTGACTAAAAAAAAAGTAATTCATCTCTAATTGATATCATTGATTGTATTTTTTTATCAACATATTATATAATTGTCGAAATAATTAAGACACACCAAACAATCAATCAATTGCAGTTTTGCAATCTATGAATTAAACAAATCGACACACAATAGCAATCAACCAGAAATAATCCATCTTTGATAGATTTTAGCAATTGCGATTGTGCTATCTGCTGGTTAAATCATTCGTTGCCATTAAAATAAACTCAACCATCAACAAGTTCGATATAAGAAAAAAATAATTCATCTTTTATTCATTTTATTAACTGCAAATTTATGTCCACCAATTAAATAACTGTCAGAACAATTAAAACACGCC
This sequence comes from Salix exigua, assembly GCA_032356905.1. Classification (NCBI taxonomy): domain Eukaryota; kingdom Viridiplantae; phylum Streptophyta; class Magnoliopsida; order Malpighiales; family Salicaceae; genus Salix; species Salix exigua. The sequence continues at coordinate 9,332,184 of CM063597.1, forward strand.
CAACAATTAATCAATTATAGTTTTTCAACATGCAAATTACATAAATCGATAAAATATTTAAGCAAGTTCACCCATTAATGAATTGGCTATAAAATACAATGCACTCATCTTTAATAGATTTCATCGATTATAATTTTGAGAGTTACCAATTAAATTATTATTTGAGCACTTAAACTGATAACAACAATAAACTAATTCAATATAGACAACAAAAAAAATCTACAATAGATTTTAACGATTACAATTTACTATCTATCAACTAGATAATTCTTTTCAAACCTAATAATTAATCAGTTTATTATATATAAAAAATTAATTACCATAATTGCATGCGTTATCCACGGCCATGCAAAATTCATTAATGTCGTGCTTTGAAGGTTGTCGCTTTCGTATCTCTTGAGCACTGTACTTCCATCAACACTTTTTTTCCACCAGTGAAATCACACGCTGTGTAAGCCAAAACAAACATCTCTAAAAGTTTCGAAGTACTACTCTCTCTTGGTTTCCTTACAAACAGGGGAACAAGTGATTTGTTACAGAATTAATTTATTTATTTTATTAATATAGGTGTTCAAATAATTTAAAGACACCTTAACCAATTAAATCTTAACTAATTAGATCCTAAAATTGATAATTATATAAGTTTATAATAATCATTATATTAAAAAACAATTCACAGCATCTAGCTGTGAGAGCAAGTGCTATAGTTTTCCCACATCATATTAAGAAACGGCCATGAAAATGATCTAAGGGAGCGTTGACACTGCAATATCAACCACAAATTGCAAACAGTAAATATTTTAGCTTTTAGGTTAATATATCGATTACTTTATTAAATTGATTGAATGGTGACATTCTAGACAAAATATATAGGCCCAGAAACAGGGCAACTGAACTGACATGGTTGGTTGGCTGGATGACATGATGGGTCTTTTGTACGACTGCCCTCTGTAAATTGTGATGGAAACAATAATTAAATTACGTTAAAATAACATTATACAGCCCCCACACACTGTGACTTGTTAAAATAACGTGCAGTTTTGTAATTTCTTTATAATTATAGAGCTATTTTCAGAGGAATACTTTATTATTATTATTATTATTATTATTATTATTAACATCAGTGTGTGTGTGAGAGAGATTTATTTGATTTTTCCTCTGCAATCAGAAAACAAATTTAATTACGTGGGGTGTGTGAGAGAGAGATTATAAACAGATGCATGCATGCATGTGCAATCTATAATCTACGATCCAAATCTTATCAAACTTCAATTAATCTTTGTAGTATTTTTTTCAAGTATTCATCGTCATATTCTTTTATTCTTTATTTCCTGTTTAAAATAGCATACCGTGTGCTTATATAATAGCCTTGCTCTTCGTAAACCTCGCACATCCAAACTCCTTTCGTTTATACGATCTATAGGATCGAGCAATGGAAGGGTTCCCCATCTCCTTCAATTTCACCTGTCTTAATTTGCTTCTCGCATTGAGCTTGATCGTTTATCTCTACCACTTTTTATGGCGGAAGCCCGAAAGTTGCCGACTACGGCTTAGAAAGCAAGGAATCAGAGGTCCGCCGCCTAGTATTCTAATGGGAAACATTCCAGAAATCAAGCAAGCTATTGCTCAAAGTAGAAGTGAAAGTGCTCCAAGCATAGAAGACGACAGGTTTTCAGGTTTCCCAAGTTTCAAGCTGTGGTGCAAGAAATATGGTATATTTTCTTGCATAATTAGACAGTTCTTTTTCTGTATCACATTTCTTTTCATCTGGTGTGGGTGCTCCTTTTATCATAAAACTATATATTCAGGGATATTAATTATTCAACATTATGTTGTGGCTAATTACTTTTCAAAAAATGATAGGTAACAGGTACATGTTTAAACTTGGGGCGTTGCACTTCTTGTATGCAACTGATCCGTTCATGGTGAAGGCGATAAAACTCTTTAGATCGTTGGACCTGGGAAAACCTGCTTATCTACAGGAGGACAGGGGAGTTTTATTAGGCAAAGGCATTATTACAACAAATGGACCGGCTTGGTCTCACCAGAGAAAGATTTTAAGCCCCCAGCTTTTTGTGGACAAGGTTAATTAACTAGAATTGAATTTACAGCTTGATTGATTCTGATCAGTGGATGATGTGGGACCTTGTGTTATGCAGGACACGTTGAACATGATTGTTGAATCTGGTAGCACTTTGGTCAAATCATGGGAAAGAATAATCGAATCCAAGGATGGATTTGATGCAGATATCATGGTGGATGGCTACATCAGAAGCTTCACCTCCTGCGTAATCTCGAAGCTTGTGTTCGGGCATGATCATTGTAGAGGAGTGAAAGTGACTGAAAGGTGTCACGCTCTTTTTAAGGAAATGGGAGCAGCAACAACGATTGGGGTTCCATTGTTGAGGCAAGTCCTCTCCTCTCCTTGTATATATATATATATGTGTGTGTGTGTACGTAATACGGCGAGCACCTGTGATGTTGCACTCATTTTTCTCGTCCTTGAATCAGATATCTTCCCACTAAAGCAAATAGGAATGCTTGGAAATTGGCAAAGGAGATCCATTCGATGATTTTGGACATAGTGAAGAACCGCCGTGGATCTAGCACAGCTAAGGACGTATTGCAGGTGATCTTGGAAGGTTCCGAAATAGGCGGGCCTGGTGAATCAAGTGCTCATCATGAGTTCATAGTTGATAACTGCAAGGATATGCTGCTTGCTGCCTCTGAGGGGACTGCTATTACTGCAACGTGGGGTTTAATGCTTTTAGCTTCAAATCCTGAATGGCAAGCTCGTGCCCGGTCCGAAGTTAAGCTAGTCTGTGATGGTCATCTCCCAGATCTCGACATGCTTGGCAAGATGAAAGTGGTAGGTATAGCTGACTGGTCCATTAAAAAGCACAGATAACTATATATTCATTTTAACTCAAATATCCCCCCTGATTCGCTGCAGTTAAAGATGGTGGTATTAGAGGTTCTTAAAGAATTTGAGGTCCACGGGTAGAAGAAGGGAACAGAGGGATACACGGGAAGAGGATGAGAACAGAGGGGTTGGGATAAATTACAGTATTCAGCTCTGTATTATATTATTATTTGCCGTATATATAGAGATACAAGTGTGTAGACTTAGGAAGTCTGTTTTGGAAGATTAGCGAGTACATGGAAAGGACTTAATTGTCCTGCTTTACATATGGAAAGGTAATTAACATAAAAGTAGCCGTTGCTTGGTATTAAACCAAATAGTGCCGTTGCTTGGTTTAAGTGTGAGCATGGGAATCAGCAGACTTGCATGGGATCATTATCATTAATATCCTCTTTACCCCCCCTCAAGCTTAACGGAGCAACGCGAAGATTCAGCTTGAACATAAGAAGATGGAAACGGTCACGGCTGAGGCCTTTGGTGAATATATCAGCTAGCTGATGAGAAGATGGAACATGGATGGGACGAAGTACGTTGCTGGCAACTAATTCCCTGACAAAGTGGTAGTCAATCTCAATATGTCGAGTGCGTGCATGGAAGATAGGGTTGGTAGCCATGTGAATAGCGGAGAGATTATCGACATAGATGCAAGGTGTAGATTGAAGAGGTATACCCAGTTCTCGGAATAAGAATCCAAACCAGCGGAGTTCAACGGCCGTGTGAGCAAGTGCACGATATTCAACTTCAGTGCTTGAACGAGAGACAGTGGACTGTTTCTTGGCAGTCCACGTGAGAAGATTTGGCCCAAGGAAAATACAAGCACCTGTGGTGGACCGTCGATCATCTACGGAACCAGCCCAATCGACATCGGAAAAGCTGCATAAACCGAAGTCATTGGATTGGTGAAACACAAGTCCTTGCTCAATTGTACCCTTAATGTAGCGCAGATACGCTTGACAACCTGAAGGTGAGAGGAGCGAGGGTTGTGCATGAATTGACACACTTGATTGACAGCGAAAGGAGATATCCGGCCGCGATAGGGTAAGGTATTGGAGACCACCCACCATGCTGTGATAGGTAGATGGGTCAGCTAGAGGATCGCCATCCAAACAAGACCATCGAGTGTCAGACGGTAATGGTGTGGGACATGGTTTACACTCAGTCATATTAAACCGTTTGAGTCGATCAACAGCATATCGAGTTGGAGAGAGGAATAAGTGATCAGCAAACCGTGTAATTTCCATGCCGAGGACAAAATGAAGCTCTCCCAACCGACGACTGTCAAATGTGGAGCATAAGAGATCAAGGAAGAGGTGGATACGCTGTAGGTTAGATCCAGGTGACAATGATGTCGTCCACATAGACAAGGACATAGATAGTGCAGACGAGGAGAATGATGAATGAAAAGTGAGGCATCAGATTGACTGTGAGAGAATCACTGATCAAGGAGGAAGCCATCGAGGCGTTGGAACCAAGCTCGAGGTGCCTGCTTCGATCCAGTAAAGGGCTTTATGGAGCTTACATACATCTTGAGGACGTGAGGGATCATGAAAACCAGGGGGTTGTTTCATGTATACAGCTTCTTGTAGGTAACCATTCAGGAATGCATTCCGGACATCAAGTTGCTGAAGAGACCAATTGTAAGCCAGAGCCAGAGATAAAATGGTGCGAATAATGGCTGGTTTAACTACTGGGCTGAAGGTTTCTGCATAATCAAATCCTTCTTGTTGATTAAAGCCTTTGGCTACAAGGCGGGCCTTGTAGCGATCAATGGTCCCATCGGCTTTCCGTTTTATCTTGAAGACCCATTTGCAGCCAACGATGTTCATCTGCGATGAGGCAGGAACAAGAGACCATGTTTGATTTTTCACCAGAGCATCATATTCATCTTGCATAGCGGTCTGCCAATGACTGTATTTGGAGGCCTGGGTGAAACTCGTGGGTTCTAGAGCCATGGGATCGAGTGAATCGCAGAGAGTGCATGAGGTAAAGGGTGTGGGGTGGTGTGGGATAGGATGGTTTTAAGGCTTTTAAATTTTTGTGGAGGGTTTGGTGTATCGGGGAGTTAGGAAGGAGATAGGGGTCAATAGGGAAGTGGGAGGTGGTGTAATGGTTTGGGAATCGGAGGAAGGGACAACTTCAGTAATACCAGGGAGAGATGGTGTGTAGGGGTAGATGGTGGTGATGGAGATTGTGGTGGACTAACTAGGGAAGATATAGATGGGGGTTCAAGGTTAATGGGTGTATTCTTGGTTGGGCTTGGACTTGTAGGGTTGTGGATTGGTTGAGAGTGTCGTCCGGGTCCAACATCAGTATGCTCAGCAGTGTAGATTGGACAGCTGGTGGAAGTCGGGGTTGCTTGGTAAGGGAAGCTTGCTTCATCAAACACCACATTTCGAGAGATGTAGATCCGACACGAAACAGGATCAAGACAACGATAGCCTTTATAGTGATCATCATATCCAATAAATACACATGGAGCAGATTTAAAGGATAATTTGTGTTTGTTGTATGGAACCATATGTGGGAAGCGAGCACTAACCAAAGCTTTTGAGGAATGTGTAGTCCGGTGTGCGTTGAAGTAAAATCTCATAGGGAGACTGTTGGGCAAGTGTAGGAGATGGTAGGCGATTGATCGAAAAACCGCAGTGGAGAAAGCTTCAACCCAAAAGTCGTAAGGCGAGTCGAGACTGGGCCAGCAAGCAGAGTCCCATTGCAACAATATGTCGATGTTTCCTTTCTACCACTCCATTTTGTTGAGGGGTGTATGGACATGAGATCTGATGAGATATTCCTTGATCACGCAAAAATGTTAGAAAAATTTTGTTGGTAAATTCACCGCCACCATCAATCTGCAGCTTGTTTAATATGAGAGCTAAACCGATTTTCCACCAATTTTTTGAAGTGGATGAATGTAATAAGAACATCTGATTTCTTAGCTAAGGGATATAACCAGGTAAACCGAGTGTGATCATCGACAATAGAGAGATAATAACGATAACCAAAATTAGAAGCAATTGGGGCAGGACCCCATAAATCGAGATGTAGTAATGCTAAGGGAAATTGAGCATGAGATTGTCATGTCTGCAAATGGTAGCTGACAAGATTTTCCCAACGGACAAATATGACAATTTTTATTAGAAATAATTGTACCATCAATTGGTAAGTGGCACTTATTCAACAAAGTAGAAAATACGGAATGAGAGGGGTGTCCAAGTCTGGCATGCCATACATCTTGTGTTGTGCGCTCTCCGTAACAGGCAATTCGGCGAGCAATGAAGGAAGATGTCTGAATATAATAGAGGCCATCAAAACTACTGCCAGTAAGAAGTACCTTTCCCGTTTTGTTGTCCTTCACAGAAAAACCAATAGCATCCATTTTAAAGTAGCAATCATTATTAGATTTAATGATTTTTGTAACCCGTTTAATTTTGCATTACCCACATGAGTTATTGCTAATTGATTGCCATTACCAGCAATAATTTTATCTGTACCTGTGTATGGATGAGCGTCGGGAAGGGAAGTGGCATTGGATGTCATGTGGTGAGTAGCACCCGAATCAAGACACCAATTAAGGTCTGCCACGTCAGCAGGAGAGGGTGAGTTGGCAAAGTTTGCTGGTGAGTTGGCAAAGTTGGCTGCCACGTAAGCTTGAGGCTTACTGTGCTGGACAAAACCAGGCTATGTGCCCCGGTTTGTCACACTGAAACACATTACCCGCTCGTGGGTCGCGTGCTGTTGGGTGCTCTGCTCGGTGGAGTTGGGAGGAGCGGAGGCCGACCGTCGGAGAGAATTGCAGATCGTGGGTCGCGCGGTCGAGAGTGGCGGTCTGGAGTCCAAGCTCCTTGAGTTGGCTCCCACCGCCCTGCTCGTCGTGGGTCACGCGATCGAGAGTGGCGCTCCCAATTTCGCCACGGCCTCTTCCAAATCTGTGATTAGGGTTGTAATTGGAGCTGGGTAATCTGGAATTGAAAGTCTGTTCATTGGGCATATTGTAGTTGGGGTCGGGTAATCGTGAATTGAACGTGTGGTCGTTCGGTACCTCGTCGCCGACCATGGCAACGCTCGTGGTCAAGGTGAGTGACATTCGCTTTTGTAGATGTTCTTCTCTTAGGGCTAGATCATAGAACCGATCAAAATCAATGTCGGGATGCAGATGAAGGGTTGTGGCCGCTTCCTTGTATTCAAGTCCCAATCAGTCCAAGACATAGCTTATGAATTCGCTCGTCGTCCATTGTTGCTCCGGATTGATTGAGAGAGTCTAGGAGTGATTTGGCATGGTTGAGGTAATCTGCTACTCGTTGTGTTGCTATCTTTCCCGAGGGTGCGAATTTGGTCGCGAAGAATCCTTACGCGGTGTCTGGCTGGTGATGACAGCGCTGGCCAACATTTTCCAAGCTTGATTGGCGGTGGTGCAAGGGATGAGAAGTGTCTTTATGGAGGATGAGGAAGTGGCCTTAATCCAACTCAGGACCGGTTTGTCCTTCGCAGATTGCAGGTGCACGAACCATCTTCTTGCATCTTTTGTGGTTCTCGTGTCGTTGTTGATTACTCGCTGTGAGGCCATGCATCTCCAGTATGTCCTCAAATTGTGATTTCCAACTTGCAAAGTTGGTGCGGTCCATGGGAACCGTGAATAGAGATGAGATGTTGAAGGAGGTGGGTAAGTGATAGGATGGGAATGAAGGTGAGGAAAGTTTTGACATTTCAGAAATTAGCTTTGATATATCAATGTTACTTGATTCTCCTGATTTGGATGTTTCTGCCATTGTTTGTCTAGGATCGAAGGATGAGGGTTAGCTCAAGATAGCTCGATACCATAAAGAATTTGAGGTCCACGGTAGAAGAAGGGAACAGAGGGATACACGGAAGAGGATGAGAACAGAGGGGTTGAGATAAATTACAGTATTCAGCTCAGTATTATATTATTATTTGCCGTATATATAGAGATACAAGTGTGTAGACTTAGGAAGTCTGTTTTCGGAAGATTAGCAGTACATGCTAAGGACTTAATTGTCCTGTTTTACATATGGAAAGGTAATTAACACAAAGTAGCCGTTGCTTGGAATTAAACCAAATAGTGCCGTTGCTTGGTTTAAGTGTGAGCATGGGAATCAGCAGCTTGCATGGGATCATTATCATTAATATCCTCTTTAGTTCTGAGGCTTTACCCGGCAGTGGCGGTGGTATCAAGGCGAGCCCTGCAAGATGTGAAGCTTTATGATATGCAGGTTCCAAGAGGTGTAAACATCTGGATATGGGCACCGGCATTGCACCGAGACCCTGACCTCTGGGGGCCTGACGCAGACAAGTTCAATCCTGGAAGGTTCGTTGACGGGGTCTCAGGTGCATGCAAGTCTTCATGCCTATATACCTTTCGGAGTTGGGGCTAGGGTTTGTCCCGGCAAGAAATTAGGGATGATACAAATGAAAGTCTTGTTTGCTATGATCCTATCCAGCTTCAATCTTAGCATCTCCCCCAGCTATCGTCACTCCCCTACTTTGGGTTTGCTTTTGGAGCCCGATCACGGTGTTCATCTTGTCATTCAGAAGATATGATCAGTCCTGATCGAGTGGACAGCTCAAGGATCGATGCTTGGAATTAAAATAAGTACTTGTAAAACTATGCCAAATAAGGAGAGATGAAAGGCACTTCTCCAGTGTGTCCTCCAATGTACAAGAGGATATTATATTAATACGATAAATATGAAAACTCGAGCAATCAACCAAAATACAAGACAGCAAAACTAATGAAACCAAACGCCGATGAACTGGAGATCATCTTTTTTCCTGACAGCAATTTTGCTAATCTCTAATGCATGCAGTAACGGGAAAAACGTCTTAAAAAGAAGGAACTAGCTAGCTAGCTTGGACTAAACTGGCAGGTTTTGCCTCCTGTGGATTTGTTCCTCCCTTCTCTTTCCGATTTTGGTAGCCTGCATGCATGCCTGCCGTTTTGTCATCACAGGATGTGCAGGTGTCTGGTAATCAATCCTCGATCGATCTGCTTCCACAGATTATAGAAATTAAACAGTACTCTTAAGTGAATAAAAATGGACATGGGTTTCATATATGGGTTAGTTATTAAACTTATTTATCAAAATTAAGTGTATTGAAATTAGTACAATGAATTGTTATCTACATTAGAAATACTATGAATATAAAAATATTATAAATCTAGTAGTACTATGAATCTAAAGTAAGTATTGAAGAGTTTCAATATTAATTAAGAATAGTATTCTGGAGATCATAAAAGACATTTTATAATGTCTATTTATATTGTATGAATTTCATAATGAAAAGATATAAGAGTATCATTTATTAATGTATTGTATTTTATCAAAAATCTGAGTGCATGTGCAACCTAAACCCTCCAATCCTCTCCTCTGTATTTATAATAATGTAATTATAAAATATTAATCTTATTTTATTTAAATTAAAATCTTAATGAAAAATATATTGTTGGCTAAAAAATATTTATATTATACTTATAATCCAAAAACAAACAAGCCTTAAAGTAGCTGGCACGGGTGAGGCAGGTAGGAAACTACCAAACAGTACTGAAAGCTCTTCTTTTCTATTTACTAGCCAAATGCTATTCGTTCGAGGTGACATCATATTTTTTTTCAATGTAAAAAATATTAATTATATGTATTTTTTTATAGTATTATAAATTTAGCCAAAATAATAAATTTGTGCAAAAATCCTGTGAAGTGCAAGTTTTCTATAAAATATATGAATTTTAAATCGCTATAAATTTATCTCTTGATCAGTTTTCAACGAAATAACCAACATTAATTTATCATCATCATCAAAAAAACAAAAAGATTTGGATATTTGAATTATTAAATCAACTGCATTAAGATTAATTTATTTTATAATTCAATTTAAACCAAACAAAAACAAAATATAAAATGTGAAAATACCTGTAATAATCAAATAACAAAAATAAATATTTAATTTTTTATTCACAAAAATTCAAAAACATAAATTGAAAATTCATCCCCACGTTATTTTTATTATCATTGCTATAACAATTAAAATAAATAAATTCCCTGAAAAACATTAAAAAAAATAAAAAAAAGATTTTTATAAAAAAAATGATTAAAAAAATCACATAAATTATCATAATCATTGCGCAACTAGTAAAATCATAAAAATTATCTAATCCAAATAACAAATAAAAATAAGAGAAAAAAATGAATAAAGGGAAATAGGGAGTAATATTAATTTTAAAATAATTACCAATGTAAATTAAAATTTCAGACCCGAACCGATTAAAAATAAAACCCCAATAAAAAAACACAAACTAAAAGCATAAATGCATAGAGACGAATAAAGAATAAAAATTATCCAAGAATAAAAAAAACTAAATGAATTAACATCAAATAAAAATCTACAATAACCAAATAGAAAATATAAATAGTTAATTGTCTCTCGATAAAAAAAAAAGAAAACAAAAATTGAAAATCCATGCTTACGTTATTGTTGTTATCATTGTTATGACAATTAAAATTATTATCAACATTACTGTCAAAATAATCAAAATAATTAAATTGACCTGAACAATTATTAAAAACAAGAAAAATATATTTATAAGAAAATAAAAAAAAAATAATCACTAAAATTATCGTTATCATTGCGTAAATAATAAAATCATAAAAATCATCTAATCCAAAGAGCAAATAAAAATAATAGAAAAAAAATAAAGGGAAAAATGAAGCAATATTAATTTAAAAACTATAATAATAGCAACATCAGAGTATTAATATTTAAAATTATTATTTCTATCACTATCAAAACAATAAAAATTATCAAATTGTACGGAGAAAAAAAAATTAAAAAGCATAATAAATTAGTAAGCAAGAAAAATATTATTATTATTATTATTATTATGAAAGAATAAATAAATAAATAAATGAAAGACTAAAGAAATTGTAAAAACTACAACAAAAGATAAAAAAAAATACAATAAAAACTAAAAATTATCATTGTTATTACTATCAAAACAATAAAAATTATCAAATTATTCTGAGAAAAAAATAGCCTCAAAAACATTAACAAAAGAGTAAGCAAGAAAAAAAAATTATTATTATTATTATTAGTAGTAGTAGTAGTAGTAGTATTTATTTTATTTTTGTGTTAATAATGAAAGAAAAAAATGAAAGACTAAAAAAATCCTATAAACTTCAACAAAAGAATAAAAATAAATTATCATTATTATCACTGTCAAAACAATAAAATTATCAAATTATCCTGAGGAAAAAAAATAAGAAACATTAAAAAAAGAGTAAGCAAGAGAAACAATTAAATTATTATTATTGTGTTAAAAAATTAAATAAATGAAAGACTAAAAATTATAAAAACTTTAACAAAATTAAAATCATAAAAAGAAATCAAGGGATTAACATAAAAAAATAAAAGTATAAGGGCTGAAATGAACATCAAATATCAAGGAATGAAAATCAAAAATTAAAAGTTTAAGGGTGAAATGAAAATCACATTTATTATCAATTTCAATTAAATGACAAAGTTATAAAAATTGAAACTTCGTATCGAATATATTAAGCCATTTAAAGCCAATCTGAAATTAAAAGAAGGAGGACCGCAGATGAAACTATTGAAATTGATTGCGAGTTGGGTCGGTCCGAAATGCATAATGACTGCGAAGTCCCCATTCCGACGACCTTTTTTGTCATTTTTGGGGGCAAAATTGTTAATACATTGTTCATTCACGGGAAAAAAAAAGCGGACGAACTCGCACGACACATGGATAAAAAATGTTTAGTCCACAGTGCAATGAGTCTGTGCTACGAGTGCATGGATGCACAGATGAAAACACTACGCCTTTTATATATACTAGACAATACCCCGCGCTTCGCCGCGGGTGGCAAAATATTTTTTTCAATGTAAAAAATATTAATTGTGTGTATTTTTTATTATAATATAAATTTAGTTAAAATAATAAATATGTGCAGAATTCATGTCAAATGCAAGTTTTCTATAAAATATATGAATTTAAAATCGATATAAATTTATATGTTTAGTAGTTTCAAACGAAATAACCAACATAAATTTATCATCATCATTAAAAATTCAGGAAAACTCGGATATCTGAATTATTAAGTTCATTGTATTAAGATTAGTTTATTATATAATTCAATTTAAATCAAACAAAAATAAAATATAATTTGTGAAAATACTTACAATAATCAAATAAAAAAATAAGCTATTAATTTTCTATCAACAAAAAGAAGAAAACATAGATTGAAGAATCATCCTGACATTATTGTCATTATCATTACATCCAAAAAAATTAAAATAATTAAATTGCCATGAAAAATTAAAAAAAAAAGCAAAAGATTTTTATAAAACAACAATAAAAAAATAATAACTAAAATTATCATTATTATTGCATAAATAATAAAATCATAAAAATCATATAATCTAAAGAAAAAATAAAGAAACAAAAAACAAAAAAAATAATAAAGGGAAAAATAGAGTAATATTACTTTTAAAATTATCACCGATATAAATTAAAATTTCAGAAAAATCTTTACAAAAATCAAAATATTTTTATTAAAAAAGAATCACTAAAATTATCATTATTATTGTGCAAATAATAAAATTATAAAAATCATCTAATACAAAAAATGAATAAAAATAAAAGAAAACATTTAGTCATGGCACCTGCGCCTCGTCGCGGGCGGATTCATATTTTTTTCAACATAAAAAAATATTTATAATGTATGATTTTTTTTATCATAGCATAAATTTAGACAAAATAATAAATATGTATATAATTTTTAGGAAGTGCAAGTTTTGTATAAAATAAAATAAAAAATATATAATAAGAAAAAAAAATATAATAAGGAAAAAAAAAGAAACAAAAAGAATAATTTGGGAAAAAAAGAAAAAAAAAAGAAAAACGAAAAAAAAAAGTGCACTATTGAAATCCACAGTGCACTGTGCCTGAGTGCACAGTGCAAAACCCACGCCTATTATATATATTGTAATGTAATAGTCTATTTTCGAGGTTTCCTTCACTTTTTTCCTTTTCCTTTTATTTTGACTGGTTATGTGATTTAGGGTCAAGGATTAGGTTATTATTTTCTTTATTGTCAATCTTTCCTTTGTTAGCTGTTAGCTAAACCCATTTTTTTTAAAAAAAACAATAATATAATATCACGTGTTCATTTTGTCGTATTTCTGTTAGCTTAAATACTTTTAGTTTCTTCAAGATCCCCGTATGTTATTATTTTAGACCTCTGTTCTATTCTATTGAAGTTACTAAATGTACGGAAAACGGGAAAAAAACTGCATTCAAGGGAAAGAAACTATAACAATTGGGATTTTCAGTTTTAGACATCCGTTTTGAATTCTTAATCTGCACATCAGGAGATCCCTTCAACTAATAAGAGCTGTGCAACTCACTGCAATGTAAGGAATCAGGAAAGGAAAAGAAAAGAAAGCCAATGATTTTGAGTCTGATTCTGGAGGAGAGACAGGGAAGACAAGGGCATCGTTGCAATTCAAGACCAGACTAGCGATTGTGAAGCAATGATGCTTTCGACGGGATCATTTGCTTGCTTGGCATATGAATTATAGACCTCTGAAAAACCAAGATCAATGCTTAGGACAATTCGCATTTTTTTAAAGACCATGAGATCATAGATTTCGTTTTTGAACTGATGATAGGTATGGATCCTGTAGCTTGTCTGCTTGCAGTTCCTAATTTGTCAATTTAAACATACAACGAAGATCCCCAAATATCCAAAATTGGTTTTATTTGCTGAGCGGCACATTTCACCTCCAGCAGCTGGAATAAAGAATCACTATCAACTAGCTGTTGCTCCACAAACAATACAGCAGGATCAGGATAAACCCCGTTTCTAACTTTCAGAAGTTCTTTAGTATTTTCTCACTCGAGACTCCATCTGACACAAGAATTGACGTTATTTCCTGCAAAGTGCAATCAACATTAATGCTACTCCTATAAATCTAGACAATAAAGACAGTAAAAGTGGGATTACTATTCATTCACTAGAAAACATCAAATTATGCACATCAACAGCTTGCTTGGAGTAATAGCATTAATGTTTTCCTGTTCACCCCCAACAAAAACAAGTTTTGCGAGAGTAGTATTCCAGTGGCAATTATCCAAAGCATCATCAACCAATAGCAATTTGTGCAAATTGATATGCAACATTCTTACTATTGTAACAGAGTAATTTTCAAAAAGTATATTACACAGCTCCCTGATGTACCTGCTATCCTACTAGGCCAAGCTGGGCCTGCAAATTATTAAACAATGGTCTGCTGCCTTCAAAAAACGTGTTATATTAATATTTTTGCTCTTTCAGTTCATAACTACAGACTCTTTCTGGCCACTCCACCCAATCAATCTCCTCACCATGAACAACTGTTTTACTCTACAACACAGCCAAGCCAGTAGCTAAAACGTTGCAAAATGTTGTCCAAATGATTGCTGTTTTATACAACAGCTCCCTGGCACAAGGGACAAACTGATCTAAGTAAATGCCAACTCGTTAAGGCGAGGAGCCCAGAGCCTTTGTATGGGGAATGGAGAACTACTAGTTAACAAACTTGAAAGAAAGTGTGTTCCTCGCTAAGAAATCAAGCTCCTCGAAGTAACAACCATCATATATGCTTTTAAGATCTGCACTTTATTTTTATTTTCCTCATAGTCTAAACAATTTAGAATGCATGTAATTAGTTAGCCAAGGACATCAATTGTTTCAAGTATCGAGTGTCAATGCTTACAGAGAAAGAAGAGGGGTTGGAGAAAGAGGGTAAGATGCAGGATTACATGGTTGATAGTATGTGATATCATATCCACAAATAAAGGCAAAAAAAAGTTTCAGTATGTTCTGGCATATATTGAAGATTTTTTCCATCAATTCTATCATATGCATTAATTTTTCAGGATTTGGGCAAGTGAGAAAAAATCCATGCCAACGCAACTGCAAAGGATGCACTTAATAATCAAGACAACTTTCCTAATTTATTATTTGTTAATTATGCCAAATGTCAGATCATGAGTAGCATGGCAAATGAATGAACACCTTATTTTTAGGAATTACAATGCAGGGAGAATATGTGCTCAGAAAGATTATGTGAAAACATAACCATTGACAAATAATTGAAGTAACAAACCTCAGTCATCTGTTTCTGCCCACATAGAACAGCACCAGTGCCTGTAGGGCTATAAATTTGCTTCGCCTTGGCGAAAGCTGCCTGAAAAAAAAATGATATGAAGAGGTGTTAATTTAGGGTTTTTACACATCAAAAACCTTGGATAGCATGTATGTACGTTCTACCTGTACATAGCCACTTTCACCAGTCCACCTACCATCTGGCTGTGAAAGCACCGGCACAATTTTAACACCAGAAGATTCCCAATCTTTAAACCTATCCTATACGAGGAAGAAGCACCAGGTTCAAAACCAACCGGACAAGAAATGGTAATTCCACAGTAGTAGATACCATAAAGTAATAAGATGCAAGCAAACCTGGTAAGCCATTCTCTTAAGGTTTCTAGCCCCGTAATACAGCCTCACATCAGATCTTTTATCAGCACTAAACCCAGACTCTATAAGAGATCGAATTGGACTGCAGGAGAAAACGGAAAGAAAATGGTACGAGTCAAGAAACAAATGCACAATCTAAATGCATGTATAAAGTACACAGAAATCAATGGCATAACCAGGATCGTTTTCTGAAGAGAAATGATGCGCGTTGCTAGATATCAAACAGGAAACATCTAATGATGGCTAAATGGCATACTCTCTAGTTCAGGTTTACTATAAGCAAGGTTCCAGTAAACTCTCTTTTTTTAAGGTAAATCATATCAAAATGCAATATGTTATTCATCAGCGTTCAAGTGGTAAGTTCTAATTGCATCATCTGGTCTTATAAATCATCGAAGGGGACGCAAAAATGTTCAAGAAACTGAATAGGACTAGTACCCATGCTGCATTTTCTCAACGGATTGATATTAAACATAAGAGTTTCTAATAAATTCTAGAACAGATGAGTAGATAGCATATCAAGCTAGCAAAATTCAGAGGTTCATTTCTTATCAAGTGACCATTAAATCGCACCTGATGCCAGATCCAGTGGCGAAGATCAGAACGATAGGATACTTCTCTGCAGGCTCAATTTGATCAATCTCGAAACCTCTCCCCGAAGCTTGGCTCAATTCCACCACGTCTCCTTTTTTAAGCCCGCACAACAGCTCTGCCGTCGATCCCGCTATGCTCTTCACCAAAAATTCAAACGCGCCTTTCTCCGCTGCGTAAGACGGCGGCGAGGCGATGGCCAGGAAAGAAGGTTTCTCCACGTCGGGGACGCGCAGCTGTAAGTATTGTCCAGCACGTGTGTGAGAAGCTGCGAGGTCCGGAGAATCTGAGACGTCGATGCTCACGTGGAAGAGTGACTCGGCTGCTGGTTCGATCTCGGAGAGAGGAGCTTGTGTCCAGATTGATGTGTCTTGCCGTACTGCAGCGGCAGCTGTGGCTAGACGCCGCCCGTGGTGGTGCCTTAGATGTGTGGTTAGGTGGTTTGGAGCTAGGCGGCGTAGGATAGACATGGAAAGGAGGGGAGGGCTATGGTACGCATGGGGTAGAGGCGGTGATAGAGAAAGAAGAGTAGAGGGAGAGAATTTAACAGACATAATTCGATTTTTAGTTTACGGAGGTATATGAGAGAAGCGGTTAGTTGGGCCTCTAGAGTTGGCGGCGCTAAAGGTGGGGGTGGCGTTTGATAGGATACGCAGTGGAAGAATTGTTTTGAGAAAGATGTCACGTGGCATGTCCTCGAGCAATCCAATAAATGGGTAGGATAAGTAGAGGGCCCGTGAAATTGTTGTCTATTACAATTTCTTAAACGAGAAGTATCAATTTAGTCCCTGAAGGATTACCCTATTATCAATTGAGTTCAAGCCCTTTTAATTTTATCGAGTTTGTCTCTTATCAATTGAGGCCATAGCCTCTTAACTCTATCAATATTGCTTAAATAAAACCAATCAATTGCACAGTAAAGGTCCACGAACAATCCCAGGCATCCCATTAGAGCATCTCCAGCGCGGTGGCAAATGGAGTGCCAAAATTAAAATACTATTTTTTGGCATTTTCCTCTTCTGTTCATGCTCCAGCAGGAGTGTTAGAGCATCTCCAGTGAGAGTGCCATTTTGGAGTGTCAAATCTCTAAAATGGCACTTTGAATAATATAAAAATGATATTTTTGTTGATGTATGTCTCAGTGATAAAGCTATTTGGAGAGCCATTTAATTTTTATTATTTTAAATATAGTATAATTATTTTGTATGTAGTTTAATTATGCAATTAATTATACAATTAATAAGAGTAAGTTATATAATTAAATAAATACTTTTAAAAACCCTCAACATTGATTATATACTTAATAGGAGTAATTTATATAATGATTAATTTTATATATAAATTTTTACTCTCTTGTTAAGGTATTTGTAAATAAAAATAAATATTTTTGATATAATTATATTATTTTCTAATATATATATATTACATATTATATATATATATATATATTATAATATATATAAAAGGTGGCCTCAAGGTGGGGCCACCTTTTTAGCATGCTCTCGTGAGCTGCTATCAATAGCAGCTCACGGAGGTGGTGCCAAAAATGGCACCACATATAACACTCTCGCTGGAGCATGAACAGAAGAGAGAAAATACCAAAAAAATTAGTATTTTAATTTTGGCACTCCATTTGCCACCCGCGCTGGAGATGCTCTTATATGTGGTGCCATTTTTGGCACCCCCTCCGTGAGCTGCTAATTATAGCAGCTCACGAGAGTATGCTAAAAGGTAGGGCTACCTTTTTATATATTATAATATATATATATATATATATATATATATATATATATATATATATAAAATGTTATATATATTAGAAAATAATATAATTATATCAAAATATTTTTTTTTATTTACAAATACCTTAACAAGAGAGTAAAATTTATATATAAAATTAATAATCATATAACTTACTCCTATTAATTATATAATCAATATTGGAGGGTTTTTTAAAAGCATTTATTTAATTATATAACTTACTCTTATTAATTGTATAATTAATTGCATAATTAAACTACATACAAAATAATTATACTATATTTAAAATAATAAAAAATTAAATGGCTCTCCAAAATGGTTTTTACTACTGAGACATACATCAACAAAAATATCATTTTTACACTATTCAAAGTGTCATTTTAGAGATTTGGCACTCCAAAATGACACTCCCCACTGGAGATGCTCTTAAGCAGCCAAGCCTATATCTGACACTGCATTTCCAAATTCTTTTTTTTTTAAAAAAAAACCTATTTTTATTTTATATTTTCATTTAATTTTTTTAGTGTTTTTTGATTCTTTATATATTAATATCAAAAATAATTTTTAAAAAACATATTTATTATGAACGAAATTCTGTTTCAAAATCATCCTAGACACAATTCCAAATCTGACAGTCAATCGAATCAGTTTTGCAATATTATCCATAAAAAAACTCAGTCAGAAACATTGCTGCTGTTCATGGGACAGCTGACATTTGATGTCCTGATGATAAAAGGGAAAAATTTACAAGTTCACCCCCCCTGTTCCCCCCTTATTTAAGCAACATGAAAAAAGGGGGCTTGGCTGGACAGGTCTCAGTTCTATTTTCCACACTCTGCAATGACATTAAAATAGAAATTGCAAATCCTAACATATTTGATCTCAAAAAATGAACATCCTGCTGCTGGCATCACCAGCACCACCTTTAATTATTGATTTTCGCAAAAATTAAGAGAAAAAAGTCGGTCTGTTTAAGAGGTAGCAGATTCCCTGGAAATCTTCTCTGCCTTGGCAATAACCTCCTCAATACCACCAACCATGTAAAATGACTGCTCTGGAAGGTCATCATAGTTCCCATCCAACACTCCCTGGCAAAAAAAAGAACCAGCATTGCCACCAAATTAAATTTATGATTATTCGAGTTGCATCATCCAGCTAGACAGCGTTGTCAAACTTGATAGCAAATGCAATATAAATATCTAGTAGGCATAGAGTCAAGTTGTGAGTTCATGAATTCACATGTCAAAGATATATTGGGGGAGAAAGGACCAAGGACAAGGAAAAGCACCTGGAAGCTTTCTACACCCTCCTTCAACTCGACATACTTTCCAGGAGCACCGGTGAAAACTTCTGCAACATGGAAGGGCTGGCTCAAGAACCTCTGAATTTTGCGAGCACGGGCAACTGTCAACTTGTCATCTTCACTGAGCTCATCCATACCCAAAATGGCAATGATATCTTGCAAATTCTTATAGTTTTGAAGAACCTTCTGCACACCACGAGCAGTGTTGTAGTGTTCCTCACCCAGAATATGAGGTGAAAGCATACGAGATGTAGAATCAAGGGGATCCACAGCAGGATAGATACCAAGCTCAGAAATCTGTCCAGTAAGAATGACAATATAACAATCATCACATCAAATCAGTAACACAATTGCTGTGATTACTAGCCTACTTCAAATTATTAAAATCACACCTGTCTTGACAGCACAGTGGTGGCATCCAAGTGAGCAAAAGTTGTGGCAGGAGCAGGATCCGTCAAATCATCAGCAGGCACATAGATAGCTTGAACAGAGGTAATGGAACCTTTCTTGGTTGTTGTAATTCGTTCTTGAAGACCTCCAAGATCTGTAGCCAAGGTTGGCTGATAACCAACAGCAGATGGGATACGACCAAGCAAGGCAGACACCTCTGAGTTAGCCTGCAGGACAAAGAGGAGCAAAATGAATGAGTTTGTAATTCAGTATCAGGGAGTGACGGGTTAAGGGTTTTTTTTTTTCCAGAAATCCATTGGCATCCAATTATACCTGGGTGAAGCGGAAAATGTTGTCAATGAATAGAAGCACATCTTGCCCTTCAGCATCACGGAAGTGCTCTGCCACAGTAAGTCCAGTAAGACCAACACGAGCACGAGCACCAGGAGGCTCATTCATTTGACCATACACAAGGGCACATTTGCTCTCAGCCTGGTATAACAGAAGACAAAATAAAACATTTTCAGTAAATATTAACTTGAAAAATAAAGTACCAAAATACATGAATGTTCAATAGCACTAACCTGCTGATCTCCTAGCTTAATGACACCACTTTCAATCATTTCTCTGTACAAGTCATTTCCCTCACGAGTACGTTCACCAACACCAGCAAAGACAGAGAAACCACCTGATCCCAGAAAACAATAAGTATTCAGTAAAATGTGAAAAGAATAAATGTAAACACAAAACTTTGTATACTGTAAGAACTAAACAAACCATGAGCTTTTGCAACATTGTTGATAAGTTCCATGATAAGCACAGTTTTTCCCACGCCAGCACCACCAAACAGTCCAATCTTTCCTCCTCTTTGGTATGGTGCAAGGAGATCGACCACCTGTAAGGAGGAATAAGAGAACATAAATTCCAAATGTTTGGGGTTCAAATTTTAAAAGCACTAATGTAAATGAAGCATGGCAACAAAATCCATTCTGTTTTTAACATGGATGAAAAAACTAGAGCCTTGGCATCAACTACAATTCCACAGAAGACTATATAAATGCCGAATACCTTGATGCCAGTTACAAGGATCTGTTGCTCAGTTGCTTGCTCAACAAAAGATGGAGCCTCCCTGTGAATAGGCAAGTAGTGCTCCGTCTCTGAGAGGGATTAAAACATAGTTGTTAAAAAATTTAACATCATAATAGTATCCTATACTGACCAAATGAATGGGGTTCGTTTATCTCTTACTGAGGTCTCCCTTCTCGTCAATGGCTTCTCCAATGACATTGATGATGCGACCTAGAGTAGCCCTACCCACAGGCACCTATTGAGGATATGCCAAATGAAGAAATCAGCTTCAAAGATACCCAACTTTTGACAGAAAAAAAACACAAGAATAGGAAAATCAGAAAAAGTCATATCAAAACAAAAAGGTATAGCACCAACAAAACCAGAGCAGTCAACGACAGAAAAAATAATTTATGAAGGACACAACAATGCATAAGGATAGATACATAAGATGTAATCCTTCCAATGTCAGCAATCATATCTGAAATAAAACCTTGATCCACAACCCAAAAACAATTAAACAGTTACATAAAATCCAGCAACATACAAATCAACAGTTGATTCTACTGAAGTGAGTCTTTTTTTTTAGTTCAGTAAAAAAAATCATTAAGAAAATCCTTTTAAATTTTACATATTCCTGGGCTAAAAATTGTATCACACTAATTCTTTTTATCACAGATATCAATTGACAAAGTTTTCTTCTTCCCAAACCCTGAACTTTCGATTGTTTTGCATCCGAAATTCTAGCAACCGGACACTCAGATATACTATCAAAACAAATAACTATAATCAAACAAATCATCACATACTCCAAAAAACAAAACAATAACAAAAGGTCCAAAAATTTCTCATTAGATACCATCAAATCTAAAAACAAACATAATAAACAAAAACAAGAAATTTGCTTACAGTGATTGGGGATCCAGTGTTAAGAACAGGCTGGCCTCTGACCAAACCTTCAGTACCATCCATAGCAATAGTCCTAACAACACTCTCTCCCAAATGCTGGGCCACTTCAAGAACCAACCGGATTGAGTGACCCTGAACCTCCAAAGCGGTTAAAATAGGAGGCAAACCCTCATCAAATTTCACATCCACAACGGCTCCAATAACCTGACACACATGCCCGATCGAACCCTTTCCAGTAAACTCATCGATGACCTTCCCCTTCTTCCCCTCCGATTTGGCAGGAGGCGGTTGTGAAGGAGGCGATGCGGCGGCGGCAGAGGTCGCGTACTCAGCCGCGCGGTTTAGGAGGTAACCGTAAGGAGACGCGCGGCGCGTGGAAGATGCAGAAACCCTGGGAGCAGGACTTGATAACGTAGATTTGGAGATAGATCGGCGAGAAGATGATCGGAGAAGAGAAGATAAAAGTCTGCGTGAAGCCATTGGTTAGGGCTTCAGAGAAAGATAGATGAAATGTTAGGGTATGTGAGAGAGGGTGAGCTCACTCTCTTAAGGCCCTCATAATAGTAGACGTGATTCACTGCTTTACCGTTACTTACTTACCATGACTCCTCTTATATGGGAATACTCGATTTTGCTCCTCTTTTTTTTTTTTTTCTTAAAAAAAATCATGATGCTATACGACTCTGTTTTCATTGTTACGGGGTGAAACGATGCCGTATGGCTCATGGACGAAAAAGTTGTCGATACGAATTTGTTGATAGTTTCAAGCAATACACGTAGCGAGCAGAGGAGGAGAAGGAAACTCGATGAATGCTCCAGACGGCGTCGTGCTTGGCTGGATAAAAAGCTTTTCCTTTTCTGATACATGGAAAGACCATTGTGACCTTGATCGGTAATTACAATAAACCACGATACAAAAAGGTCAAATTCGTTTAGACTAAACTGCCCTTTTCTCCGGAACCAACCCGAGAAATATTACGAGCGACAGGGGAGGTGTCGTTATTAAGACCATTGTGAATGCTATCAGTTGCACGTTCTGTATTGTATTTTTAATTATGTTTTAAAAGCGTGTTTGATTGCAGAAAATATTAAATTACTTTATATATATCAAATCCACAACATATTGTTTTAACTAGGTACGTTGCCCGCGCGATGCCGCGGGTATTAATGTGTATATAATACTATATAATTATATCTACAGTGCAACACAGTTAAAACACCACACTGATTATATGTCAGGTAACACACACACACGTAAGAATTGAAGTGCTCCTGGTATAAATTTTAACTATTTTACTTATGTGTATATAACTCACTCCTGGTGACTTTAAATAATCAACATTTCGGCATTTAACAGTAACTAAAAACAAATTATAAAACTACAATATCCAAGTGGGAGAACAACACATTGTTTTCGTGTGCCCAGAAGATAAGAAGGAGAGAAATTTGTTGCTCCTGGCTTCTTCTTTTCATGGTCAACTTTGGCTGCAGATACTACACTAAAAAATTATTGAAAACATCCAAGGACTCATTGTTCTAAATCCCACAGTGCTTTTGAACTCACTACAACTATTGCTAATAACACTGTCATTTGCCTCATCTGTTTGCTCCAGCTCTTTTGTCAGATCCTCCATAGTCTTCTTCAAACTCGATTTGCACAATTGTCCTGCATCTCCAGTTGAGACACCAACCATTGTAACCTTTGGAAGAAAAGGATTAGACTCTGACTTCCGTTTTAAGCAATCTTTTGATAAGCCTTCCTTTCTGCAAAAGAGGATAACGTGGCCAGTGTGAGAGGACCTTAAATGAACCCACTTCAGCAACACCATAAAAGGAATCCCTCCATTGTTACCATTTTTTTTTACCTTTTGGCCTTTCTTTGTCATTGTCTCTCTCACCCAACACCCTCATTCCTCATCATTCTCTCATCAACAAATAAACATGAAACAACCCATACTGCATAACCCATAATCAACTGAAAAAAAAATGAAGGTTCAATCATGCTAAACACATTGCATTAATCATGAATGAAGGATTATTGATATGCATGGTTTAATAAAAGAATACCGATCTCTGCAACTCTATGCGCCAGGCAACCATATCTGAATTTGTATAATTTTCCGAAAGCCGACCGATCTCTGCAACTCTCATTCGCAGGTGTTTTGCTTTCAAAAATACAGAAAAGCAGTAATATATTCGACCAAAGAACGAAATCACAACAGCCCTAAAAAAACATTAACAAATCAAAACCATATTAGCCAAAATGAAGTATCCTTGCACCAAGAACGAAAACATATTTAAACACAGGAAAAACAGAATGCAAGGAAAAACCATGAAAGCCCCCACCCAAAGCACGCGCCAACTAGAATTTAATAAGAGTAAAATCAACAGCACACTGCCACAATCCACATTGATTTCTTCTCTAAAGCTACAGTGATACAAACAGTGAAACGCCCACGCCTATTATATATGAGGTAATTAGGTAACCGGCGCGTCAACCTCTGCTTGCTTATTCCTTTCTAACCGCTCCTTTTGCTTTCTAATAAGTGCCCCTCGAAAATCTTGAGGCATGTAGGTCATGACTAAATGAAAGGAAGTTCACAAATTGCTTGGTCAAGCATCAGTACATAAATCAAGTAGCCTAAACCATTTAACTCAGCTGGTATTCTTGAATAACCATCAGAGAAGCAGGTACAACAACCACTTTTATTCCTATTAGTAATGAAAACATCAATTCTATTCCTTTAGAGGTGGAAAGCAGCCTGCTTGTTTCAAGTTGATCCTTGGAATAATTCTTAAATAAAAACAGGAGAGAGACAATGTCAATCAATCATTTCAGAAAAACATTGTACATGAACATCAAGGAATGAAACAATCAGATGCTTTGAATTCACAGTATGAAGATCACCCCTTCCCTATCATCATTCTTCAAATTACATTAAATCAGAAACATTTTTTTGCCTACTGATCAAGGTTGATAGAACAATTTCTCAACTTCTATCACACCATCATCCACGTTCAGTACCATACTCAATCACATTGACATTGCATCCTACACCAAGCTAACTTTTTTCTATCTAGTTTGTGTTTTGCAGTTGATTACCCCTATGGCAACGCTCACACTATATCCTCAATAGATGTAACTAATGTGTTTGTATACTTAAGAATTCGAGGACAACAACAAAAAAACTTCAACTTAAAAACAGACATCCATCAGTACACCAGAAAGAAAATAAAATGTCCAATTCAGTAACCTCAAATCATTTGAATAAAATAGAGAAGAAGCAATAAATGAATCAATGATAGCTTGGAAAGAAAATGGATTAATGTTGTAACAGCCCGGATTTTTTTTTTATAAAACTTTGCAACTCTTCTTCCTCCTCTCTATTTCATTCACTATTTTCACAAGGTCCTCTCCTTTGTTTTAGCTTAAGTTTTGTTTGAGAAAAGAAGGAAATAGGATGGAAAAGAAGAGGTTGTGTTGGCTGCAAAGAGGAAAAATTGGATGAGAAGAGAAGGGATAGAGTTCGGCTAGGTGGAGAAAAATTAGGTGGAGAAAAGAAGTTGAGTGGAATTGGGTGGAGAATAAATTAAATTGGGTGGAATTGGGTGGGGAATAAATTAAATTGGGTGGAATTGGATGGAGAATAAATTAAGTTGGGTGGAATTGGGTGGAGAAGAGAAAAAATGGGTGGAAAAGAGACCCCACACCCACTCACCTCCTTGTATTTATTTTCAAAACATTATTTGTCTTCATTTCCCATTTATATATATTATTTTTTTTCTCGGGTGTTTACATTCTTCCCCTCTAAATATAAATTTCGTCCTCGAAATTTAAGGGATTTAATTTTGCATACCCGATATTTTGAATAATTCTGGGTACTTTTTCCTCATCTCATCCTCCCTCTCCCAAGTTTCCTCTTCTATTTGAGCATTTCGCCATAAGATTCTGACGATAGAGATCTTTTTGTTTCGCAACTTCTTTTCACCTTTATCTAATATCCTTGTGCTAAGTTCTCATTGATTGCAACTGGAATCTGTGGTAGTGTTCTGGCGGGATCTACATCAGCCTTTCTTAATAAGGAAATATGAAACACATTATGGACCTTAGCTAGCTGTGGAGTAAGTCCACCTTGTAAGCTACTGGTCCCACTCGCTGTAGGATTTTGAAGGGTCCAATGAACCGAGGGGTTAATTTTCCTTTCAATCCAAATCGCAATATGTTTTTTCCATGGAGCTACTTTTAAGTACACTTGATCCCCTATACCAAACTCAAGGGGTCTCCTCCTCACATCAGCATACTTCTTTTGTCTATCCTGTGCGGCTTTGATGCGATCCCGGATAATTCTCACTTTGTCCGTGGTTACTTGAACCAACTTTGCACCATATAGCCTCCGATCTCCAACTTCCTCCCAACATAAGGGTGTTCTGCACCTCCTACCGTACAAGGCCTCATATGGGGCCATCCCTATTGTGGCTTGATAACTATTGTTATAGGTGAATTCTATTAATGCCAGGTGTTCCTCCCAGTTTCCCCCAAATTCTAGTACACAAGCTCGTAGTAGGTCTTCCAAGACTTGGATAACCCTTTTCTGATTGTCCATCCATTTGGGGGTGAAACGCAGTGCTCATATCCAATCTGGTCCCCAAAGCTTGTTGTATGCTAGGCCAAAGTCGAGAGGTGAATCTAGGATCTCGATCAGATACGATGGACATCGGAATCCCATGGAGTCGTACCACCTCATTTATGTATATCTTGGCAAGCTTATCCACCGAATCAGTCATCTTTATAGGCAGGAATAGTGCGGACTTCGTCAACCGATCTACCACCACCCATATTGCGTCATTTCCTTTTCTCCCTTTAGGAAATCCCGATACAAAATCCATTGTTATCATCTCCCATTTCCACTCTGGGATTTGTAATGGTTGTAGTGGTCCCGCAAGTCTTTGGTGTTCAACCTTGACTTGTTGACATATCTCACACTTTGACACATACTCAGCTATTTCTCTTTTCATGTTCGGCCACCAGTAGAAAAGTTTCGAGTCCCGGTACATCTTAGTGCTGCCAGGATGTATGGAGAGCTTGGATTCATGTGCTTCTTGTAGAATCATTCGTTTGATTGTTTCATCATTAGGTACGTACAATCTTTGTCCCAACATTATGGACCCATCATTCGCTATCCTAAATTTCATTTCTACACCAGCCTCCACATTCCTCCTAATCTTAGATCCAACCTCGTCCCGAGTCGAGATTGTAGTATTTGTTCTCGATACGTTGGTCGCACAAAGAAATGAGCTACTAACCCACCTCCGGCATTAGTGTTTAAATTTGCACCCATTTTTTCAATTCCGCCAATTGTTGCTCCTTTTCTAACGTTAACCTTTCTAGGGTGGCTTTATTTTTCGACTAAGAGCATCCGCCACCACGCTTGCCTTTCTCGGATGATATTCTATGGTGCAATCATAATCCTTAATGAGTTCCACCCACCTTCTCTGTCAGCATGTTCAATTCTTTTGCGACATTAAGTACTTTAGGCTCTTATGGTCGGTAAAAATGTGGACTCGAGATCCATACAAATAATGTCTCCATATCCTTAAAGCAAACACTACAACAGCCAACTCCAGGTCGTGCACCGGGTATTTCACCTCATGAGTCTTTAACTGTCTTGATGCATAGGCGATCACTTTCCCATGTTGCATCAGGACGCACCCCAAACCTTTTCCCGAAGCATCACTATAAACTACAAAACCTTCTGTCCTAGAGGGAAGGGTTAACACTGGAGCAGTGGTGAGCCTTCTTTTCAATTCCTTGAAGCTCCTTTCACACTCCTCCAACCACATCCATTTCTTATTTTTCCGCGTCAGTTGAGTCAAAGGTGTCGCAATCAATGAAAAATCTTCGATAAACTTCCGATAGTATCCTGCAAGTCCCAAGAAGCTACGTATTTCGGTAACTGAAGTCGGTCTTTCCCATTTCAAGACTGCTTCCACTTTTTGGGGGTCCACAAAAACACCTTCTGCTGATATAAAGTGTCCTAGAAACATTACCCTCTTTAGCCCAAAACTCACATTTACTCAGTTTTGCATATAACTGGTGTTCTCTCAAGATTTGCAAAACTTATCTCAAATGTACTTTGTGCTCCTCGAAGGACTTCGAGTATACCAGTATGTCATCGATGAATACTACTACAAACTTATCAAGACATTGTTGGAAAATTCGATTCATTAAATCCATGAAGAAAGCTGGAGCATTCGTCAATCCAAACGGTAACACCATAAACTCATAATGTCCATAACGAGTTCTAAATGCAGTCTTTGCTACATCTTCCCCTTTGATCTTCATCTGGTAGTACCCTGATCTCAGATCTATTTTTGAAAATACCATAGCTCCTTTTAATTGGTCGAACAAATCATCAATCCGGGGTAATGGATGCTTATTCTTCTTTGTTATTTTGTTCAACTGTCGATAATCAATACAGAGCCTATGGGTTCCATCTTTCTTTCTCACAAATAGAACTAGTGCTCCCCAAGGAGAATTACTGGGCCGTATGAATCCTTTGTCTAATAATTCTTGTAGTTGGGTCTTCAGCTCGTTCAGTTCTGTTGGGGCCATCCGGTAAGGTTGTTGTGATATGGGTGGAGCTCCAGGGAAAGTGTCTATCGCCACTTCTACCTCCCGATCTGGAGGTAATCCCGGTAATTCTTCGGGAAACACATCCGGAAATTCCCTCACCACAACAATATCTTGCAAATTTGCGCCTTTATCATTGGAGTTTAAAATGTACGCGAGGTATCCCACACACCCTTTTCTCAATAGTTTCTGGGCTATTACTCCTGATATTATGGCAGCCTGTTTGAAGGTTCTTTCTCCCTCAAAAATCTTTTTCTCTCCTTTTGGGGTTTGGAAGATAACAGTTTTAGCATAACAATCTATTAGAGCCCTATATTTATTCAGCCAATTCATGCCTAAAATTAAGTCAAAATCATGCAACCCCAAGGGAATCAAGTCTACTTCTGTTTCGCACCCGGACAGGCTAATCCCCACATTCAAATACACAATATCAGTTTCAACCATGTTTCCCATTGGAGTTCCAATTAAAAATCCCCTCTCTACCATTTCTACTCCCTTCCCTAATTTAGCGTCAATCTTTTTATCGATGAAAGAGTGCGTAGCACCAGGATCAAACAACACATGCACATTAAAATCATTTAATCGTAGAGTACCTGCCACCACATCCGATGCAGCCTTGGCCTCCTCCTGTGTCAAATGAAAGACTCTTCCCGGAGTTCTATCATTCTGCGCTCTCAGTCTTCCTCGATCGGGTTAGCTCTCGATTGAGAAGACCTCACAGGCCTATTCACTGAGACTGACTGTTGGAAGCTCTGATCAGGCTGTCTATAGCTTTGTACTTGCTCGATGTTCCTTTTTGGGCAATCCCTCTTGAAATGTCCCCTGTCACCACAGTAATGACACCCTTGACTTAAATACTGACAATTCCTCCACCTATGTCCTTCTCCTTTGCACACAAAACATCGTCCAGGGGAAACCGAGCAATCCCCAGGATGTTTTTGTCCGCATTTTATACAGAAAGGGTAGTCTGCCCCCTTGTGGTCTCCCGTTCCCATTGATATGTTTTCCCTTGAGTGCGACTGTCCGATTATCACCCTCCCACTTGACTGTTGGTGTGACGGAAACATCACAATCCCCTTTTTCCTATGTTGATCATGCTCCCCGCTCTTCCCTTTTTTGGAATTGGTGGTCCGCTCATCGTAAAAATCCCCATCTCTCTTTCTGCTTATACTCTGATGTCCCCCGTGGCTCTCTCTAATGCAAGCCTCTAGAGCCTGAGCAGCTTCGATTAGACTTCTAGTTGTTTTAAATCGTAGTGCAATTAATCCTTGTCTCAAATCTTGTCGCAACCCATCTCTCAACTTTTCGATCATATGTTCCTCTGTCGGCACATAATATGGGGCAAACAGTGATAGATCATGAAACCTCCGTTCATACTCCAATACCGACATATCTCCTTGCTTTAAATCCAAGAACTCTTGTTCTTTCACCTTACGATGGTATCTGGAATAAAACTGGTTTTCAAACTCTATCTTAAAGTCATTCCATACTAGTGTCTCAGCCGCACGTCTCATCTGAACCGTTTCCCACCATGTCATGGCCCTATCAGATAGTAGTTGAGTTGCACAGTTCACCTTCAAACCCTCAGGTATGTTTATTTGAGTCATGGTCTTCTCTACTTTTCTAATCCATCTCCCGGCTATTTCGGCATCATGCTCTCCCAAAAACGGTTCACAACCCATTTCCCTCATGCTTTTGACTAGACGTACCAATGGCACCACATTATCTGTGTTAGTGCTCGGTATAGGGGTTGCTTGTGGAATCTGCGGGGTGAGAGTCGTTCGTGTTGCTGCACCTGCCATGCCTTCCATCACTGCCTTAACTATTTGTGCAAGAAGTCCAGGATCTACACCTTGTGGGGATACCCTGGTTGGAACGGCTGATGGTTGTGTTTCGATCTTTCTTGTTGTTCGGTTGCAGCGGGAGGTGCCTCCTCGCTTTCATTTGGTCTCTCGTCTTCCTCTCAGTAGCCTCATTTCCCTTTGCAGAATTTCAGGTATCATCATTGGAGCATGCGATGTCGTATCATCCAAGGGATCTTCGTTTTGCCAGTCTCGAGCACTTTGATTCCTGCCCCTCCTTTCAAAAGAGGGTGGCTCAGTTCGTGTTCCTTGTCGGGTGTGTACCATCTGTAATTCAGCAAGATAATGTCATCATCATACAATTCCCAGGATCAACACCAGGGGCTCTGATACCAACTGTAAGGCCCGGATTTTTTTTTTATAAAACTTTGCAACTCTTCTTCCTCCTCTCTATTTCATTCACTATTTTCACAAGGTCCTCTCCTTTGTTTTAGCTTAAGTTTTGTTTGAGAAAAGAAGGAAATGGGATGGAAAAGAAGAGGTTGTGTTGGCTGCAAAGAGGAAAAATTGGGTGAGAAGAGAAGGGATAGAGTTCGGCTAGGTGGAGAAAAGAAGTTGAGTGGAATTGGGTGGAGAATAAATTAAATTGGGTGGAATTGGGTGGAGAATAAATTAAGTTGGGTGGAATTGGGTGGAGAAGAGAAAAAATGGGTGGAAAAGAGACCCCACACCCACTCACCTCCTTGTATTTATTTTCAAAACATGGAGGGTTGTTTGGGGTTTGGGTTAACTATATACTAATCCTTGTTTTGTTCATTCTAAAATCGGTTTTTGCTCTTCCTTTTCCCCCTGTTTTTTCCTAAACAAAACGAATTTGTCTTCATTTCCCATTTATATATATATTATTTTTTTCCTCAGGTGTTTACAAATGTACAGAGAAATAACCTGTGTTGAATATATGATCAGAATTCATAGCTTGGAAAGCTTGCAATGCGCTTAAAGTCTTTTGAAACTTATCTTTGAGGATGCTAAAACACACTTGCAAGTTCACCGTCATTTTGAAGCTGCAGTTACGTAACAAACACTACTAAGATATCATGTACAGTATTTACAAATTCATAGGGAAGAAGAAGGCGGGGGAGGCTTACAGCCGGTGGGCAGCGAGATTTATCAAGCAAAAAGAGAATTTCTTCCATATGTTCTCGATTCTTCCACATATTCTCATCGATTTTATGAGGAGGCTCTCCTTCGACTTCTTTTAACAATACGATTTCTTCTTCATCTAAATACCAATTAAGCAAGAGTGAGAATGTTGCAATTATCAATTGAGAAAGGAAAAAAATAGAAAGAGAAAAGGTACAACACCTTGAGAGCGGATAATCTCAATACTTTTCAACATATAAAGGACCTCTGAAATGATGAAGAAATATTCCATATTGAAAAACACAATAAGGAACAAAGCTTGTCTGCATAAATAAAGCAATTTTACTGTTTTTAACTCAAGCGATCTAGCACCCTCTAGATGCTTTAAAAATACTTTCAATTCTATAATACTTTTATTGTCTTATCTTTCCTTTCAATTCTAAATCCTCTCTTCTAAACGAACTCCCTCCGTTAACTTTTTTCCATGTTTTTTTCTCATGACTGCCTCTTTAAAGATTTAGAAATCACAGAGAAATGCAAAACACAGAGAAATGCATTAATTTGAAATGACATGACGTAAAACAATTAATTCAAGTAACGAAACCAAATTGCAACAGTAACACCTAAACGAACCAAGCAAAGCAAAGCAAAGCAAAACAGCAACCAAGTAATAAAACAGAATGCAAAACAAAACAATTTGCAAAACAGCAATAACCGAGAGCAACAAATCCACAGTCAATTAAACCGAATACACAGAAACCATACCCAATCAAACCAAATCGAGAGCAACAAAGAAAGAACCAACCAAACCCAAGTTAACCCGAGAATCAAAGCAGCTCCAAATCGAAGAGACAACCCAACCCTAACCCAAGTTAACCCGAAAATCGAAGCAGCTCCAAATCGAAGAGACAACCCAACCCTAACCCAATTAAACCAATAACCCACTCTCCAACACACACAAACTACAAAACGCAAGCAATCCGAACCCAACAAAACCAAATGCACAGCACCGACAATGAGAAATTAAACAAACCCAACCAAAACGAACCCAATAAAATCAATCACTGAACACCCAGACCAGAAAAAAAAACATGAATCGAGGGAGAAGATGGGAAAAAATGGCAAAGAAACCGAACCCATGAACCCAATGAAAACTAACCGAGCAAACCCAAAAAATTGACGCAAAGAAGGGGGCAGAAGCATACCTCATCGAACAACCAACTGAACCAGAGAACCCACGCAAGAAAACGACCGAACGCCAGCTCAGATCGACCCGAAACCAAGTCATAAACCGCCCGACCAGCTCTCAGCATACAGACCTTCGTTCTCTCTACCGAAAAGAAAAGACCCATCGACGTAAAATGAATAAAGAGAAAGGAAGAAAGAAAGAAATATTACAAAAACACCCCCAATGACCCACACCATGCGCCGGCTCATTAAGGGCAAAATGACCATGGTAGTCAAACTCGCGAGTCAACTCGCAAACTCGTACGAGTTTGCGAGTTGGCTCAGCAAACCTGGTTAGATCGGACTCAAAAATCGAAATCGGTCAAACCCGGTCAAAATCGGGTTGACCCGTAAAATCGGACCGGATCGGTCTGATTTTACGAGTTCATCAAATTCTACTGTTCACAACACGGTTACACGGGCGAAGCTTTCTTCAATTTCATTTTTGCATTTCAGAAACACCAAATCACTGCTATTCGAAGCTCTCCACCCCCAAAATCGTCTCTTCTCTTCTTAGTTCTCACTTCTCAGCACAAAATCATCAGTTTCACTTCTCACCATCTCAAGTCTCACCCCCAAAATCTTCTCCTCTCTTCTCACCATTCAAGCCAGAGATACTAAGAGGGAAGGTTGCTTTATTGACAGGAGGAATCTGGTATGAGATATTGTAGTGATGACTGATGAGGGAGGGTATGAGATATTGTAGTGATGAAGAGGGTGGCGGCGTGAGTGAGAGAAGAGAATGAGGGATTTGATTTAGGGTTAGTTAATAATAAATAAAAAAAAAGGAGGAGGAGTTTTATACTTTCTACCGGGTTTTTTTAATAAATTAATATATAGGGGAGGGGTTATGAACTTATAATAATAATAATAATAATAAGCATAAAAAATAGTTAGCATAAAAAATATTTTTTAAAAAAATCTATTAATTTAAGATAATAAATAACATTAATTAATTTCAAATACAAAAATCATAAAAAAAAAATATACAATTACTTGTACGCTAGCTGAAGATTTGTTTTAAATTTGTTAGTTTTTAACTTATGAACTTTTAGGGACATAATTATTTTGTAATGTGTTTTGAAGTTATTTTACATCATGTATGAATCTAAACTAATTAAATTTTATGTCCATAATTATGTTATTTTGTATTTATAAATATTTTATATACGATTTTACGATTTTTCTTCTCACACGATTTTAGCTGTGATTTTACGATTTTTGTACGGACAAATTCGAGTACGATCTTACGATTTTACGATCCGATCTTACGATCCGATTTTTCAAAGCCCTTTCCGATTCGTGTCAAAATCTCGATTTTGACTACCTTGAAAATGACTCTTACACTGCTCTAGTCCACAGTACACTGTGAGGGGAGCTATAGTGAATCGGCCACACCCTTTATTTGTTTTGTAATGTGCCATATACCTTTTATAGCCAGCACACGATTTTTTTTGCCTGTACTTTATCATGGGACTGATAAAAAAATTAAAATGTGAAAAAACAATGTTATAATTTTTAAATCCCTTTTACAAACAAGAGCAACGCCATCTAACATTAACTATGAGTTGTAAATATTTGATTTATTATAAATTTCGAATCGCCAAGCTTTCCCGTTTCTTCACAGAAATGGCATCAGAATCTTTTTTCTATTCTCTCTCGTCATCTCTGTTCTTGAAATACAAACTTTTCATCAATATTTCACTTGAAGATTCGTAAATACTCGCATCGTTATGTGAATTATACTAGGCAGCAGAGTTAGCATGGAGAACTGGAAATGCCGCTCGTTCCAGGAAAGGGCTTCGCAGCACTGTAGAAGAAAAGTACTCCCTTTACTACGAGCAGGTAGAGCCTCAATTTTGTGAGCAGACATCAGACAGCAGTTTGCTTTGAAATCTCAATGATATTCAAATCCATGGGCAACAGCTTTTCGGCACCCCAACTCTACGTTCCATGATGGCCAATGCCAGTTTTTTCCACTTGACTGATGGCTTTAGCTGCCTGAAAAACGAAATCAAAACGGGAAAAAAAGCTTTATTTTACTGATTTTGCTTATCAGAAAAGCAACTTTTTTAATGGTCCTTGCTGGAAAAAAAGATACATCCATATAAAATATGGGATGAAGGTTGCTAATCTAGCCCCTCACGGCCTAGCTCCAACCTCTAACAACGGGAATTTTTGAAGTGTCTGCCCATATGCAGCAACATCTTGAGAAAGCTAAGGATTTATAGTTCGTATAAGCTGCAAGTCAAGGAGCCCTAATCTAGGCTAGAAAAAAGAAACCAGGCCATAATATTCACCTTCATTTGCTATATACTACTGGTATGTTTAAATTCATTTCTCTGTAGTCATGGTAGGATAAAAGAATTTACCTCTCGATCCCAATCTGTACATGCATTTATAGCAACAAGCGCCACAACTTGCACAACGAGGCCACATATGATTCCCATCCAAAGCCCCTGATAACATATAACAATAGAAAAGTACGAACAAAAAAGAAATTTGAGTAAGAAAACATGCTTATTTCACTTCCCGAGAGTGAGAGAGGGCAAAAGATTAGAGATGGGGATCTACCATGCCTCCAATATGGAAGATGAAAGCAAAGAGAACGGCTAAAGGAATTGCCACAGCATAGTAAGCTCCAAGGTTGATAAATGCACAAAGCTTTTGCCATCCACATCCTCTTGCAGCACCTAAGCAAATAAACAGGCTAATAATGACTACAAATTTGAAAAAGTATACATAGTTGACATCGAATTAGTCTTAAAGCTTGCATGTAGATTGTGTGCTACAAAGAAACAAGAAAAATGAATGACAAGTTCGTTTAAGGAGCTTGCCATAAGAAATGCGGACCTGAAAGCACGCATTGGAATCCATCCAAGAAGTCAGAGAGTGCTAGCAGTGGCATCATATCAGCAACATATCTAATCACTTCTTCTTCATTGCTGTAGAGTTTTCCCCATACTTGGCGTGCCAAGATTGTAAGAATTCCAACCGCTGCACCCTCTGACAGGGCGATGATGATCATAACACAGATAGCCAAACGTGCGCCTTGTGGGCGCCCAGCCCCCAGTTCATTTGATACTCTTGTGCTAAGATTGCGAGAGGTCAAGGAACCATACCGTCAGGATTCAGAATTCAAAATGGAATTTGATCTTTTGCAGAAGTGAGGAGGGCTTCAATCTCATTGATAGCAAGGGAACCTGAGAGAAAGTTACAACCCCGCAAAAATATAAGATGGGAACTGACCTTATGGTTCCACCCAGGCCAACAGAGATCATATAGACCATCCAACATGTGTTAAGGCTGTGTTGATTGAATAAAAAACAAAGATGTGATTATTGAATGTTTATGCAGGTGATTACAAAATGAACAAGAGAATTTTTGAGAAAAGAAGTACCTTATTGATAACACAGATGCCTCTAGTTTGGGATTTGGGAGAAGACCAGATAGCAGAACCACCATCTCAAATGACCAATACTCCAAGCTACATAAAACATTTATACAAGCAAGAAAATGAATAAAAATTTCCATAGAGTTGACAGAACATTTCAACCCAGCTACTTAAACGAGAACTTGCCATATCATGATTGCTGAAGGAACTGCAAGCTTTACAAAGCTGAAAATATCATGCAAAGCTTCTTTTGAAAAGCCGGTCCAAGTTTTCGCGCAGGCAGGCGAGTACTTTACATATATTGCTAGCAGAAATACATTAATCCAATTCGAAATAGTAATCGCCAAGGCAGCACCTTTACTCCCAAGTTCACATCTAAAAACAAGACCCCAGCACACAAGAATGTGCAGCAAAGATGTGGCCCCGGAGCTTAGCATCATCGGGAAAACATTATTTTGGGTCTGTAACAATCTATTGAGGCATTGAAGCAGGCCGTAGGCGAACAGGCTCGGAATCATCCAGCGGTTAAATGTCCCTGCCCCGGCTGAAATCTCAGCGTTTTGCCCTAAAGATAAGAGAATGGTGCCGGTGTAAAACCAGATGATTGCCAGAGGGATGCTTACTGTTAGCAGCGTTAGCATTGCTCTCTGTGTGTGAATACCAAGCATGTGGTATTGTTTGGCGCCATAGGCTTGCCCGCACAGCGTCTCCAATGCACTTCCCATTCCTAGCTACAAAAAATAAAAAAGGTTTCAGATTCAAATCCCATGGTGCCTTTCTACTAGTGGATTTGTGCGCATTAGCTTGACTGAGGAGCGAGCAGAACATCACAACGATGAGTTTTAAGGTCGGCCTGAGACAATTTTTGTCACAACAGCGTGGAGTCCCTCTTTGGTCTACTTTCCTACCATAGCAGGCTCTCATCAACACACAAACATGAGTGTTTGGAACCGCATTTCGGTCGTGCTTATTTAAAGATTTAAAGGTGTTTTTTTTAAAAAATAAATTTATTATTATTATTTTAAAATTAAAAAATCTAGTGATATTAAAAATGATTTTTAAGAAATAAAAATATTATTTTAATATATTTTTAAATAAAAAACACTTTAAAAATAAATCATAAACACACTCGTAAACAGTAATTTCATCTATGCGGAAGTTAAAAAAAATAAAAATAAAACATATTTAAAATTATTGTCCCAATGACCCCCTAAACTATCTCTAAGGTGGAATTCAGGGCCTTTCTGAGCCCTCTAAGAGGCCCAGGCCCATTTCCAAGAGGAGCCTCGTCATTGTTATATTAGTGATAGGTGCAACCAGACCACTGTTTCAAGTTCAACTCGATCTAGATGCGACTGAACCAGCACCACAGAATATAAATTAAGCAGGGAAATTTACTTACCAATACACTGAAACCAGTGACTGAAGCGAAGGAGCACGCCATGGAAGCACTGGAAAGAGCAAGCTCGCCAAGATGACCAACAAACATAATCGATATTATTTGTAAGCAATACTGCAACAAACTCACTGCTATGAGAGGCCCAGAAAGCCATAGTTGCTTCTTGGCTTCGCCAATAAAATCATCCCTGCAAAAACACCCTCGTTGAGATACCTCCCCGTCAACTCCATGGCTTCTTTCTTGGTTCAGAATCAGAAGCGATTCAAGACTGGATTTTTCCGCTCCAGTTTCCATCTTCCTTGGCCTTTGTTAGTCAATGGAGAGTGCAGGGAAAACACCCAGCAGATCGATTATTGAATCTCTCTCTCTCTCTCTCTCTCTCTCTCTATATATATATATATATACATGTGGCCCAAGACAAAATGTTAATTTTAAGACCCAGGTGGTTTGCTCGGTTAGATTTTTTTTCCATATATTATGCTTTCATTTTTACTACTTCTGCCCACGTCAAAAACTAAGAGCCTCGCCATAGCTGTATAATCCGGTTTGATAAATTCATCTGAAAAATTCGAGATTTAGAGTTTGATTTAGATTAGATGGTTACAATAAGGCAGTGTTAATTTACTTCCTCTACCCCATGTATCATCAACATCATGGTGATATCATCTATCTAATTTATATTCATAATGATCATAATATGATGGTTCAAGAACTCAGCATGGCAGCTAGCATCGCCTGCTCTATCATTCAAAATTTTAATAAATATACTAAAAGACATCAGACATTCACTGTAGCACCAGACTCAACGCACTATGCACTCGTCATTTTTCGTCCATGCGTCAGCGCTTCACTGCTTTGTTTTTAAATATTGTTTTAACGAAAAAGCCCCTGAAAACGACAAAAAACGCCGCCAGACCGAGGGGCTTTGTGGTCATTACACACGTCGGACCGGAATGGTCCAGTCCACCTCGCCAGTCTTCTTCTTATTTTATTATTTTTTAACATTGGGTAAATACAATTTTAGCACCTAATAATACAAAAATGTGCCTTTTCGGAACAGGGGCAGGAAGGTAACTGACTTTATTTTTTATTAATTCTTTCGGTGGTCTGCCAGGCGTGCTGGGCACGCGCTCACCGAGTTTCCACCCCACGCCTGCTTAGGTAGCGCATGCAGTGTGTTACTGGTGGTCGAGACACGGTCTCGTAGTCTCTCCGATGTGCCTCGCATGGTCTTCCTCCCTATGAGGCGCGTTGCACCTAAAAATGTCCGTGGACGCAACGGCGGCCAGTTAAAACCACTGGCCACGTTTCTCTCTCTCTCCTGCACTTAAAAGTGCAGGAGAGTCCCTCTTATATTAACCTTTTTCACTTCAGTCCCGTCACTTTCAATTTTGTTTCTGGTCCTCATTTCGGTATATAAGTTTTGATTTAATTCGATTGGGTCCTCCGATTGGAATTAATTCAGTGTCCATATTTCAATTCGGTCCTCCCAATTTTAAATTTCGAATTGGATTGAAAACGATGAATTTATTCGGCGCAACAATTTCAATTTCTATAGTTTTGTCCTTTGATTAAAATTGATAATATATTTGATTTTCATTTTGACCCTTATACTTTTAATTTTAGATTCTAATCCCTTTATATTTAATGTTAATTTTAGCCCTTATACTTTTAATTTTTTTTATTTTAATCCATATATTTCTTTTTATTTCTAGAATAATCTCTACTTTTGTCCATGTATATATAAGTGTGTTTAACACAATAATAATAATAATAATAATTATTATTATTATTATTATTATTATTATTTAATTGTTTCTCTTGCTTACTCTCTTGTTAATGTTTTTGAGCGTTTTTTTCCAGGATAATTTGATATTTTTTATTGTTTTAATAGTAAGAGCAATTATAATTTTAGATTTTAAGACTTGATTTTGCTATTGTTATAATAGTGTGTGTTGAGTTATTTTATTATATTTAATTTCAAATATATAAATATTATATTTTAATTTTGATCCAACAAATCCTATAAAAATTGTTTGCTCAACCCGTAACGTAGAACATATATTTTTTAAAATTTTCAAATTAAATGATTTTTTTAGCCAATAATTTTTATTTTTGTTTTATCATCTATTATAATTTTTATTTGCTTTGTCTTTTAGTTTTTTATTGGTTTTTTTTATAAGATTATTTTTTTTGCCTGATAATTTTAATTTTATTTTTTTATTTCATCTTTTGTTAAAGTTATTAGGATTAGTTTTGTCTTTCATTTATTTCTGGTTTTTTATTCATTATTAACACAATAATAATAATAATAATAAATTTAATTGTTTTTCTTGCTTACTCTTTTGTGAATGTTTTTGAGTGTTTTTTCTCTCATGATAATTTGATAATTTTAATTATTTTGGCAGCAATAGAAATGATAATTTTAGATGTTTTAACTTCAATTTTTCTATTTTTATAATAGGGCGTGATAATCTGTTTTATTATATTATATTTTGTATATATAGATATTATAGTTTAATTTTAGACCAACAAATCCTATTAATTTCTTTAATCCCAACAATCATAAAAATTGTTTGCACAGCCCGCAACGTGGTGCGGTCAATTTTTTTAATTTTCAAGTGAAATGATTTTTTTTTTCAGGTAATAATTTTTATTTTTATTTTATGATTTATTTTATTTTATTATTTGTTCTTTTGTTAATGTTTTTTGACTTTTTTTAGTCTTTGGTCTAATTTTGTTTTTTTAGTTATTACGCAATATTAATATTAATAATAATAATAATAATAATAATAATTTGAGTTTTTGTTCTTACTTGCTTTTTCTTTCTTTCTCTCAAGGTATTTTAATAATTGTTATTGTTTTGATAGTAATAGTGATAATAATTTTAGAAGTTAACACTTTGATGTTACTGTTGTTATGACAAAGTATTTTAATTTGTTTCATTATATCAAACTTTACATGTAAAAATATTATATTTTAATATGAGCAATTATGAAAATTATTTTGTCCGCAAGAAAGTGCGGGACATCAAACTAGTTTAGGTCTATTCTTCAAGGCTGGTTTGTATTATGCAAAATAATTAATTCCACTTCACTTGCACCAATAGAAAAAAGAAGAAAAAAAAAAAACCTTCCCCTTCACCCGGGCAAAACATGGCGACTGTAAATTTGGTCCTAGCTTTCAGGCCATCCTCCCAGTTTCCCCTCCCTCTTCACCCGCTCTGTTTCTCCTCTTCCAGCTTTCCTTTCTTACATACAGACTCACCTTCCACGCGAACACAAAACATTCTCCATGTCTTCGGATTCTCGATTTGAATTAAGATCTAGACTTCTGTCATATCAACCATTAGAGCCATAAACAACACTTGTTATGTTCTTCTTCACTTGCGTCTGCTCCTGTATTCTCATCCTAAAGTTTCTCTTCACTTTGTTTGTACGTGGCCCCCCAATGTCCTCTCGAGATTGCTGATGTGCAGGAAGCAATATTTTGTTTGACCAATTAACATCCATTATCAGGTGTTCATGCCCGGCGACAACGAGTTAAAAGTTCCGGTAAGTGTAATATTGGTGCTTTAATTTCCCTTCAGTTTCTTACTCTTTCTGCTTCTGCTCCTCGTCTTTATAATTATAAGATTAAGGTTTTCTTTTGAAGTAATTGATATTCACAAAAATTTAAATTACTCCTTAAAATTTCTCACCTGCCTGAGTTTCACTTTGACGAGTTATTGTCGTGCGTTCACAAGTAGCGTGGTAGTGTGGTGATGAAGAGCTTGAAATCTGTATAATATATCTTGAATTTGAATCATGATATATATTTTTTATAACAATCTAAGATAATCAGGATTTTATTCTTTTATTTAAACCAACAAAATATATTTTTCAAGAAAATAATTTTTTCAAGAAAGTGAGATTTACTGGAATCAAAAGAGAGTTATGATAGTGCTGGTGAAGAACAAATTTAAGTACCTGTCAAGAAATCTTAGCACAATCGAAGCTTAAGAAATCCACCCTTTTTTTTTTAGTGCTGTGAGAGTTTTCTATTGAAAAATATATATATCAATTTCAAGTTTTCAACCAATCATTAATCAATCTTTCAATATAATAATAATAATAATAATAATATAATAATAATAATAATCATTAATCAATCTTTCAATATATAATGATAATGATAATGATAATGATAATGATAATAATAATAATAATAATAATAATAATAATAATAATAATAATAATAATAATAATAATAATAATAATAATAATACAGGAGACCTATGATCGACTGTAACAAGTCAACATAACCACATCTGTCGTGGATCCGAAATTAATCAATCATATCAGGCCACGCATAAAAATTAAAAGATGTTTTTGAGGATTTTTGTGCAGATTTTGAATATTGTCCTAGAAATTAATAGCACATAAAATAATATATACTTTTTATATCATCAATTTTTATAAAATAAATTCACAATGAAACAAAAATTAAAGATACAAAAAGGGATGCCACCAACAAGTGTTACTATATAAAATCTCACTTTGATTTCATCTAACCTCTCACTCTACGACATTATGAAAAACAATATTAAAAATAATTAATACTTTCCACTCCACTGTCATAAAAAAAAGACCTACATCAAAATATTAAAAGAAAAAGACCAGAAAGGCCAACGGGCTAAAAGCTGAGGCAATGGAGACATTTACGCAGAAGAAGAAAGTCGAACGAATTATTTTAGAGACGGTACCATTAATTCATTTTTAATAACCATGAGATGCTGTAAAGTCAAATTAAATGACGGTCCACATGGACATGCTATGTCTGCAGGAAATTAAATATATATATATATATATATAAAATTAAATATATATATTTTCATTCACGAGGCTGCATTTAATCTAATCCAATCCAATCTGTCATAGCCACCAACCACATTTCATTAGGAGGCATGGCTCATGGTTTTGTTTCCTTCCTTCTTTCTTTAGCCTCGTATCAGTCCCAATCCACACACTAATTTTAGAATTGAATCCCCAGTCTGTTTTTTTCTTTCAATTTGGCCTCCGGTGTATCTAAGATTTTCAATTGGGTCCCCCATCAAAATCCATTATTATTATTATTAGGATACGAAAGCTCTAGAGAGAAACAGTGTGTTATAAATCCTAGGATGGTTACCACGTATGTCCTGAAGCATGATCTCAACGTTTTTCGACTAAAGTAATGATGTCATATTTTTTAAGGAAAAAGAAACAGAAAAACGAATCCCTAAAACACGTACACACCCATTTGAATAGGGAAGCCTGGTGAGCCTAGAAAGTATGATAAAAATATACTCGAAGGAGCTGCCAAACCTAGCCGTCTCTCTTTCTCTCTCTATTCTCTCCAGCTCTCGCCTTTTCATATTCCAACGATCCAATACCTGTGAACCCAGCAGAACTCGGCTCCATTGCTAGACAAGCCATAGAGACAGAGAGAAGAACATGGAAGAAAGTTTGCTACCAAGAGAAGTTGACGAGAAAGGGCAGGGTGTTATTCGTCCAACTCAAACCCCGACATGGGCTGTATTCACTCAAGAAGTGAAAAGACTTGGTTGCATAGCGGGACCTATGGTGGCTGTGATTCTAACTCAGTTCTTCTTTCAAGTTATATCCATGATGATGGTTGGTCACCTTGGCGAGCTTGCCCTCTCTAGTTCCGCCATGGCTCTCTCTCTTTCTGGTGTCACCGGTTTCAGTCTCATGGTATTGAATCTTTTTTCCCCCTATTTTTGATGATATACACCGCATGTGATTGAGTTTGATTGCTGCAGTCTGTTTCTTGATCTAATTACAGTGTTTTTATTTACATTACATGCCCATTTCATTGGTCTTAATTTTACAAACAGCGCTGAAGGATCGAAGTGGTCAGTAGGTGCTTATGCTGCCTCCCCCTGTATTTTTGTACACGCCCTCCTCTTTTCTCTGTTCATCGCACTAAAATTTGTCTCATTCAGTGACTTTTATTAGTTGAGCTCATTGACAATATTTTAGCTAAATGATTAAGCAATGGTTACACCTTGCAATCAAGAACTAGGCGTGAAATAGCTTGTGTGACGATATGGTTATCACTAGCGAGTATTAATTGGCCAGTCAGAATGTGTTATAACTAGAGAAATTAAGACAATGAGAGATCAGCATGCTCAATGAATTAATTTAGCTTGTCCCCACAACGTAAAGAAACAATTAATTAGTTCTCCCAATTTTGTTTTCTAAATAAGAAGAAAATCCAACCATATTGTTGACAGGTATAAACTTACTCCATGGGGGTAATAGTTAAATGTAACATATTTTCATGTTCTGCATCTGACAAAATAGTAACTTATCACCCTAATGATCCTTGCAGTAGGGCTCTAAATTTTATTTTTATCATATGAATTGTGGCTGGTTTTCTTTTTAATTTGTTGGCTATGATGATTCCAAACGGTTGCTTTCACTGACTAGGAACAAGCTTGCCTAATAATGAAAGGAAGCATGCAATTAAAAAAAGGTCAGAGTCTACATCGTAAGTGATCAAGCAGTATCAAGTTGTTGTTTTCTATTAGTTTTTACTCTATCTTATGCGATAAAATCAAAGAGTCTAGTAGACCATCTTACCAGTCAAATGCCTTGATGAAGACATTTATTTTAATAAAGAAAATTATCTTTGTCCTTTAGCTGGAAGCGTGTCTGAAATTTCTTTGCAGCTTTACGATCGTGATCAAGCAGGCCCGGTATAAATAATATTATAGGCTAGAGAATAAGAAAGAAAAGCAACCAAATTTGGTTTTGTCTTCATTAATTTCATCAAGAGTGTGGCTATATATATATATATATATGGC
This sequence comes from Salix exigua, assembly GCA_032356905.1. Lineage (NCBI taxonomy): Eukaryota > Viridiplantae > Streptophyta > Magnoliopsida > Malpighiales > Salicaceae > Salix > Salix exigua. Next base: position 9,376,123 of record CM063597.1, read on the forward strand.
TTGCAAGGTAAAGAATTTTGCTGCATCAATTTAAGTTGGAACAACGACCCAGCAGCAGCATGCAGCTTGGAATAGTGGAAGTGACCTAACTACCTTACCATTACCTTATAAATATTACCGCAAATGTTCTAAATGATGGTGAACAGTGTCCAATAGGAATTATGAAAGTGAAGAGTGGTGTTTGATAATTACTATTAAGAATCAACAAGGTAGCTATCATTGTTTTAAATCCGTAGAAACACATGTGTGGAAGATGAAAACAAAAGGATGGATAATTTGCGGAAAAGATAAAGAAGACCAAACCAAAAGTCTGTTGTTTTTTGAAGCTGATTATTGTGCTTCTAATTGACCATAACGTGTAATTTGTTCATGTTAATACACAGTTGGGGATGTCAAGTGCATTGGAAACTCTATGCGGGCAGGCTTATGGAGCCAAGCAATATAAAAAACTTGGAACTCAAACTTATACAGCAATTTTCTGCCTAAACTTAGTCTGTATCCCTCTATCTGTCATATGGATCTACATGGGAAAGATACTCCATTTCACTGGTCAAGATCCTGCAATTTCGCATGAAGCTGGAACATTTACAGCGTGGCTTGTTCCTGCGCTCTTTGCTTACGCAACACTTCAGCCACTTGTTAGATATTTTCAGACACAAAGTTTTATCATGCCCATGCTGATTAGCTCTTGTGCCACTCTTTGTTTCCATATACCTCTCTGCTGGGCCTTAGTATACAAGTCCAGGCTAAAAAATGTGGGAGCAGCGGTGGCAATGGGCATTTCATATTGGTTGAATGCAATTTTTCTTGGATTATACATAAAGTACTCTTCCGCCTGTGCAAAAACTCGCGCTCCAATTTCTATGGAGATATTCTATGGGGTCGGAGAGTTTTTCCGCTTCGCCATCCCATCTGCAGTAATGATCTGGTAATTTAGCTGTAGACTAGGTTGTTTTTAGACATTACAGCCTTCGATGTTTGAGATTATATTGATGATTGCAGCCTTGAGTGGTGGTCATTTGAGCTGCTTATCTTGCTCTCAGGGTTCTTACCAAATCCTCAGCTTGAAACTTCAGTCCTATCCGTGTGGTATGTTCTCCTTCTCTATAATCTTCTTGGCCCCAATTTGGTTCGGATCGTTTGCAGAAAGTTTGAAACATAATTGGAAAATTTAATTCTCAAATGGACTGAATTTACGTTGATTTTTGTCTACTTTTCTGCAGTCTCATGACTATTTCAACACTTTATGGAATACCATATGGACTTGGTGCCGCAGCAAGGTCGTGCTACCGAGAGCTTTATATATTTACAAGATAAATTATCTATATAATACTGATGTATCACGCTGATATCTCCTATCTTTCTTTGTACAGCACTAGAGTCGCAAATGAATTAGGAGCTGGGAACCCACAAGCAGCGCGTTTAGCCGTCTATGCTGTGATGTTTCTTGCCGTTTCAGAGACAATTATAGTAACCTCAGCCCTTTTTGCCAGCAGGCGTGTTTTTGGCTATCTTTTCAGCCATGAAAAGGAGGTAATTGATTATGTCACAAAGATGGCTCCTCTGGTTTGTCTGTCGGTCATAATGGACAGCCTACAGGGAGTACTTTCAGGTTAGACCTCTCTATCAGCAAAGTATTTCTGTGCCATGGATAAAGTTTTGCACCGTACGTTTTATAGATTCGAATTTCCCTTACTTCAGGGGTTGCAAGAGGGTGTGGATGGCAGCATATTGGGGCTTATGTAAACCTCGGAGCCTTCTATCTTCTGGGGATTCCTGTCGCTGCCTTATTGGCTTTCTGGTTCAATTTAGGAGGCATGGGCCTTTGGATTGGAATTCAAATTGGTGCCTTCACTCAAACAGTTTCACTCTCTTTTGTTGCACGCCGCACGAATTGGGAAAAACAGGTGTGCTATTCAATCTCGTACACTTGCATGGATCAGTCTTGCTTTGAATCTCCCCATTGATGTTGATTAATCACAGACAAAAAACTGCCAAGTGTGAAGCGACATTGTTTTGACACAGTGCATAAACTTATGTTCTTATTTATCTATTTATTTTCTTTCTTGTGATGATTGCATCTACCCTGTCTTCTGCTTTTTTTATATTATGCTCTGCTGGTACTGCATTTGTTCTTGGTGGTTTTGTATTGCAGGCAAGAATGGCAAGGGAGAGGATTTTTGAAGGCCATGACAATGGATTAATGTGATTCGAGAGGTATTACCAGTGATCTAATTTTGATTTGTATGAGAGATTGTGAAAGGGAAAGACTGATTAAGCTGATGAGGTTAGCAGTCGTTTTTCCTTTATTATTTTATATTTATCCCGGGGCTTGTTTTTGAGTATCAAGCAGACCATGTATCATCATGTATTCGAGGATGACAGGGACGATCTAAGAACAACTGTTTTTAATTATTTTTATTTATTTATTATTATTTATAAAGTTAGGGGAAAAACATTCATCTTACGGTTCCTTTTCATTGCTAGTTATATCTAAAATGCAATGAATATTTCAGGCTTTTTTCCATGTATTAACAGAAAGTTACATGGAGAAATGGAGAGGATGTGCCTTTTAACTTTAAAATCACATGCTCACTCAAAACTCACCAGCACATATTGTGTTCGAATATATATATTATTTTTGGATTTTTTTTAGTTTGTTATTTATTTTAAAATTACTTATAAATGACTATGAATTTTTTAAATTTTTTTCTCAAATTAATTGCTTTTATATTTTCAGAATGTAAAAAACAAATTTCAAAAAATAAAATAAAATATTATTTTAATATATTTTAAAATAAAAAACATACGCTGGATTGTGAGGCGCAAATAAAATATTGTGAGGCGCAAATACCTTGCATGCGCGCTCGACCCCATGTTCCCTCTCGCGCGTGTGAGTTGGAGCTTTTACTTTCTATTCTAACCAGTTCATCTGCTGGAGTTACTGGTGTTTGTGTTAAAAATGATAATCATGTTTTTTATCCTTTCTTTTTCTAAAAAAAATAAAAAAAGAAGAAGAAAAGTTTGCTGCTTCCATTAACCGATGTGTTTTGTTTACAGATCCCGTGTCAAGATCCAATCGACGCTCCGAGGCGGAGAAAACCCGAGGCTACTACTGCTCGTTTGTTCTTTCGGTAGTGTGTGTATACGTATATCATATTTCAATCCTCTACGTTTCCACCGTATAATACCTTGTACATCGAGCAAATCAGCTTTAAATCTTCAAGGTGGTTTTCTGTGCAATTGCTCGCCTACTTTCGTTTCTAAGTTTATATCTTGGATATTTCATGGCGCTCCTAGTATTGTAACTTCACTAGCATACTACAACATTTACTTCTGCTTTTAGTGTTTTTTTCCATCTTTTTCAAAAGGTCAATTAATTAGAATTATTTATTTTCAATAAGATTCCATTTTGAAGGTGAACATAGTGCATTTCGAAATTATGACAACAATTATCATTTTTTTTTAAATTAAAAACATTCATGATAAACAAGCTTGAGTGACTACAAAGGTCCTCTATAGTAAGTCAGAGAGCTATTGTATGCTTAATGTAATTATTTTCTAGAGGAAAAAGAAGCATGTAATGATAGTTTAGAGATAAATACTATGAAAATATGTACGCTGTGAAGAGTAGAAACAACGATTTCCCCTTCTATTTGAATAAATTCAATGCACTTGTTTACTCTTCTCTCTTTTAATTTCCTTTTCACTTCAGCAGCCTTTGAACCCTTTTCTCCGGTGACCTTAACACCCCTTATTCCATGCATGGCTGGTCTATTCATCGTTAAATTGAAAATTAATCGAGAGAGCTCTGTGTTGTGTCATGAAATGACTCTAGCCTCTATGGAATTTATCGGAGCATCCTTCGCTCGACTAGTGATGACAAACAATGAATCAAGATGCTGTTACAGTGGAGGTTAATTAACAGGTGTTGAACTTCAGAGGCACGACTGTTGCAATTTCAGATTCTGATGCGGTGTCATTCCAATAGAAAATAAGTTTTAACAATGATCCGAGCACTGCAATTTGTCTCGGAGTTCCATCCCCTACATGTGTTCCTTGCAATAATAATTATTTTATAGCTGGTCGTGTTTTCTTACACTCTTTTCGATTATTTGATGTTTTTTAAATGTTTTTCCATTAAAAAAATACACGTTCGACATAAAAACACTTTACAAAGAATCTGAAATTGCATCATGGGTGTTAAAATTGCCGTAGATGGAGACGGGGAGGTGATATTAGCACTCCCCAGCCTTGTAATCACACGTGCATCAACTTCATTTTTTCTGTAAATTATCAATCAGCATAGCCCTTGAGAAGTTCTCTCTCACTAGCCTAAGAACCCACACCACCATAATATATAGATAGATAGATTGCTTCGTTTATGGCTATTCTGGCACTGGCACCTAGATTTTTGAAAATATAAGGTCTGTCGGATAGACAATCTAGTCATAGGTTCTGAAAACCTCCTCAGCATCCTCCCTTCTCACCTTTTCACTTGCAATAAAAGCGTGATTTCATGGTTTAGTTTTTGTTTACTGAAAATCCATTAAGCGTTACCTTGCATGAGTTAGTGGAACCTTTATAGCATCTGTGCACTTGAATTACTGCTGTTCTTTATCTTTGACGAAAACCCTCTAAACTAACTTAACTGCTAATACATACGATCAATCTACAATCATGTTCAATGAAACTCATATAAATGAGGCCGATCAGAAAGTGTTTGAATTGAGTGCTGAATAAAGGTCTTGCCACCTAATTAACGCCAGAAAGTTGAGATATTTCCAGGTGTTTGAGAGGTCCAATCCAAGTAAATATAGGATAATAAAACTTCAAAGAGATGGAATAATTATGCATGTTTCCATAGATGCAGAAGCTTCTGCCAGGGAATGGTCTCTGTTCATGGTATACCCAGGGGATGATCGGGGTGAGTATTACTTGATCTACAAAAACCTTTTCTTCTTCATGCCATCTACAATTTGGTCATGATGTGGATTCAAGATAAAAGTGGCATATTTGACAATTATCATTAGGCTACTCAATATAATGTGTTTCATACAACATTACCATCAGTATATATCAGACAAAGCTCTTCTTCTTTGATAGTACAAGTCAAACCAGAGATGTTAAAGATGCCCACTCTCCTTCCCCATCCCTTTGACATTCATCATCCTTCGGTAATTAACAGAAACCTGTCATACTCCTGATTCACAGGCCACTGGCAACAAACCCCAAATGCTGAACAGCATGGACAATCAATCATCGGCCTGTAAGCTTGACAACCCATGCACCACCAAAGTAAAGACCTAGAAGTGGTCCTGCTAGAAGCATCTGAGTAAGAGGATCTGTTGATGGTGTAATTACAGCTGCTGCAACAACTGCACCAACTACAACATATCTCCAAATGGAAAGCATTTGGTCTCCTGAAACTAGGCCAACTTGTCCAAGAAGAATTTGTATTACTGGCACCTGTTGAATAAGAAGGTTAGCTTGATCTATCACACACTGGGTTTCCTGTGATGTTTTGGCATTTCTTCCCCATATATATATTTATATAAAACCCACTGATACCCACAAAAATAAAAACGAGAGAGTGAAGTGAAAGATATAGATAGATAGATAGATGAATCATCTTAGCTTGTTTTATATAACAAGAGAATGATAAGAATGATATTTTTTTTAACAGAAGAAAGACAATGAAGCTAGTTAAAAACTCCAGGAATACAATTGTTGAATACAACACTCCCAATTAGTTGCAGCTTAAAAACAATTCTTCGTGGCATGATAAATAAAAGCCAATGCCACATCCAAACAGAAAAAATGGGGAGGAAGTAAACAACTACAAAAAATATTTACCTGGAATGACAAGCCTGTGCTGAACATAAGCACAAGCACAAACTCGAAGTATTGATCTATAGACCACAAAGATTCCACAGCCCCTTCAGCATAACTAACGAAGAAATTCAAAGCTGCTGGAGTTAAAATCAAATAGGAGAAAATAATTCCAGCATAGAAAAGTATCGAGGAGCCGAAAACAATCGGTCCCAGGAACCTTCTCTCTGATTTTGTTAAACCTGGAAGAACAAAGGCTATGATCTCATAGAGAATAACTGGGCTTCCCAAAAGAAGGCCACAATATCCTGAAACCTGCAGCACAACAAACATTTTATTTTTATTGACATCAACTTATTAATATCCAATTAAAACACAAATGGTAAGGGAATGAGGGTGCTGAGGTTGAATTTTAACAAGGTAAGATGAAACTAAGAAAATCAACTCGCATAAATATCGTATACATTTGGGATCCCATAATTTCTAAGGTACATATGATAATGGGAAGAAAGGCTTATGCTGGAGATTAGGCCAAATGGAAGGTTTAAAGTAGAAAGAAACAATAACAGTGAGTGGTATTTGACCAAATGAGCAGGATGCAACATTCAAGATAAAAATCCCCTTCAAAGTGGTCTTTAGATTGCCAGCAGACCACATTAGACAGTGAGCCAAAGATTTACATTTGTGGCATGAGTCTTACAATCATCAAACATCACCATTCAGAGTGAATAGGTAAGGCACATGCTCTCTGTGTGTTCTGTTTTAGCATTCTTCTTCGTTACAGAGGTGCTACTAGTGGTGGTTGGGGAAATGGAGCAAATGCACATGGTAGAGACGTCAAATGTACGTGGCATAGACAAGAGTATATCAAACATGTGATCAGAGCTGAGCAGGTGGCAACTTTTTAGGTTTAAGCTACTAACATTTTCATCTCTCCGAAATAAGTGTCCATGTTTTCTTTTCATTCTTTTTCTCTAATCTTTCTATTCTTCTTCTTTTTGTCATTTCTCTACAAGATTTCATTAATGTTTATCATGTACACTTCATGGTACCATGGTTGCTCTCCCTGGAACTTTACAAGTTTTATTGTTTAAAGAGAGAGGGGGTTGATGGTTTGAAAGCCTTGTCTACCACTTGAAAAACATGAATCGTCATAAATTAAATTGCTATTGAAGTAACTGTGTTTCCTCAAGCAAGTTCGGCTTTCTTAACTGTTAATAAACAAAACTCGCAGTGTAGCCACTTTCAAGGGTTTGGATTTGCACTAGGTTGAAGATGAACATTAAACTAGTTATATCTTATGGAAGACCACCATTATCTAGTCTCAGGTTGAGGATTACCTGAGTAATACAGTTACTTCTTCAGTGGGCAAGACCACTTGACCAAGTGATTTAGGACCCACCAAAACAATTTAGCTGCATTTGTTTGAGAAAGAAAATCTTGAAATAACTAATTATTTACGACTCCTGGGGTCTTTTGCTTCATAATCTCTTCTCTTGTTCTACATCATAAAAAAGACAACATACAAGTGTGACATAAAGCTCATCTCAGTTACCGAAAATTTAATGAGTCAGCACCATGTGGAAATTAACAGGTAACTCAAAGTTTCGGGACTTTTATTTTATGCAATAAGCTGGCGGGGCTATCATAAGATGTACAGACTCTTTCAGTGAATCACTGATCCTGAAAATTGCAGAGCAAGTTTCAATACAGAACTAGAATATGGACAATGAGAGATCTTTATAATAAGGGTTTCATTAAGGTCATGATTCAGCACATCAACTTCATAACTAAATAGCTAGAATAATATGTATCCAAAAAACATGTCTTTGGATGCAGGGAGAATACAGCAAGAAAATGAGAAGCATAAGTTCATTATGTGTATCTAATTCAACATATAACAAAACTCCTACTTTTCCTTTCATTTGGACTGGTAATATCATGTAAATGCAACTAATAAAGTGGCATGCATTAAGAAGGCAAAAGATATCCATTCAGTCTAACCTTTAAAGTTGTGAAGAAAAATTCTCCAGGAGCTAATTGCAGAAATCGCACGCCTTGGGATTTAACAGGAGCTTCAAGAACCAATACGAGTTCTTTTGAAAATGCAAAGCATCCCAATATAGCAGCTCCAACCGCCAAAACTGAAATAAATATTCTCTCTCGCAACTCTTCAAGGTGATCAAATAAACTCATTTCTTTATCATCGGGAAGTAGTTCTTTTTCGGGATAAAGAAAATTGTAAATCGGGCTTCCTTCACTATCTTGCCCAAAGTTTTTTGGCAAACTGTCATCTGAATCTGTATTGTTAAATACAAGATTGATATTAACATCTTACATAAAGTCAAGTAAGCATGATTGCTACAAGGACCTGGATAAGATAAACTAACAAAGAATCATTAAGAACCCATGAATCCAGAAGAAGTTTCCATCAAAATATTCGGAATCTCGAAATTACAAACCAGTTTGCAAAACTACTTAAAAAAACACATTTTCTGCGCTATTATCATAAGCAAGTGACGGCGGAGAGTAAAACTGCCTTACAGCAAATACCCTTCTTGCATAGCATAGCAACAGGACCATAAATAAACCACATGAAAATCCGGTTTCCCTCAATCCCAATAGTTAAGGACAAGGTAATTCCGATAAATAAGAAAGAGAAAAAGGAAATTTGCGAAATTGGGTCATTATGAATGATCTTACCAGGCCTATCCTCGAGCAGCGAGCTAGTACTAGTTGAATCTTGCTGCTTCTCGAAGACGTCATCTTCAACAGCAGCGAAACAAACGACTCTTCTGAAAATTGTCGACCTGGTATGCGGAGCATCGAATCTCAATCTCCCTCTCCTCTTGGAATGAATGTTGAGTTGTAGTGAAGGAAATTGTTGGTGTTGGTTTCTGACGGAGTCCAAGCGTTTGTAGAAGCAATTGTGGAGTTGCAAATGGGAGGTGAGACTCGCGCTTCCCATGATTTCAATGGAGTTTTACTTCTCCTTTTCCCCTCACGGTGTTGCAATCAGCTATACATCCAAGGCAAATGAATCTGAAACGTTTAAAGATTGGTTGGTTCTCGTTATGCCACTGATATTTTTCTCGTTCCATTCCTTCTTGTCAGATTTTGAAAGCAGCCTACCTTGTTGACTGGTGAAGCCCATTGGACTTGCAATTGGAGCCCATGCAAATGGCAGATTAATCCTCGCTCTCTTCTTTTTTAATGTTTAAAAATGTTATTGAAATTATTTTTTAAAATAACTTTTATTTAAGTGTCAAGTTTGATCTAATTATTCCATTCATGTTAGATTATATATGAAAAAACTCCCAACCCAAAATGTATCTATAAATAACAAGATCAAAACCAAAACACAATCGGACAGCGAAAACATTACCTAAGAACAATTTTGTGTTTATTTTATTTAATTAATTAATATTTTGACTGGTTTTAATTGACTATAAAATGATTTTTAGTGTCGATGTAAATGGTTTGAAATTGAATTGATCACGCAAAGAAACAAAAGTACAGTTTGGATCCTGAAAAACCAACCCAGCATCCTCTCTTGAGGCGGTTTCATGGTTCTGTGCATCGCTACTTCAAATCGATTCAGGGTTTCCCTTCATTTTTAGAATCGTTCTTGTATTCGTGTTCTCCAAAAATTTCTGTTTATTCTTTTCCGTTGATTTCTTTGTTTTGTTCTTGGTAACTACAGCCTCCTTGTCAGAGAAGAGATGGCTATCAAGTAGCTAGCTTTTGTACCCATGAATGTAAGAACAGAAACATCACGAAAGATACAATCTTTGCAGTGTAATGAAACTCGAGGTTGTTAAGAGTAGAATAACTATTGTTCTTCCAAGTTTTTTTTTTTAATATTTTTGGTAGCAAGTCGATGCATAACACATAAAAAATAAAACTTTAAACTAAAAAAATCAAAAAAATATTGAAAGCTGTTTACGACGCAACCCAACACAGCTTCTCAGTATGCTGCGAAAACTCGGCTGCGAAACAAAATCGAGCGTCAATAACTATCAAGTCAATTTTAAAGAGAATGAAAGTGTATTTGATTCTCTGTTTGTATTTTATTGTATATCAAGAACAATGTTTACACGGATTATATACAAGACGATCCACTATATCAGGAGATATTCTAGGCTACAATATTGCAGATAAATATTCAATCAATTGGGTCATGCATATCTCCTCATCTCCTAATATATCTTGTGCATATCTGGAATCATAACTATCTGGGATTCTTTCCCTTGATACTCCCCCTCAAGTTGAAGTGTATGTTGATCACTCCTATCTTGCCGAGTAGCATGGAAAACTAGTTTGAACTCAGTGGCTTTGTGAAGATGTATGATGGTTGGTCCTTGGTCCCTATATGTTCTGGCTGTACTAATCCTCTTTGCACTTTGTCTCGCACCACATGACAATCTATTTCTATATGCTTCGTTCTTTCATGAAATACGGATTTGAAGCTATATGGATTGCGGCTTTATTGTCACAAAACAATTTGACTGGTCGCTCATGTTTAACATTCAAATCTTTCAAGATGTATTGTAACCACGTTATTTCACAAAGCATGTAGTGGCCATGGAGCGATACTCGGCTTCAACGACTTGAGCGTGATACGGTGGTCTACTTTTTCGTCTTCCATGAGATGGGCGCATTTCCAAGGAAAATGCAGTAGCTGATCGTGGATCTTCTAGTGTCCTTACAATGAGCCCGATCTGCATCACAATATGCCTTTAATTCCAATGACCCTTTAGATGGTAAGAGGATTCCACGACTCAGTGCGTGCTTGATGTACCTCAATACTGCGTGTCTTGCTTCTAAGTGGGGTTGCCTGGGTTTATCCATGAAGCTGGCTAAGTGTATGAACTGCATATGCGAGATCCGGCCTTGTGATGGTTAGGTATATAAGGCGTCCAACCAATCTTCGATATTGAGAGGGATCTTCTAATAATTCTCCATCTTCTTGTGTAAGCGTCACGTTTTGTTCAATTGGAAAACATGAAGGCTTAGCACCAAGGAAACCCGTATCTTCCAAGATTTCCAATGCGTATTTTCTTTGACACAAGGAAATCCCATGTTTGGATCTTGCTACCTCTATCCCAAGAAAGTATTTCAATTGCCCCATGTCTTTTAGTTTAAATTGGTCGGACAAAAAGCTTTTGGTCTTGATGATGTCGTCTAAATTGTTCCCTGCCGAATAACATCATCAACATATATTAACAAGGCTGTGAAGGTCCCTTGATGGTTTCGGACTGAATAAGGAGTAATCGGACCATGATTGCTTGAAACCAGCTGATTTGAGTGCCGAGGAGAGTTTAAGGAACCATTGTCGTGAAGCTTGTTTCAAGCCATACAAGGATTTGTGTAGTTTGCAAACCCAAGTCTCCCCTTTCGTCCGAACCCAGGAGGAAGCCGCATGTAAACATCTTCATATAAATCACCATTAAGGAATGCATTATTGACATCCAATTGGTGAAGATGCCAATTTTGCATGGTCGCAAGAGTCAACAGAGACACTGACAGTGGTGAGCTTAGCAACCGGTGCAAAGGTTTCCGATAATCAATCCCTTCAATCTGATCGAAGCCCTTGGCCACCAACCTGGCTTTGTAACGATCAATTGTGCCGTCGGGATGATACTTTATTTTATACACCCATTTACAGACCAATGGGGCGTTTGTGAGTTGGAAGGGGACCAAACTCCAAGTCTTATTGGCATTGAGAGCTTGGATTTCTTGCTTGCATGGCTTCTCGCCATTGGGGATCCTGGATCGCCTGAGAAAATGAGAGAGGTTCTCGAGAAATAGTTATATTAGCGATAGAATGTTCTGTAAGGAGAGGAAAGATTATTATAAGAGAGAACATTGGAAATACTGTGAGCTCGACTGGAGAAATGACCTCTTCCGAGGAATTAGATTGATCGGGCGTGAGGGGAGGGCTGCATCAATGTGAAAGCCTTGCAATGCAAGATGGCGAGTCTCGTGGCGCGAAAAGATCTGCGAGGAGGGGTGTAGATGGTGGTAAGGCTGATGGAGGAGCAGGGGATGTGGCAAGTGTGGTAGGATCGGGAGGTGTTGTGATAGGACAATTGTCCGTGAGTGGAATGGGATTTGGGGTTAGAGATGATGTGGGAAAATCTAAGTGTGAAGTGGTAGAAGGAACAACGGAAGGATGGGAGGTGGAATTTTGTAGTGTAGGAATATAGGTATGTGTGTAGGGTGAAGGAGAAATGGATGGAGTGGGAAGCAATGAAGAAGGCAGGGAGAAGAAATCGACTTGTTTTGAACTGAAACACATGCTCAAAAATGTTACATCTCTAGAAACAATAATGTGTTGTGTTGTAAGATTGTAAACCTTATATCCTTTTTGGCCATGAGGATAGCCAATGAAAACACATTCATGAGCTCTAGGATCAAATTTGCTTGGACGAGTGGGGTGTGTGGACACAAAACATTGGCATCCAAAAACCCTAAGATGAGAAAAGTTGGGCTTGATGTTGAATAGGCATTCGAATGGTGTTTTTCCCTTAAGTATCTGGAGTTGGTGTTCTATTTATCAAGTAGGCTACAGTGAGTATGGCATCCCCAAAAATGTTTCGAAGATTTGCTTGAAAAAGTAAAGCTCTAGCAACGTTTAACAAATGTCTATGTTTACGCTCACTACACCGCTTTGTTGAGGTGTATTGACGCTAACTGGTTTGGTGAATAATGCCTTTAGATGAATAGAAATCTGAAATTTTGAATTCTAGGCCATTATCACTCCCGATGATTTTGATGTTTTTACTAAACTGATTTGCAACCAAGTGAATGAAATGGATAAGAAAAGTTCGTGCCTCGGATTTATGTTTCAACAAATATATCCATGTGCTTCGTGAATGGTCATCAACAAGAGTTAAAAATATTTGGTTCCGGATAAAGATGGGACATGATATCCACCCCAAATGTCAACGTGAATTAAATCAAAGCAGGATGCACTACGTGTAGTGCTCAATGGAAAAGGTTGCCTAGTCGGTTTGGCTAAAGGGCAAATAGAGCAAGTACTGGGAATACATGGTTTATTGAAGAAAAATGGAAATGATAAAGATGTTTTAGTTGAGGGATGACCAAGTCTTTGATGCCACAAGTTGTCTGTGATGATGGAAACTGCATTGCATGTTGCTTTCCGTGACGAGGTTGAGGCAATAAAGGCCCTCCTTCTCGAGTGCCCGTCCCAATCGTCTTCCCGATCGTAGAGTCCTGTATGAAGCAAATTTGTCTGAGAAAAATAGTGATATAGAATGAATCATATGCCAGCTTGCTCACAGATATTAAGTTGAGGTAGAAAATTGGGACGCAAAGCACATTATGAAGAACAAAATGGGCAGAGAATACTACTGTGCCAATATGGGTGACTGGTGTGCAGTTTCTATTGGGAAGTTTGACCCAAAGATTTTTAACTGGTGTGAGTGAGGTAAGGAGAGTTGAACTAAAAACAATATGGTCACTTGCATCACTGTCCAGTATCGAACCAATTTCCATATTTCTTTGGGAAAATTGGAATGATTTACCTGAGAGTTCCTCATAGTTTGGGATGTTACCAACTAGGTTGGCTGATGCAGACTTTGTTAAGAGTTGGCTGAGAAGTTGTTGGCATTCTTCTCGTGAGAAAGGGAATTCTGGCAAAGCCCCCTTGTTGTGACTTTGTGGAGCCACATGATTGACCTTTGATCTTCCTTGACTACCTTCAGCAGTGTTCTTTCTCCTTCGACAATAATCATAAGTATGGCCTTTCCTGTTGCAATAGGTGCATTTCATGTGTGCTCTGCAATTTTTCGTATTGTGATTGTTCATGTTGCACTTGTCACAATACTTAGCCTCTCCATTTACTGGTGTAAAGTCACGGGTCACCTTCTTGATTGAGAAAGCAGATGCCTCTGCTGGTGTTGCCAATTTCACAGTGAAAGTCTCTGCTTGCTTCTCATGGCACAAAACCATGGCATAGGCTATGTTCAGATTTGGAAGAGGATCCATGTTTATGATGTTGCTTCTAGTTTGGGCATAACTTTCATTGAGACCCATTATGAATTTCATGGTCTTTTGTGTCTCCAAAAAAGTCTTCACTGTGGTAGTTGTCTCACTGGTGCAAAGCGGGAAGGCATTGAGTGCACCCTTCTCATCCCACAAACATTTGAGTTTTGTGAAAAACATCGTGACTAAATTGGTGCCCTGTTCACAGTCATGAATGGTATTTTCTATATGGAATAAAGAGACTGTGTTAGTCTGGGAAAATCTCTCCTTCAATTCTACCCATATACTTCTTGCACCTTTGCAATGAATAACACTGCTTGAGATCTCTTTCGACATAGATCCAAGCAACCATGTTTTCACAAGGATATCACATCGGTCCCATTGTTCTAGATCATTGGAGTCATTCGTTGTTCTTGCTCATTGGAGTCATTCGTTGGTCTCCTGAGAGTTCCATCTATGAACCCCTTTTGTTTTTGATAGTGAGTGCCATGCTCATCGACTGCACCCATGTTGTGTAATTATCTTCCATCAATGTTTGTGAAACAAGGACAGCCCCTGGTTGATCTGCATGATGGAGGAAAAGTGGATGATTGGATTTCTCCCATGTTTCTGAGATCTTGAAAGTTGTTGAGCCCCTGTTTTGTTCAAGGAGCCTTTGATCTTCGTCACCTGCCATGAGAAATTTCTGGGTTCTTAGAACCACTGCTCTGATACCATAAAGAGAATGAAAGTGTATTTGATTCTTTGCTTATATTTTATTGATTGAGAAGAACAATGTTTACACAGATTATATACAAGACGATCCACTAAATCAGAAGAGATTCTAGGCTACAATATTGCAGATAAATATTCAATCAATTGGGTCATGCATATCTCCTGATCTCCTAAAATCTCGTGCATATCTGCCATCATAATTATTTTGGATTCTTTCCTTCAATAAATTTAACGTCGCCGGGTGAGAGAGACATCCTCGGTTCGACAAGGCATGCTGTAAGAATAGTCAAGTGAAATGCATACGTACATTAAAAAAAAAAAAAAACAGAGAGCTCGCATATTCACAATCTTTCTACGTTCTGGTCCTGTTTTTAAATTGGACCTGAATGGAGATCCGAATAAAGGTGCCCCTGGTACGAAGCGAGTTCCTGGGAAGGTGGCAATAATTATGCACATGGCGGTAACTTTCAGGGTTAAAAACAAAAAAATAACTCTAGGATGTGTCGAAAAGACTGGTTGAAGGTTCCTTCTCTGCCTGTATAAAGCAAGAGACCATAAGGAGTGATGTAATTATTATCATGCATGTTTAATAACACCCCAAAAAAGAAAAGAAAAAAAGTAGAATATTCTTCAACCCGTTGTGGAGAGAAGGAATGGTTTAATAAATTTAAGTACAGTGTTTTCGAAGATCCTTAATAATTGAGAGAGAGACATTTTCGATTCATATATATACACGGACAGCGACATGGACACGGATTAAGAGAAGATTAGCTTTTCTAAATGATTTCCACTTTCAGTACTTTGATTGAATCAATGACTCCAGTCCACAAATACTTTTACGAAAATGGGGTAAACCTTGCCGAGTCTCTCTTTTAGATTTGTCGTAGGCGAGCAAAGAGATTGCCCTCTGTCGAGCATCGATTACTTGCACTGTTGCTTCATAGGCTTCGCAAAAGTCGGAAAGAAAACCTTCAACTCTTTAACAACTGCCTTGAATAATTGCCAGTTTGAACCACAGGATTTACAGCAGGTGGTAAGATAACCTCAAGAAACCGGATCGAAATACTTCCAGGGTGCTTGTGGCGAACTAAACACAGCAATCATGTAAACGTAAACAGCAAAATATGCGAGAATACTTCAGTTGAATCATATTTCGATGCTAATAAGCATATGCTATAGAGCCAACGCAAAATATAAATATTTTAAACATTCTGACGAAATGCCCCCAAGGAATTGTCAGGCGTTGCACTTTCCAAAGAAAAATGTGAAGTAAACTAAGGGCGTTAAAAATTGCTCCTCTCTCAGAATAAGTTGGAAAAACTTTGACAGTTTGATGATTGCTGCAAATTAGCAACACATGCCTACCATCAGAAGCATTTTCCAACTACCTATCATAAAAGAATTGAATGCTCTAAAACTGTGATCCACTAACCTAAGAGAATAAGCATTTACAATTCCATGAAGCGATAGGGTATTTACAAGACGCATACCCACAAGGACATGAAGGAATAAAAGAATAGTGTACCATGCTAGCAAAATCATCGTATCTTTCTTCCCAAGCTTTTCCATGACCACACAATCAGGAATATTACAAGGCTAACTCCAACAGATGTCCAGAAGATGACCAGCCAAACAGGCATTGGTTTGGGATAAAGACCTGGCAGAAATCAAAACAATAGGTCATTGCTGCAGGAAATGAGTCATTTTGGATGCTGGATATTTTATTATCCAAGTGGAAGCATAAAATAACAAGATACAAATAGAGAGCATACCATGGCCAAACTTGATGCAAATGAGAAGTTCCACGATGCAAATAGCAAGGGAAAGCCAGCAAAAAGCGCCAACCTTTTTCACAGGCTTTCTGGTAAATTGACATGATTTCAACAAGGATAAGCACACAGGTAATTCAGCCATATAACCAGCAGAGCAACATTGGGAGAGAGAGGGTGAGGGGGAGTACCGATCTTGGAGATATGAATTGTATTCACGTGTCGTAGGTATGGCAATTAGCCACCACAAGATCAACCTGTACACTATCACAGGGTTCCGAGGAGGAACCCAGAGACAAAACTTCAAAAAGAATGTGTTGAGCTCTACCGTCAGGAAGACAATACAGAGACTAAGAACTTGGATAAATCGCCATGGGCCAAGCAAGGGATGCCATTCATCTTTGTCCCACTGTGCTGGTGTAAATTGTCCCAGTGTTCTTTTGACCTATTTAGCAAGCGGTCAAGTTGCATGGTTAGAAATCATGCATCAGTATTCGTTAACACTGCAGCAATATTTTAATCAAATGAAAACTATTTCTACTAAGATCAAGATTTGGAAGCCAAAGAGTACAGGTGTGAAACAGTGAGGATGACTATATTAGAGAGGGGAAAAAAGGTAGGAAATTCAAATAGCATGTACTAACTCCTGGTTTGTATTCGTAAAGAACATTGTACTTGCAACTAAAAAATGTCAAAAACAGACAGAGGAACTTAGTTGTCGAGGCCATACTTTACCAGTAAATTAGAAAAAGTGACTCTCTCTTCTTCAGATATATTAAGGATGATACAGTCAGGTATAAGATTTCTTTCTTCCAGTGCAAGGGTGCAAAATGTTTCTCATGATATTTTTTATTGACCTACTTTTCTACCCTCGAGGGAGTGGAAGTTTTTAGCCTACCATGAGTAATATTTTCAGTGGTTTCTTAAAACTTCCTCGGCACCAGTATGTACAAACATTGTGAAGTAGTTTTAATGACAAATTCTCAACCCAAATGATGGGACATGAAATTGCCAGTGTCCTCTACTGGCGAGTAGAAGTGTGCACTTATAGATGACGCTGACTCGGAAAAGGGGCAGCAGAATAATGAGATTTCCAAACATACCCTGCCCATTATATTAGGTTGGCGACTTATACCAACCCACTCGTATGTTTTTCCATCAAAATACCCGACTGTATGCATTCCAGCCCAAATACCTGCGAAGAAACCCAACAGAACAGGTCACAATAAGCTACAATGAAATAATTTAAATGACAAGCCAAATTTTGAAAACTACTGCACAAATCTCATTCATCTATCTTATTTAGTTTTAATGAATAGGATTAAATGCTGGATATTTTAGCTTAGAATGTTAAGACAGAAGAATCTGATATTGCAAGAAACTGAGAGGATTGCCAGGAAAGGGATAAAGAGTAAGAGGGAGGGGAAAGATTGCCAGAAGCTTCACATAACTTACAGGCCACTCAAAATGACCAAGATATTGTCTGCGACAGGTAAGAAAGATGCTAGTTATACTATAGTGGTGCATTAAAGCCCAGAATTGAGCCAAACTTAACACTAGTTTTGGTTTGAAAGGCAGAACATATCATGGCTGCTACATGGATATTCTGAACATATTTTACATCAGTTGTATGGCCTTTTAGTTACATAAAATTATTAAAACCTAAACACATAGAGCACATATCAAATAAACTCAATATATCCATGGACTAAAATTTTAAGAAACTTCGACCACATCATTGAACCAGCAACCATTTTGAAGGTAAATTTGAGTTTTCTACTCGTTTATATTAAGTTAGAGATGCATCTTTGAACCACTTAACAGCCTAGCTTATCCAGGTTCCATCTGCACTTGATTGTCATCACACTAAACTTTTACTAAAAATATTTAGCTATCAAGATAACATGATAATTAACAACTACCCCTTAAAAATTGATGATTAATTAAATAGCCTAACACAACACGTCAGTTATGAGTGGATATGGATTTGATATGTATAATAGGGTAAAGATTTATGCCCCCCAAACCTGTGCATCTATATGATCATGTGGTGCATAAGAACATGCATACCAATTAAGACTGTCAAACCCCAACTGGCCTGTTATCAACCCCAAATCAGTAAGACACTTAAATGGAGGTTAAATGTTCTGCAAAAGAAATTGAAATCATCTCCGCGTACACTACCACTCAATTTTTATAGATATTGGTGTTGTTTCTTTTGTTTCATTGGGAGGCCAATGGGCCTTATAGGCTAAATATCGGAGGGTACCCTGAGCCCTCTAAAGTGGAAATCAAAACTGTAACCACTTGAGTAGGCATTATTCTCTCCAATCATTTTTTATATATATATTCAACGACCATCTAGAAAATGCCTCTTCATTTTAACTTCTTCAAACTCCTAAAATCTCCTATAGCCAGACTTTATATTCATAAACAGCCAGTCGTTCATCAAAATGACAGCCTGACAAAGCAAACAAAAAAAAAAAGAAGCAGCAGCTCAAGAATTCTCACCAAACCAATTGCATATCAGAATATCAAGAATGATACTGTCCCACCAGCATTCATTAAAGTTTGGTAGCATGTGGCGAAAGGTAAACTGAAAATACCAGTAATAAAGTTAGTTGAGCAGATTGAAAACATAGCTGAGGACATGTTTCAGAGACAGACTAGGAAGCTGAGAACAACCAATGCCAGAAAAAGTTGGGACTAACAAATGGAAATGTTGGTATTGGCTAGCTACAAACCTCCATCAGCTCAAAACCAATTGACAGCACCCATAGAAGTGGCTGATTACGGATTAATATAGCCTTGCCCCACCATCCAAAGATGTGTGCTAGAACAAATTCATCAAAAAGAGTGTCCTGGAAAAAAAAATTAAAAAATCAGAATTATTTTACATCCAGATACTCTGTGTGTGTGTGTGTGTGTGTTAACAAAAGAGATCATACCAAAACATTCTTAAACTTGCTTGTAGAATTTTCAGGCACATAAATGCGACAATCAGCGCCGTATGATCTTTCAGGTAGTTCTGCATAAAAAAAAGTACGAAAAATAATGAATATGGATAAGCAAGATGTCAATATCCCGCCAATATGAGATTGAGATGTTAGGTAGCTTACAGGTGTACTGTGGCTGCAATACAGAATGATTTATCAACTCATTTAGTGAATTTTAATGGTTATGGTGAGTTACAAAGCATTACCTATTCCAAGATCAGGATGGAGAAACTTCATAAATTGCCGTGCATCATCACGCTTCTGCACAGGAGAAATTTTAGCCTTCAATTAGTAACTAACTATTCTTAAACATGCACAGATCATCCAACAAGTCTGCGAAAATATTAGCTCATGAAGGGTGCATAAGAAATGAAGAGCATCTACATGTCAAATTTTAACACGTATGATTCATATGGACAGAATGAGCTCAATTTGGATTGACATATTGAAATCTTAAGTGTTCATTACATGCTATTTCTTGAAATAGGATCGAAAGACAATTGATTATATTTGTATGAAAGTTCGCACAAGTATGCATGAAAGAGAAGTCTTCACAGTAAGAGAACCAACCTGAAAAAGCAGAAATGTGAGGGCAACAAGATAAACAATAGCCAATCCATGAACCAACCGCCAAATTGCTGGATGTGGCCTTATTAGAACCCTGAAATGCATCATTCATAATCTGTGATGCTGGTCAACTAAAGCCCCAACAAATAAGTTAAGCACTTGCATGTAAATTTTATATTCTCAAATTTCAAGGTGACAAAATAAAAAATAACATGTGCTTAATGATTTGATATACAAATTCAGGTAAAACATTAAAGCAAATTTCAGGATAACTCGATCCAGCAACTTACGTTGAAGGGGCCTGCAGCAAGCAATAACCAAGAAAAACTGCAGTCATTGCCCATATACCCCTGCAAGAAATAGCACATCATGAGGCATTTAACATAATTTTGCATTTCATCAGTATAAAATCAAATTAGCCGATCCCAAACAAAAACTCTAGCAAGTATGTACAAACCTTTTCACAGATACAACAACATCACCAGATGTGCTGCTCTCCGGATCTAGGGCTCCGCTCGCCCATCTAGGAATCACATAAACAGACAATAAATGAAGACTTGTTGAAGAAATTTAGTACTCTTTAAGCTTCTGTAGTAATGCACGACTGCGTTTTAAATAAATGTATGGTCATCTTCTGCACAGACAAACGCTAAAAACACAAGCAGGCCATTTTAAGGCAGGCACAAAACATCTCTGGGTCGGTAAACTAACTAGAAGCATACACCCAGATCATCTAAATCATTCATTTGAATTCCCTGGCATTAGGGATGAAAGATAAAACTTAAAACAGAGAGAGCTGCAGGTGTCCAATATCGACAGCTTAACCAAAAGAAAGCCTCCTCTGACAATATTACATAAGATGCAGACGTTCAGGTTACATGTTTCATTGATATGGTCACACTTATTGCTTAAGTATTTGTAAAGAAAAAATAATGTCTTTCCAGATTCCAGAAAGACTCCATCTGACAGAAAAAAATTAAACATTGCAATTAAATATGAAAGAAAGCAAGATAATTTGAGAAAAATCAAATTCACACCATCAAAACTATGCAAAGTAAGACCTGGACACCAAGGACAACATTCTTTGGTTGAACTTGGAGAATCATAAGATTAAAATTACCAGGTGCATCTCCTCTGTTTGATACAAGAAAAGGAACTTCATTTGATCAAAGCAAATTGATTAAGAGTGACACTTTCAACCTATGAAAGGAGCTGTGAAAGCACAAAACGCATCTCTAAATAAACCCAGAATAACAATTGGATATAGCAATGCAGTCACAGAACAATATGCAATTTTGACGACCAACAGGTACAAGTATTTTCTTACAGAGGACCAATAGAAGATCCATGATGATAGCAGATCCAACAGGCTCTAGTTGGGAAACAAAAAATACAAGTACAAAGAGAAAACAATTCAGGCAGGCTAGAAACACATAAGAGGTTAAATATCTAAAATTTATTAACATCTATTATAACAAATTTTAACATATCAATTAATAAAGAGGTTGATTGGCCAACTTTAAGATGCTGGTAAGAATGTAGCAGTCACTCACATTAGAAAGCAAGCACCAATAAGTAACAACGAAATAGTTCGAGGCTTATATGCCCATGCAGTCCAGGGATCTACATCACCAACACTTGCTAATGCTAAATCACCGTTTGTATGAGCAAAATGGTCCTTTCTTCTCACTCTTGTTTGACCATTCAGCTCCATGATCGCCAGTGCTAAAGAGATGCAACTTGCTCACTGAAAATCACAGATCAAGTAAGAGATGGAGAGTGCTTCCAAGAGAGGGAGGACCAGACTTGCCCTCGCCACCCATAAAAAGTAAATTATGTGAACAATTGAAAATAATAATAACAGAGTTTCAAACCATATGGGAGAACATTAGTTTATATGAAAGTGGCAAGGAAACAAGAAACGATTATTCAGAAGATGATCAACAACTATATCAGCAGTGCAAGCCTGCAGGAGACTCGTTAAAGGGATAGGCTAATATGACTTCTTTCTGTTGTGAGGCCAAACATTGATTAACAATTAATTATATCTCACAATTGACTCCACTAACCAGCTATAATATCAAGAAGCAAACATAAAATGTAATTCTAAAGATTCGTTTTTGTACACGAAAAACCATAACTGGAACCAATACAGCAGCTAATACAAATTCTTATATAAGAAAACTAAAGGCATGCAATAAGTTATGTATGGTGATAAATCTGCTTTTCATTTCTTGGCCCCATTCAATCCTAAACATGATGGTTTTGCTATTCAAATGTTATGAGTGCTAGATCAGATAACATTCAATTTCGATGGGACTACCAGACATGACCTTCGTTGTTGAATCAAGGAGCATAAGGCATTACAAAACATTTAAGGTACAAGAATTCAGAAACATTCCAATAAATGTGATCAAGCACAAAACCAACCACCTCGTCATACATAAAAGCATGGTCCCGTAGTAATACCCTACAAAGTAATGTTGTCATTGATTAGCATTCTTAAATAAGAATGCAACCCATTTCATGTAAGCTCGCATCCTAAAAAACAGTATTCTATACAGCGCATAGGATTCACCAAGAGAAACTTATAGAAGAAACAATAAGAAACTTATACCAGCATAACCGATTTCAAAACTCTCTCTCATGTTATTTGACTAAAAATTAAGAAAAATTGATTAACAAGACCCTTAAAAAGATCCCAACTTTTAACTGTATTCCATTACTCTTCAAACTTTCCACATTTTTTCTTCTTCCTTTTTTTTCAGAAGCCTGATTGTAAGGATAAATTTGACAAAGTGCAGAAGATACTTGTCTAAGAAACTTCAAACCCCTGTAACGATAAAGCCAGAAATGAAGTCCTTGTAATTGCGTTACAATCTCAAAAATATGCCACAGCTTCGCTATCAGAGAATTGATAGGATTCAAAAACCAGGGTATGAAAATTTAAGAGATAAGACCAAGCCAAATCTCATATTCAAGAGAAAACATTAAGCTTGCACACAAGCTACAATATTAAAACCCAGTAATCATTGAAAGAGGTCACAGCTTTATGACTAGGAAAAGTGGTCAAAACTAAGACATAAGAAGAAATAAGCAACCTTTTTTATTTATTAAAAGGATAATAAATTTACAAAACATGCAAACCACAAATTAATTAGTACAGAGAATAAGACCCCACAATAATGAGGCAGTTAGTTACCTAGTGGTCATGTAACCACCGAACAGTACAGCCTGTATAGCTACTATGCAGCTTCTAATAGGCATCATTACTACCTTAAAATACTACACTCCATTTTTATAACCAAAAACTCATGGGAAGGGGCCATTTTTAATGTTGGTAAAAAAGAAAATATCATTTTCATAGGTAACCCAGAAATCTCAACAGTTGAAGACGTGATAGAATTTACAGAAACTTGATTAGAAAAAAAACACATCTAATACAGCAAATTAGAACAGAAAATTCACAAGAGAATCATTAGAGGATTCATATATAACTAAACCACAACTTGGGTATCCTATGATTCAGAATCGAATCATTGCATGCAATTAAGAAAGCCTTGATAAGAGAAACAAGAAATGGTTTGAGTAACAGATTCAAATGGCAACGGTGGATGCTATTAGTGTATGTTGACAGAGAGAAACGAGAAAACAAAGAAGAGGTAGATGAATGAATGGATGAATAAGAGGTCTTGTTTACAAAAATTGTTTCTGGGTATTTTTATTTAATTAAAAATGCAAATTGCAAAAACTGTTACCTCTGATATTTATTTCAGAAAAGAAAAACAGATACACAGAAAGTGCCAGAAAAGGCAAAATGGGCTTTTCATTCTTTTTTCTTTTCTGTTGTGCACTTACGTAAGAAGAGAAGAAAGATCCCTGGCAGTACGATATTGCAGGCGAATACAAATAAGACCTTGACCGTCCGATCAGGTAATCGAAATCAAGAACAAATAAAGGAGGAGGAGGAGGTGGAGGAGAGGTGGAGGGAGTTGTAGTATTACTTCAAAAGAAAGAGAGAAAGAAAAAAAAGTTAAACGGGTCTCTCTCTCTGGTTAGAGCAAACAAAATCTGGATCGGTGCGAGGTATGATTAATGGCAGTGAAGAGAGGAAACGAAGTACATAATATCTGAGGAGGAGGTTTAAAACAACAACAAAAAAGGCAAAAAGGCTTTGCTTTTGTTGATGATCAATAAAAGAGAGAGATGATGGTAACGAAGATGATGAGAGAGAGAGAGGATTACTACGCTACTGCCTGTTCAAAAGCTAGAGAGAGGAAGAAAGTACGGCGGTCAAAGATAGATTTTTGGAGATGTTTTATTAGATAGATAGATAGATACGGTTCCTCTGTTACACGAAGGGGGAGGACGGGTTTCAGGCTTTTAAAAAGAAAACAAATCCATGTTTAACTTAGTACTTCTATTTTTAATAAACAATATATTCGATCCCTCTTCTCGTTTTCTTATTTATGTTACCATTCATGTCTTTAAGTCAGTTCTCCGTTAATTAGGTGATGATTGATAGGTTGTGAGCCATCGCCAATTTGACATTTTTTATTTTAAGCATATATTTTCTTTTTCAATTAAATCTTCCAATCTAATTCGCTGTTGGATTTAATTAAAAAAAACTAAATAATGATTTAATTATACTTAAAACAATGAAATGGTTATTTTGCCCTTTAAAAACAATATCAGCAACCTTGCAATTAGGGGTATTGCTGTTTTTTAACATGATGATTAGTCATTTTCCAAATATATTTGAATGAGTTAATCTTATTATATTTTTTGACATATTAAAATGATTTAATTATACTTAAAGAAAAAAATGTAAAATTTGCATAAAAGGCTTTTTAGCTTTTTCAAGTATGATAAAATGATTTAATTACTTTTAAAATAAACAAGTAAGACTCTTGAGATGTTGACAAATAGCCCTTTCATCTTTCATTATGATTTTTTATTTTTACAATTATATTCACTTTCAAGTTGTTTGATAATTTAACAAATATAAAATTATTAAAAAATATATATTGAATATCTAAGTTGCACATGTGTCCCCTTTAGTAACCCGACACCACTTTTCACAACTATATTTGAATCTTCTTGATTATCCATCTAGATGTTTCAGCCTATATGACTAATGACTTTCTCATTGTTAGCCTTTTATTTATTTATTTTCTTCTCTTTTCCCTTAGTTTTTCATGTTTGGTGCTTTGAAATTTCATAATGTTTCTCTATTTGTTTTCCTTGAAACTTCATCTATATTTTTTATTTTCTTATATAAATAATATTTTATATGTCAAATTTTGTTTTGATTTTTTATTGTTATTTGTTTTATTTGCGATACTTTTCTTAATAAAAGAATGTTATTCCATCATCCTTTTTTTTCCTGTCATATTTTATCTTCGTTCTTTTTATCACTAATTTTTTTACTTATAATATTTTTAAAATTTATATTTTTTTCATTTTTATATTTCAATATTAAATTGATTAAGAATTAATTTTTTTATCGAACTTGGGTTTATAATTTCATGGGTTGTGAATTTGGAATCTTAACTTCGATTTAGGATGTTCATCTGAGTTTGAATGGTTTTTTAATCTATTTTTTAGAGATTCATCATTCATCATGTATTTAATTGGATATAAAGACATGCTATTTTTTTATTTTTATTTTGTTGATTCAAGTTTTTTGTTTATTTTTTTAATTTTATTTTATTTTTTTCAATTCCGTTCTTCAATATACGGTACTTGATAATTGAGCTTCATGATTTTATTTAATTTCTTTTTAATAAGGTTATACCAATATCATAAACAATGCAAGCCAAATCTCAAATGAGCTCAAATAGTTTTTTATTTTATTTTCCTGTCAAATTTTTTCATTTTGTTTGTTGTCATTGTATTTTCATTCATGTCATTAAATCAATTAACTTTATTAAACTCAAGCAATTAAATAACTCAAATATTATTATTTTTGTTTTGTTTTTCAGGAATACTTGCATGGTCCTAGCGCGGGACACCAATCTTTGGATTAGTAAATAAAACTTCTCTGTTTCCACCAAACCCTATCAAATAATTTGTTGCTTTATTTATATTTTTCTGCTTCAAACTCGTTCTCTCTCTGATCTTGTTCTCTTTCTTGACATCCATAGTCACTGCTACATCACCATTAGCAATGATGAACCTCACCTTAAAAGGTTGGCTGTGATATTTTTCTTATGATTGTATGTGAAAATAGAAAGTAAATCAAATAATGAAGCCAGTGCGCGAACGTTTACCAGAACTAACACACTTGTTGACGAATCAACAGTCAATAAAATATTTAATATTATTTATTTTTAGCCTTAATATACTTATATTTGATAAAAAAAAGCAGCTAATAAAATCGACGGGCTAATTTATGATTTTCGAAATGGCTAGCAAGCAAATCTACATGAATTTCTCAGAGAAATCACAAAAGGTTCGTTCTGTAGAATTAAAAGAAAAAAAAATAGATGACGAATATTTTTTTTAAAAAATAGAGAATTCTTTTGATTTGTCGATACACCATGGTTATATTAGACATAAATGATGGTTTAGTCCGTCGATAAAACTTGTAATAAATATAGAAAAATATACAACATCACTCTAAGCTAAAACCCACATGGTGGAGATTTTATACCAATATACAATATCATTTAGGTAATAACTCGTGTTTTATTCTCTAACATGCATGTTGAAATAAAAAAAAAAGAATTAATATTTGATAAAAAAATCAAAACAACTATTTTTAAATAAACCAACATGTTGAAAGGGTGTTTAAGAACAACATTAAAATAATGTATTCTTACTTTTGAATTTTATTTTTTTTATTTTAACACGTCGAAACAATACAAAAACTCTAAAAACAATAATTTAAAGCAACAATATCAAATTTCAACAAAAAAAAAGAAGAGGGTTGAAACTATCTATCAAACACCTTCAAAATCATTTTTACTTGTTTCTGTAATAATCTTTGAATTTAAGTTAAAAAAAGTTAATCATATTTGAGTGGATTACTTATATTTTTTTCCTTCGATAAAAAACTTAAAACACCTTCTTCTTCTTCTTGGCTCGACGCCACGGTGACAATGATTCGATGAATGTGAAGCCACTTTGTCAGTGTTTAACACACACAAGCAACTCATTTTAATTGGAAGGGAAAAACAAAGATCTAGCAGCGATACACCGACGCCCCTTGACGAGACAAAAACAGCAGCCAGTGCAATCACAAGGGGGGGAGAATCACAGGCAGTGTCGGTAAGAAAAGAAAGTTGATAATCCAAATCTAACAATAAAAATAAATAAAAGTAGCAGTGATTTAAGCTTTAATGATATCCATTAATGATGGAATTGGATCCAGTTTGACCATTCAATTGTTATCATTGCAGTCTGCACTGCCCCTGCCACTCACCTGAAAGGTATGTTTTGTTCAAACTAGCGGGGGTCTCGCTTTAGGCTGCTGCTAGCCTCGTAAAAAGAGAGAAGCTAATACAGGACTCTGTTCTCCTTTCAAAATGATTTCGATGTGCTGGTCAATCATGAGTGTGCCGATTAGAGAATCAATGCAATCAATCCGGATCCGTTTTGGGATTTTTTTCCTGGAAAGATAATTTTTAAATGTTGGTTTTATAGATACACTGCATATTTCATGCAAATTAATACATGCACAGCAGTTATTTCATATTTTCATGAATATTCAGCGATTAAAATATGAATTTCAAGATCAAATGGTTAGGAAATATAAGAGGAGGTAAGCTGGTGTGTGAGGAGAGAGATTAGCTAGGAAAAAAGAGAGTGGGAAAATGAATTATCCCATGTCACCTAAGCTTATCACCACTGTCTGTTTCTTAGAAAGTCGTATCTTCAATCTCATATAATGATCATTGAATCTTCATGTAGTTTTTGGATTAACTTTTAAACATGATAATAAATTTGAATGGAATTTGTATTATTTTTTTTAGAATAAACAATTGTTATTTCTAGTAGTGGTTACTCACAAAATTAGTATTGAAAAACACATCAAATACTTTTATAACCTATGTTATTTTTCCAAAACTTTTTATCATACCATGCATGTTACAATGTTAAAAGATGTTTTTCGTAGAATATATTTGTTAATGGTATCTTTTCCCATGGATTGTTTTTAAATATTTAAATGTATTGAAAAACATGTTATTGTAAAATAAACAAGCTATGTGGCTTGTGTACCGTGACGAGTTTGAATTTTTTTTTTCAATAGAAAGAAAATGAATGTGCAAACGTTTATAACATGCTTTGTAGCCCAAGAAAGTTTAATCATGAATAAAAATTCTTATGCATGTATTTAATTGAATAAATTGATGATCATTTGTGAACCTCTTTCTTTCAATCATGTCCCTCCCTGACAAGTATTAAACATTTGACCTTCAATCTAGCCAAAAAAAAAATCGGTGACCAAAATAAAAATATACTCCGTGAGTTCATGGTTAAGTGTGAGAGGAAGCACAATGTTTGATGTATGATATTTGTCCTTAGCAATTTAATTTTTTTATATTTATGTTTATTGATGGTTTTTTCAATGTTGACATTCATTAATATGAGAAAAAATGACAATATTGATGATGGTGGTAGTATTTATTGTGGTGATTAAATGATAATATTGATGGTGGTGGTAGTATTTATAGTGGTGATTGTAATAGTTTTGATTGTGATTGTCATGATATGGAGATTGTGATAATGATGAATAAATTATGATTATTTTAATAATATTTTGATACTTGATAATAATAATGTTATTATGGTAATGATTCCATTAAAAATAATAGAAATGATGGTTACATGATAGCCAATAGTTGTAAGAGGTATGGTGGTGATGATATTTGAAGTTGTGATAAAATGTTAGTGGTATATATATATATATATATAACTAGCTAATGCCCCGTGCATCGCGTGCGACATAATATTATTTTAATATAAAAAATATAAATTGTGTGTGTTTTTTGTATAATATAAATTTAGTCAAAATAATAAATACATGCAGAATTAATGTGAAGTAAAAATTTTCTATAAAATATATGAATTTTAAATTGATATAAATATATTTGTTTAGTAGGTTTTAATAAATAACCAATATAAAATTATCATCATCATTAAAAAAGCAAGAAGATTAGGATATTTGAATTATTAAATTCATTGTATTAAGATTAGTTCATTTAATAATTCAATTTAAATCACATTTAAAAATAAAATATAAATTGTGAGAAAACCTACAATAATCAAATAAAAAATAAGTAGTTGATTTTTTATCCATAAAAAGATGAAAATATAAATTGAAAATTCATCCCTACGTTGTCGTCATTTTTATTATTATAACAGTTAAAATTATTATTAACATTACTGGTAAAATAATTAAAACCATTAAATTACCTCAAAAATTCAAAATATTATATTTGAAAACTCAAGCTGACCTATCATCTAGAGCATGTTGTACGGAGGCATCTTGGAATCCCGATGGGCTTGCAATAGCTGGAAAGGAATTTGGCTCATGTGATTCTTTAAACATAAATGGAAGAACAAAAAAAAACTCATCCATACGCACAAGGACCCGACAATACAAAGGATAAAAACGGCTAACATTGTTACGGTCCACAGTCATTTACCTCACAATCTACAATAGTCAACACTGTGAAAACGCCACAACAATTATATTATAGGTAATGTGTTTAAAATGGTATGAGTGGTGGTGAACAGCAAGTGATTATTGTTGTTTTGATGGTGATAATAATAATAATAATAGTGATTGCAAATTTGCAATGATTAGCAACTATTATATATATATAAAGAAAACATGATGATTGGTGGGTGGCATTGTAATATAAAATGGTTCAAGATTCATTAAGTAAGCGAAATGGGTTTATGATGTTTTTTATCTTGGTTCTGGAAACTAGAATATTGAGATCCAAGGAAACTATTTTTTGAATACATTGAACTTATGTGAGTAAATGTTATTAAAAAACTATATATTAAGTGTATAAATAGAAAAAAGGTGCAAACAAAGTCATATGAAATGCATGAAGAGGATGGTTGTTTTTTGCCCAATTTATCCTTTGCTTGTTGATTTAGAGATGTTTGAAATTATATTTCAAAAATGTTATAGAATAAAATTGAATTCTTTTTATTTTTATTTTTATTTCCCGTATTTAAATTAAAATTAATATTTTATATCATTTTAATATATTGTGAACCGAGTGCACTCTAGAGTCGAAGATGCTATGTGTTTGATAAAAATATTTTTTAATTCAACGATAAAATATATATATTCAAGCAAACTAAAAGTAAAAAAAAAATAATGTGATAATTGCTGCGAAAGAAGGTGGTACAAGTGTGGCACTGCTAGCTCGGGCAGATGACTTGACAAGCACTGAAACATTAAATTTCTTTCTGGTGCCATAAAAACACTTTCCTTTTCCAGACTGCTTGGGAGTACTGTAACAACTTGAACACACAGCTTTGACTCTCATTAAATTATAATTATATCCTTTCCACGTTCAAGTGCCACTTGTCGCTCCATGGAGTGAAACGCCACTCTACATAGTACCTATACACAGACTTTTTGACTTTTTGTATCCTTAGAACTTAGAAGACGTGGAGAAAGCTCCATCAAGTCTGAATTATGCAACCGGAGTTTAATTGTCTGTTTGGTTTATGATTTCTTAAATATATATATATACACATGTATTAAAGAATAAAAAATTTCTTTATTGTTCATATAAACAACTATACTCGTAACATAATCGATTCAAATAGATTGTTTAGATAATAAAAAGGGCAGTAGTTTAATGGGCTTTGCATATAAATTAGGTTGAGTGACTCTCCTGATGTTTTTGAGAAAAAAACACACACTGTATCTGAAAGCAAAAAAAAAACTATTAAGGAAATGTTTAATTTAACCCTTTTTTGTTATTTTTTTTATTTCAGAATTTTTTTTTGTGATTTTGAATAATTTAAATATAATAATATTAAAAAAAATCACTATCAAACTCGCAAAACCCTAAATCCAGCATTAATTCTCCAGATAAAAATTATGCACAGAGAAAATTGAATTCGTTAAAAAGAAAATGATGGGGTCTCGTTCGTTGTGACGGTGCCGATTAATTGGAGCGCGTGCCAGGGAGGTCGAAATAATGTTTTCGCACACACTGCTGATACTGCGTTAGACGTGGTTGTACGAAATTTTAAAAAGGGTCATTTCGAAAGTCATAGTGAAGGACATGAGAGAATAATACAGGCGAACCATTCTCTTTTTGAAAATTGATAAAAAAAAAAAATAGAGCAATACTCAGTAGGATGATGGTACCACATCGTGGCAGTCAATCACTGTGTATATAATATTAGCCAATCCCCCGTGTCTCGTCGTGGATGGTACTATATTTTTTTTAATTTAAAAAATATTAACTATATGTATTTTTTTTATTATAATATAAATTTATTCAAAATAATAAATTTATGTACAATTCTTATGGAGTACAAATTTTCTATAAAATATATGATTGTTCAATCAATATGAATTTACCTGCTTAGTAGTTTCAAACAAAACAATTAGCATAAATTTATCATCATTATTACAAAAAGCAAAAACATTTATCATCATCATATGTGAATTCTTGCCAAGTTCATTGTATTAAGATTAATTTATTTTATAATTCAATTTAAATCAAACAAAAATAAAACATGAATTGTGAAAATACATATAATAATCAAATAACAAAAATAATTAGTTAATTTTTTATCAATAAAAATATAAATTGAAAATCCACCAATACGTTATTGTCATTATCATTGCTATAACAACTAAAATTATTATCAGCATTACTGACAAAACAATTGAAATAATTATTTTGCCTTGAAAAATCACTAACATTTAAGGAAAATCATTAAAAAATCAAAAGATTTTTATTGAACAAAAAAATTTTAAAAAAATAATCACTAAAATAATCATTATCATTGCACTAATTATCATAATTTTTTCTTAAAAAAACCAATAAAAAAATAATATAATCTAAAGAACAAATAAAAAAAAAGAACCATAAAAAAATAAAGGGAAAATAGAGCAACATTAATTTTAAAATGATAATCGACAAAATGAAAATTTCAGCAAGATCATTAAAAAAATCAAAAGATTTTTATAAAGAATAAATTAAAAAATAATCACTAAAATTATTATTATTATTATTATTATTATTATTATTATTATTATTATTATTATTATTATTATTATTATTATTATTGCGTAAATAGTAAAATTAGACAAATCATGTAATCAAAAGAACAAATAAAAATAAAAGAGAAAAAGGAGCAATATTAATTTTAAAATGATTACAAACATAAATTAAAAATCCAAGATTTAACTGATTAAAAATAAAACCCAAATAAAAGAAGACAAAAATTAAAAACTAAAACTAAAAGCATAAATGCATAAACACTAATAAAAAATAAACATTGTCCAAAAAAATTTAAAGAAAAAAAAAAGAAATGAATTAATATCAAATGAAAATTAAAAGAACAAGGACTTGAATGAAAAATAAAATATATAATTAATTCCAATTAAAGGATAAAATTGAAACAAACAAAAACTTTGGGACTAAAATAAATAAAGGAATAATAATGATAATTGTTGTGTAATTGAATAAACAAATTAAAAGAAGGAGGACTGTATTGAAAAGTTGTATATGTGACCAATTTCAATAGGAGGACCAAATCAAAAGAAATCCAAACCTCTGTACCCAAAAAAAATTGGCTAGACGAAAAAGAAATAAAAAATCAAAGGAATAAAGACTGAAATAAAACGTTACTTATATAATCAGTTTTAATTGAAGGGCACAATTGAAAACAATCAAACTTTAAAAAAAGAAATCAATCATAAGAGAGAAATCAAAACCTTAGGAACTAAATTAACCTTACCACATACATCAGGGACCTGTCAGGAAGTCCGGCGACTAAGAGAGAGAAAAAAACAAACCGAAACAAACCCGTCCTCCATCGCTTACTGAACAATTATGACTGGAACGCGTCACGCCTGTGGACAGAGGACATGTCGGTGCACCTGTATACATGGCAAAAGTGAATTTGTGGCCGCCTCAATGGAGCGTTGGTGTGAAACACAACGGGCATGTATGGACGGCACGTCCGCCTTCACCCAAAAAAATAATAAAATAATGGCTAATGACCCATGCACCCGTAAAACCCCTGGTATTTACAAAAAAATAGAGGGGAAAAGACGCCTTTGTCCTAGTTTTCTGTGCGCAATTTTATCTTTTTCGAGGGTTTTTTCCGTCTGCTCACTGTGCAAAAAAGTGAGAAAAACCAAGAGAGCTCCTGGTCACTGTGCACTAATTTGTCTTTTTCGGGGGATGTTTTTGTCGATTCACTGTGCAAATATTAAGGAAAAACCGGTAAAGCCCCTGATTCTTGTGCAGTATTTTGTCGTTTTCGGGGGTTATTTATGCATTCGCACTACTGCAATGAATAGTAAATTATGTCTATGCGAACAATACACAATGCTACAAGAAAAACACCACGTGTTTTATATTATAAGTACCGCACCCACACACACACTTATTCGTGATTTGCCACAATCCAAATTATAATTTTCTAACATGAAAAATATTAATCATTTATTTTTTATAATATAAATATTGAAAAAAATAATAAATATGTGTAGAACTCTCGCAAAATATTTTTTTTTAAACTATATGAATTTTAAATAGATATAAATCTACTTATCATTCAAAAATCAAGAAAATTCAGATACCTAGATTATCGAATTCATTGTATTAAAATTAATTTATTTTATAATCTAATTTAAATTAAACACAACTGCAAAATATAAATAGTGAAAACACCTACAATAACCAATGAACTTAGTAATATAAATTGGAGTGTGCGCAAGTTAGGTCAAAATAGTGATTTACTATCATTATCATGATTATAACATTTAAAATTATTATCAACATTATTGCGCAAATAATAATCTTTTTGAAGAATAAAAAAAAAGAAAAAGATTTTTATAAAAAAATAAATAAAACAAAAAATGATCATAAAATGATCATTATTATTACATGAATAATGAAACCATAAAATCATCTCAAATTCAAATAATAATAATAATAATGACAATAATTTAACAAAAAAGCAAACAAAAATGACATTAAAAATATACAAAACTAAAGAAAAAATATTATAAATATAATAAAATAATCTGATATGAAAAACAAATAAAAAAACAAAAAAGAGCAAAAAAAAAAAAGAAATATAAATTTCAAAATTATCACCAATATAATTCATATTTTAGAACCCATTTTTTTGTTTTTTAATGTTTCTATGTATAGTAAAATAACCATAATACCCTTTTAATAAGATAACAATCAACACTTAAATCTGGAGTTATTAAGGATAATGTACATGTTTTTTTATAATATACAAATACAAAGTAGCTTGTGTATAATAAGAGAGAGTTTCACTCTCATATTCAATCACCAAAACTAAATTTACTATGTTTTTCAATGCAAGTTGCATTTAATATGAATAAAAAAAATATAAACTAAAAAAAGATGTGTAAATACAAATAAAAAATTAAGAATAATCTTAGAATGAATGAAAAAATTAAAAGATCAAACTAAACAAAAAAGAAAGAATAAAAATTGAAAAAAAAATGTTAAAACTAGATTAAAAAAAATAATCACAGCAAGTTTATGACCAGTCAAATATCTAAATATAAAAAATTTCCTACTACAACTGCTATTTTTGACGGTCTGAGATTTTTATTATAATTTTAAAAACTAAATAACAAGTTTCGCCAAACATTACAAACGGGTTTGCCCGTTAATTAAATTTTAAAAAATAGACCGTTATCTTTTTCACATTTTACAGTAAAGCAAGGTGAAAGAAAAGTGTGGTCGTGAATAAAACTTTTCGCCTGGATGTCAGATTGCCAATTGTTTTAAATTAGTGTAATAATTGCTCAATTTGTCCTTTCATCTAATAACTTTTTAAATGAATGGCATATTTATCGAATTATTTAATGGGGGACAGAAGACATCAAACTGCCACTTCTGTAAGAAGTGACAACTAGACTGGAGAGGGAGGAAGATGCCAAACAAAGACACGCACACACAAAATGGGTCAACACAATAGTCGCAGCCACAATGAATGTCGCCGATAAAGATTGTATTATTATTGCCCCTACACACATTCCTGCATACATTTCCCTTCTCTCCCTTTCTAGGGCAACAGTACGTAGCTGTGCTCAGTGTTTTCCTGTGGGGTTCCTACCTGAAAATAAATGATGATTCCAGTGGGGGGAAAAAGAAAAAAAAGCATCGGTAGAATATTCCAGCTGGGAGAATGAAATCTCTCATAAACCACTGACCTCTTGTTATGAAGGGGCTCCACCGAGGTCAGCAGGTGCGGCCTCTGCCAGGGAAGCTTCCTTGGTTTACAAATTGGGTTGCAGCTGTAGCGGCACTTCAAATAAAAATTAATTATCGGGTTAAAATAATTATTTTTTTAATTTCTTCCTTCAAATTCCATCTATAAAACCTGGTCCTAACTTAACAAAAATAGCTCATTAATAAATTTCATCCTTGAACTTAATATTTCACGTGAATTGAGCTCTAATATTTTGTTCTGTGAGGTCGTATTCTTGAATTTTTTTTATCCAACTGTCTTTGAACTCGTGACCGGATGATATCAGATCGATTGTTTGTAAT
Source organism: Salix exigua (assembly GCA_032356905.1). Lineage (NCBI taxonomy): Eukaryota > Viridiplantae > Streptophyta > Magnoliopsida > Malpighiales > Salicaceae > Salix > Salix exigua. The sequence continues at coordinate 9,411,772 of CM063597.1, forward strand.
ATATGGCGGTGAATGACGTCGTTTTTTTCTTTTCAACCCCCTGGACCACTTTTGCACGTGAATTGCAGCTGGTCCTTCTTGACCACGTGCTTCTCAGTCCACGTGTCTATTGGTCTCGTACGATTTACATGTGAATAATTGTGGACCTGGTGAAAAGAATGACGAAAGAACGGATGCGAGACACGTATAAGATGTACACGCTATTGAAATGTTATTTTGTTTAGCTTAAAATGGTGACAAGATGAATTCATTTGTAGGCCAATCCGATTTTACTTTTTTACCCCCGTAACGGTGACCTACTTAGATCAAATAACTTGTATGTGAATGGAATTAAAACATTATTTTTAATATTAATGCATTAAGAGATCCGAAAACATAAAATATAATTTAAAATAAAAAACGAAATTTTTTTTTTAATTTTTTTCAAAATTATTATAATTGTAGAATTCAAAGCCCGCAATTTTAAGGTCAATCTTGATTTATCTTTATTGACCCAGGCTAATCTTTTTTAAAAAGCACCGGCAAACTTGTCAGAACAACCTCCGTGATATTTGCTCAAGCTAACAAATATAGTGTTTTGCAGTTGGCTTTCTGTAAGGATATTTATGCGGTATTGCGCTAGTAATGAGCATGTTTAAGTCAATTTTCCAAGCCCGCATCGGCTAAGTGCTGTCCTATGAGTCGATGACACTCTCGCAACCATTTGAGCAACTTCTGGTCATGTAATTCCATTACAAATAATATATTTTAAATATTTTTATATATAAATTTTTTTTAATATATTTTTAAATAAAAAATATATTTAAACAGGGTAGAATAATAAAGCAACTCTTGGAATCAACTCTTGGAATCAGAGAGGGGCTAAATTTAAGAATGCTCTGGGAAATGAACGTGTGAGCTCCCCACATCCGACAAATTAGATTTGAAATTAAAGTTGTCAATTTCATTTCGTTGAAAAAACCAAGATAAAACAACGTCGTTTTTATCTTGATTTTAATTCCAGCTCGTTCCGAAAATTCTGACCGGAATATCATAGTATTCAAAATATAAATAAACAGTATTGACAAATTTGACGAAGATGTAACACAATTAATTGCTTGGCCGTACGAGTCTTGAAACTATAAAGTACGGATCTAAGAAAAGAAATTCACTCGCCCATTTCGACTTAGGAATTGTGAAGGCTTCGTGGCTTGCTTGTTCAGTGACTTTGGCAGTGAATAATCCCAGAACTGTAACTTATTTCTTATCATCTAGTGAAATTAATTATCTAATCCTCTTACGTAAAAAAGCTATATTTTAATCACCATTTCGCATTCTTTTTACAATCGAGTCCTTTTCCATTTTATGTATTTTCAATTTATTTCATAAAGAAAAAGATAACTAAGGAATATGACAAGGAAAGAAAGTATTTAGATGATAAAAAATCCATTGAACGAACGGTAGTGATCGGTGGTCAAGAGACTTTCTAAGTTAAGTTATTTTTTAAAGTATTTTTTATTTAAAAATACATCAAAATGATTTTTTTATTATTTATTTTTGACATTAATACATGAAAATAATTTTAAAATACCATAAATATATAATTTAAAGTAAAAAAATAAAATAAAAATATGTATTTTTTACATAATTTTGAAACAAAGTATCAAATACCTCCTAATTACCCGAAGAGACCTCAATTTACTTCAAATACCTTAGTGTGCAATTTACATTAAAAAAAAACTGCATTTAATACCTTTTTTTAAGTCCAGGTTTTTGCCACGATTTAAGAGATGAAAAACGTGTTTAAAGTTTAAACAATGAAAATCAAACAACTCTTGAAGTCACTAGTCAATTTAGAGTTTGGGAGTACGATTGTACCGTCATTTTCTTAAAAAAAAATTCATTTTAAATGATTTTTTTTATATTTTTAAATTTTTTGATGTGATGATGTCAAAAATAATTTAAAAAAAATAAAAATATCATTTTAATGTATTTTTAAATAAAAAGTACTTTTAAAAACAACCACAAACACTCTCCTAAACAGGCCCTTAAAATCAATTTTAACCGCATCGTAGTATCAAGAAGTATTTAGTTGTGGTGTGTATAAAATGATCCAAATATCCCTGTTATAAAAATATTAAATCTCTTATTTTTATAAAATTTATCCCGAAAATAATTAAATATTATATAATATCAACCCCCTGTTCATTCAATGCTAGAAAGAAATAACATATTTCATCTGATTACGTGTTCTCCGATTAACTCTTCCCAAAGAGACCTCGGGATATGCTGAAGCAGGCATTGCTAGTGTCCAAGTAAATCAAATTTCGGATAAATTACTTTAAACTGCTCGTAGTTTAACGACAGTAATCTTCTTGGACCACTGCACGCTATATACATATTTTATAATATGGTTTTCACATAATGTCTTAGCATGTAATTTCGTGGAGCACCTTCCAATTGCTCTTAGGCTCCCAGTTTCCCACTCAAAGATAACAAGAATATTATTACAGTTATGCCATTAATTACAATATATTGTTATTCCTAAATGATAAATACCTTCTAAACAACCATCGATCACTTTTTGGGTGATTTATGCTTTTAATTTATTATGCCATTAATTATGTCAATTTATTTTTTGTAATTTAGAAAAAGTGAGGCAGCGAAGTGTTACTGTCATATCCAAATATAGGATGTTTAAGATAATTTATCCTGATTTATTTAATCATTTTGGCCTATTTTAGTCCAAGAATGATTAAAAGAAATTAATGAGCACGTGCAAACGACAGTCAAAATTGACATAATTTCTTAAGTGTCATTAATAATGAACTAATATGAGGGTGGCATTGTCTAAAATCACATGCATTTAGGACTAAACATCATACATTTAGGACTAAACATGTTTTCCTTGAGTACTCATGACATTTCAGGGACTGGTTTGTTAATCGTAATAAACCACAGGGTCTAGGTTAAAATGCTGTAATTTTTTAATGAATAAGAAACGTATTTTTCTTAGATTTATTCAGGACATTACGGGGTAAAAATGAGGTTCCTCCTACCCAAGCAAAAGCACATGGCTCTACCATGGACCGGCAGAGTCCCTGATATTGTGAGATTCCCCTACCATTGACCTCCTCCTTTGTTTTTTCTTTTCTTTTCTTTTTCTCCTAATATATATATAAATATATTTTAGATGCACTGACCCTCGATGTGAAACCTTCATAGTTGCATTGTCAAGTGATCCGAGATGGAAGTCGTGCTGAAAAAAGGAAGAAATCAATCACCCGGGGGGGGGGGGGGGGGCTAATTATATCATATAGTTCAAGGATTGTTTTTTTTTTTTTCTAGTAAATTGCTATTGTAATTTTGATTTAATTCAAGAAAATACAAGCTCTCATTATGTTCAAAATGTTCCCATTTACACGAGGAGAAAGTGCTTTCACCATCGATGTTTTCATCCACAACCAGCAAGCTTCCCCACCTGCCCCATATGTTAAAAATCTGGAAGAAACATGCACGAACCCGACCCTTTCTCGGAGCAAAATGTGGGCCAAGGAGCTCCTCATTCATGCAACCATTGAATATGATCCACACAACTTGAAGTCCTATGTTACAAATATGAAGGGTCCCTAACACTGCTATCGATTCCTATGGGAATTTAAACTCTGGCCCGACACCCCAGAAACGTTACAGCGTAACGACGAAGACGCTTCATCACATGGTCGGGGTCACCTTCATTAGGGTCAATTGGGTCACCTTCATTAGGGTCAATTGGGGCACTAGCTTGCCAATATCTCAATAAATGGTAACGAAGTACACTTCGAGGATGATAGAATTCCAGACAATAACACACATATCTGCTTCCACTTTCTGACTTCCAGTTTCATCCCTCTCTAATGCCCCAGCAAAACTTAATTTAATCAAGTTAGAAATAAAATAAATAAAAATAAAACAAGATCCATTTCTTGCTCCTGTAAAGAATCTTGACATGAAGGAGCAAACCTTACGCAGCTTGTCTCGTAGTCTCACAGTCAGATTCCACTCTTTTCAAAATTATTTTACCTGATCAACCCTGGCCTGACCCCGACAGCAAAATCAATGTCGTTTCGAGGATGGTCATGTAATTTTATTATAAAATTCAAGGGATCGAGATCCCATAGCAAGTGGTGGAGCTCGAGGTTCTCTACCCCCCCATCTCTTTTAGAAAAAGTCAAGAAGGCTTTAGATTTGAGAAAGTTAATTTTATCTCTAGTGATGCTTGTGGAAAAGAAAACAGTAGTTTATATTAATCGACAGATCTATCTGTCAATACAGCAGTCTCAAGACTCAACAGCTCATCTCCTAATACAATACTTGACATCTTCACATGCAAATGCACTGTATGTTTTACTTAAAAACATGTGGAGGAAATAGGTATCGAGCAAAGTCTTATTCGCTCACCTAAATTCATCACTTGGAAGCTCAAGTGAGCACTTAGGGACCTTGGTGTTTAGAATGGGACTTAGAGCAAGCTGCCAAAGCCTTGTCCATCAGATGTATTATCACTAGATTCATCACTATTCTGAGTTCCACAAAAGTAGAGCACGTTTGGGACATGTAAAGATAATGACAGATGATGTGTTAGCGTTCACTTCTTTTTATGATTCCCTTATCAGTAGTACCTTCATGTCGTTATAAAATATCATCAAAATAAGATGACTGGTGAGAAAGAGGCCACTGACATTCAAGTTCGAAACTCAAGTTCATCTTATTACAAAGTGTGTTTTCATTCATTTTTTGCAGCCACTCGGTCAATCTGCCTTAAAATGCAATTTGTTCTCATCTAAGACTCAAATAACTTTTATAATTACTGACAATTTTTGCTCTGTTTTCAGGGTGCACTTGTGCGTCAGTGACTGGAAAAACTAGACTACAACCAGCTTCTTTCTGAAATTGGAATTCAATCTTTGAACCGAACCCCAAGCATTCATCTAGCAAAACCACCAAAAGTCTCGTGGACTGGAAGGCTAAGGACCTCAAAGTGGTTGCAGCTTGCATTCCTATCATCCAAGTTGAAAGAAACCGAAGCTGTTGTGTAAATCCAGATCCTTCCACCTTAAGACAAAAGACATGCAAATGAACAAATGAATAACTGTCTTCGTGCCCTGGATCCTTACATGACAGGGAAAGCAGCTAAAAAACATGAATAAATAATTTACATGTTCGTGTACACAGCCCCCATGATGTTCCGGGCATCCTAATCTTTTTTCATCTAGCTATACAAAAATCCAATCAAAATGAATACTGGACCCAAAACAGGGGTTAGCTCTGATTCCATCTTAAGCCAGTGTGTGTAGTATCACTGACGCTAAGTGGCTGGTTTCGGATGGCAACACTTTCAGGCATCGTCAATCATGCAGCTCCAACAGGAAAAGCAGAGAGATCCATACCAGTTCTCTTAACGTTAACTCTCCAGCTCAACTCCAAGTCTAAATGCAGGTTATCTCATATTACAAATCACCCACAAGTTATTAGCATTAGCTTGTAGCTCCTGTCTTGGACTTGAACATCTGTCCAATTGCTAATGGTCATGCCCCTTCATCAAAGATAAGGTTAGGTTTGCTAAAGTACCATTGTCGTTCAACCATCATTTTCCTCTTTAAGAAGGGAGAAGGTGAGTTGGACCTACATAACAAGAAGAATAAATTTCCTTGCGTTCAAGAATTGCTAGGAACCAAAGGTTCAGCTAGTGGCTCTCCAAAAAGCAGTCTATAGGTAGCTTCAGAAAGCTTTTTTAGTAATGATCCTTTTTGCTCTTCTTTAGCAACATGGACATGTGATTGATGTATTCTTGGTTTGTTTGGGTCCTACCCGTCAGCCACTGCAGGGCTTCAGCTGCTGCATCTTTTTCTGCACTCTTCTTGTTGTTGCAAGGCTGTCCCATAATTTGCATTCCATTGAACTCAACGGTGGCGCGAAATTGGTTGTTCTTCAACTGCGTTGTCTTGTAGGATGGTGCAGCATATCCTGCCCGGGTGACCAATGTCTGGAGCTGACTCTTGGAATTATCACCTCCAGGTCCACTATCACTCCTTGAAATTAAGGTTGGCTGTGTTGCAAAAACAGATGGTCTTGAGGGCTTAAAGAACTGGCAACTGAACACAAATCTGCCATCACACTTATCCTCTGAAACTAACAAACGCACTGCGGAGAGAAGCTCGTGGTGCATGTGTATATCCATCCTGGGATACAGCAGCTGTCCGTATTCACCATGAACAATTGACAAAAAATTAACAATATTAGACCCTTGAACAGTTGGTAGCTTTTAGCAAGAGAAGTGGAGAGACAGCATACAAAACATATCAAAACTAAAGAAAAAAATATAAATCCAGTTCCCATCCAACATTTGCCTACTTTGGTCTGAATCAGCTCATCAAGCTGCCTCCTCAAGCTCTGATACATTTCTTCTACATAAGGTTGCATGTAGAATTCCAGATACCCTCCCAACATTTTCAAGTGCCCATCCTGTAAGATAATTATGCATGGATAAACGTGATCAGTAAAAGAAAAACCACCACATGCAGTGATGCAACTCCAACTAGCAAGTGATTTTTAAAAGAAGAGAAAAAACTCACAGCATCCCCTTTAGAGATGCTCCCGCCAAATAGAAGCAGCACTGAATCAGAAACAGCAGTTGAATCCCGGAGAAAAACAGTATTGACTTTTATCTTCTCATTGAAAACCAGCCATGGATAGGGGATTTTTGATTCTCGAGCATTAACCGAGTTCTGGGGAGAGGAAATACCAAGCAACTAATAAGAGAACAAAGACACGGAGTGCCTTACACTCATTTCAGAAGAGAAGAGACAACATTCGGGAAGAATGAACTTACAGAGTGCAGAAGCACCTGGCCATCCTCCATGGTTTTCAGTGAAAATGACTTCTCATTGTGCTGTATATGAAATTAAGTCAGTACTCATGATTTGTGAAAATCACACAAAATCAAGGTATCATCCCTCTTTTCCCACCACATCATCTAAATAGCACATTTATAAAATAAATAGGCCATTTCAAATCAAAGGAACTGATGAGCTATATAATATACACATCATAATTTGGGTGATAATGCGAAAGCATGAAAACCCATGAAAATAAAATTACTCACCACAATGGAGCAAATTCCAGGATAGAGGCCACCACAAATAACTGCTCTAACCAGGTGCTCATCATGGCTCCATGCATTGCAGGTGGTTGGGTTTCCATCAACAAGCCCAGTATCCATGAGCAAGGAGAAGAACTCCTTCCGAAGAGAATCAATAGCTTTCATAGATTGTACTGAGAGAAAATTTTTCCAGCAGTACTCGTATCCAGAAAGATCTCTTTCAGCATCTCTCCAGCCCTCGTAGGCTCGGACAAGTGCTAGGTGGTCACTATAATCACCGGAAAACTGAGATTTTGCAGCCTCTGCTAGCTGCATATCACAAATAGACAAGGGTGTGTTTGTTCTGAGTAAAATATTTTACAAACAGGGGAAAAAAAACATGGAAATGTTACGATGTTTGGCAAGTAATGATATGATGATATTAGAATGACGATGAAGATGTGTTGTATTGATGAGATTAGTGGTTGTGGGATGGCAATGGAGGCGGAGATGGTGGTAGATGAAATAATTAAAAGTTATTGTAAGTGGAGTAATCCATATTATTTTATGGAACTTCATGAGCTGAAAATACATGCCAAAAAATTAGCAAGGTTTAAATGTTGATTGTAGTAAAATATTTTATGTTGACCAATTTTCCTATAAAATATATTATGAGAAAATCAGGAAAACATTTCCCTTAAAATATTTCACACAAAACAAACACCTCCTACATGATCATATTTTATAATAACAAGTAAGAATAATCAGCAGCATGTCAGACTTCATTATCACTATCCTACAGTCCCACAAATGGAATCCCCCACTCCCAAACCTCAATGCACACAAATACCCACAACAGTCACATGCCACAAAAAGAAAAACAGTAAAGCCCTACTACCCAGAGAATATTCGTATCTTCAGGCAACCACAAAGCATCAAAGCTGCAGGGTTGCCAGCCATTATTAGAAGTGCAACCCAAAAGCTCCCTCGCTAGCCACTGCTATGCTAAATCTGTATCAGGACAGAAGCTGAGTCAACAGTTTGTTTCCCCCTTCACCATGGTGACATCTAATACTTGCATGCCAATTGGTAATACCTAAGCCTAACTACAATCTCAACAAAAGCAACTAAAGGGAAAACAAAGTTTGCATGATCGTATTCATATGAATTATTAAGAAACGTTTAATGAAATCATGTGCAGCCCATTGAAGCCGATAGCAGACTTGGCCATTAATATAAGACCTTTTTCTTTCATCCTAGCACAAAGAGAATATGACTATCATCTAACAATATAAGGTTTGGAAGGTGACTTACATCCTTCTTGTCCAATGGCAGCAGGAAAGGATCTCTGACACTAAGACTGGCAACAACAGTTAGTACTGGATCCAGGCAATTCAAAATAGCACCTAAAACTAGCATTTTTCCAAGCTTAGGCTCCACTGGAAGCATAGTCAAATATCGACCTGTCAGATTGAATGGAACAAAATCTTACCATCAGCACATGCTTGTGCATTAGCACAAGGTACACAAATCTAAAGACTGATAAAGAATATATATATAGAGAGAGAGGTTTAGGCCTACCTTCAGCACATGCTTGTGCATTAGCACAAGGTACACAAATCTAAAGACTGATAAAGAATATATATATATAGAGAGAGAGGTTTAGGCCTACCTAAAACAGTCAAGTTTTCATTCTGGTCCAAGGCTCCAATGATCTTTAAATATTCAATGGCATTTTGAACCTGCAATAGGTAGGCATGAGCAAATCCCTTGTATGGTGGGAAAAGTCAACAATAATTTCTACAGGCAAGGGCAAAAAAATAAAAGGAAGCCCAAGTATGTCACATCATTATAAAAATAATGAAAGAAGGTTACCGCTAATAACTCAGGCGACTGCAAGGCCCTAGATAGAAAGTCAGAAATGCTTCCAAGTTTCAGACTTTTGATTTGTAGACAAAGAGATTGCAAAGGCGTTCTCAATATTTCTGGCAATTGGTACTCTGCAAAAGCATCATATACACACCTAGGATAGAGGTGATAACATTCTCCTGGTTGAACACGGCCAGCTCTTCCTCTTCTCTACATTATACAAAATATAAAGAGAAACCAAACATGGTTAATAAACATGAATTTGAAAATATCAATTAAGCAGACAAATAAAAAAAAGGCATTCTGCCATTATACAGAAATAGTCACATCTCTTCCTACAGGCCAAATACATGCCATACTGTTAACATTTAAGCAGATAGTGTAACGTTCCTTGATCTAGCTTCTTCCTTTGATGCATTACAACTTACAAGAATAAAGAAAATTCTTTTGTTCCTTTTCCTTTTTTTTTTTCTTTTAACTGTGCACTTACTATAAGGCTAAAGTTTCATATTCTTTCTACTGAATAAACCATCTTCAACCCTGTGTACTAATTATATACCTTTTTTATTGTTTAATTTCAGGCATCCAGTGATTGCCTAGGTTTGAAGGAGAAGTTGACCAGAGAATTTAACTTTCTACTTTAGCCAGTTGAGTGGGCTAGCACAATACAGTAACCAATAGGCCAACTTCAAATGAAATGCATGCCTTAGAGATAGTGTAGGGAAAGGAATAGAAAGAATTAAAGGGCCACATAAGATCTGGTAAACAATGGAAACACACTATTACTGCACCAACTCAACAAAACTTTTAGAAAAAGGAATATAGCAACAAGGGTTTTTTCCTCTCTTTTAATCCATTTGAATTTATTCAAAAAAAAAAAACTTGACACAAGGCATTGTACAAAACTCCAGAATTGCTATTACAATAAGGCAGGGGATGTAGTGGTGGTCCTTAACCTTGCTAAGCTCTTCCTATTAAAACAAGCCCCCTTTTCAGGATCAATGCCCAACCATGCTTAACCCCCAACCAAAAAGGCTGATCAAATTAAGTTAACAGCAGATCAAGTAGTGCTACAATAATGCATAACCCTTATTAACCGCATTAATCCAGCCAACAAAAGTTGATTAGTAATATCATCGATCTGAATTCAACAATAACACTGAATTGTTATGATCAGCGCATGCATCAGCTAGGGTTAAATATTTTTGTATAAATGATTTGACATTTATTGAAACTATTAGCACTAATTGATTTGTCAAATATGTGAAAATCTTTGTTGGTGGTAACTGTTAAGCAACATGACAGCAGCTACTTAAACCATGGTTCTGATGAATGCATGCCCACAAACATACACGCATGATCATGGGGGAAAATGAAACTATTCTAGTTCTAAAAAGCTAACTTAAATGGCTCTTTGTAGATAATTGGCTTGCCTTCAATGACTAATCTAATTCATCAACCACTAGAGTTCAAATGAGACCACCTACCATCTGGTCCCCAAACTGAATTTCATGTACAAAAACTCCAAATGGTACTTTCCTGTTACTTGTCAAGACAGTAACTGCGGGCTCTAAACAGGCTGGGAAAGGGAAATACCTGTCCCACTAGCCCACCATGTGTCGGACCAATACAGGAATTTTTGTGACGATGAGGTTATTAAAAGAGAGAAAGAATGGTTGATATGAAATTGTGAGCATGACCTTTTCAAATGATCAAAACACAGCATACACAAAAATCAACACCAGATGCCATCTTATAGTTCATATCTCCAACAGAAGAACTTACTTGTTGAGCAGAAACCTTAGAAATCCAGGAAGGAAGTAGACAAGGAGTGTTATTCAATGCATCATAGGAAGACTCCTTTGCTTTCCCACAGTCAAGAACGAAAACAATATCATTGATGGTGATGCTAGTCTCGGCAATATTAGTAGCCAGTACTATTTTCCGCACACCATCTTCAGGTTCATCAAATATTAACCTCTAAATGCATTCCAAATACATCATATTAGAATTTTTAAGAAAAATGAGCGGGAAGAATGTCCTGTGCAATCTTAAAAGATAGGATAACAAAAAATATCTTAGTAAAAAGCAGCTGAAATATACAGTACGAATTTGCTATTCTGCTTTACTGCAGACGAAGTATAACTTTGGGTGACATTATTTTGCAGAAAATAAGCATGTGAGTGGTAAGAAACTACATGGTCAAATCAAATCAGAAGAGTAGATTAAAACAATAAATTACCTGCTCTGAGCTGGCCATAGAACCATGGCAAGTGAGCAACAAGACTCGGCTCGGATCTCCTAAGAAAGGATGAGCTTGAAGCTTATCCTTCAAAGAACTGATGTCGTCCCACCCCGTCATGAAAACAAGAACAGCACCTGGCCTCTCATTCTCACAAATATGACATAAGAGATACTCAACAAGATTAAAACCTATGCTATCAGGATTCCAACATGACAAAGACTCCTGAGTCTGGCTACTGTACTCCTTAAAATCAGCTGTTCTAAGAGCATCCTGGTTATATTTTTTCAAAATGCAAAAATAAAAATCAGGAAATTTATAAAAATTACAAAATGATAGAATATAACCTTATGAACATCTATACCTCAACACTTGAAGCAATTTGACTCTTCCTTTTTCTCGGAGCTTGTTTGCCTATCCTCCACATCTTTTCTTGACCATAATCATCAATTTGGTTGCATTGGGTCAATCTGTAACCCGTCATTTCCAAAATATTTTCCAGAAAACGAGTTTGTACCGGGTATGTAAAACCCTAAATAAGTCAGTTAAAAGAAGGACCATTAAAAAAAACCTTCCAACCCATAGATTACAAATAATGATAACAACAACAACAACAAGAGACAAACAAAAGATTTAACATGCCAAAATTGTTTGTATCACCAGATGCTTGTCATATCAATGCAATGACCAGGATCAGGCATCATAACTACAACACATAATCAGTGCATGATTTAAAATACCAGCACTAAACCACAAGCATTACAAATGCCCCAAAAGAGAACATTCTTCAAAGAATATTATTCATAACCAAAGGCATAACTTTTACCTCTCTCTCCATAAGTGATTTATAATAAAAATAAAACAGTAAGTGGGAAGCAAAGAAAGTGACAGCCCAAGCAAATTCACATGCTGATGAAATCTAACTATAAATTGCCTCGACAAACAATGAAAGAAAATGGTGCAACACTGCTAACTGGACTTTTAACTTACTGGAATGTGAAGTATTGGAGCTCCATCAAAATATGATGAGAAAAGCTCAGCATCAAGGGTTGCACTCATCAGAATCAGCTTCATTTCTGGCCGATGAGGAAGGAGATCCTTAAGGACAATGAGCAGAAAATCTGGTGCCAAAAGTTCATTGTGAGAAATCAGATCTCATCATCCCTAAAATAAAACCTCAAACAGCTAAAAGTTACCCTCGTTCATTCCGCGTTCATGAATCTCATCCACAATCACATGAGTTATGCCCTTTAAATTTCTATCAACAAGCAGTCTTCTCAACAGGATGCCAGTGGTACAAAAGAGAAGGTGGGTATCCCTTCCTTTTACACCCTCAAACCGAACCTTGTATCCAACCTGCAAACAAAAGCCAATAGAACAAGAAGATTTGTTTCAGTTTCTTGAAATGTGTTACTGACAGAAGATAGTGATTCAGACAAAGTAACCCAGAATGTCTCTGACAAGAAACTCACACATTCACCCAATTTCTCCCCTCTCTCTGAAGCAATTCTTTCAGAAACAGAAATAGCAGATATCCGTCTTGGCTGTGTACATATGATATTACAAACAGCTCCACGAGCAGATTCTATCTCAGATTCTAAAATGAATTGTGGAACTTGCGTGGTTTTGCCGCAGCCAGTTGCACCAGAGATTATAACAATCTGTAAAATATAAAAAGTTAGGCTTGATTGCAAATCATATAGCATTGATACTTGAATAGTTGACAAGCAAAGTAAAGAAACAATTCATGCCAACTTAACAAGTCTTTCCATCCTCGTGTGTATGGAAGTTCAACTTCAATATATAACAAAAACATCACAATACAAAAATTAAGACAAAAAACTTGAAAGTTCAGTAGACAACAGGATTTACCATCTTCAAATATAGGAAAAGCTAACCGAAGTAATGATCTCCTTTTGACCAGCTTATTACATCATTGCAATGAACCTCAAAGGAGGTTTACTAGCAGAAGAGATGGATTATAGACAAGGAAATTTATACTAGCATATAGGTATTCTAGCCTGGCCCATTTAGACAAGCTTGAATCAACTTTATACAAACCAAGTGTGGGCTCTTAACCCTTATGCTGAATACATTTACTCTTAGAAACACAAACAGATACCTTCATTTGACAAAATTAATGACAACAGATTTCCATGCAGGGTTGGAACAAAACAACTTGTAGCAAAAAAAAAAGGAAAGGAAAAAAGTACAAAAGACTTGTGCATTACAAACCTGATTTTGTGAAATGGCTGCCAATATGGCATCCTTCTCTTTGTAAGCCGGAAGAGTTTTACGAAATTCAAGCATCTTGCAGCCTTCTGGAGATTTCTAAAAGAAATAAAAAAAACTCTCTTCATCATATTTCAGAATTCAAAATCAGGAAACATGCACAAAACAAAATCTAAACCTCTAGAGTTCTTTAATCAAAAAATAACAAAATTCAATGTTTATCAAAAATATGAACAAACATACAAGAATCTCAGATGATATTTGCAAGTACACAGTGCATATATTCTTGCTTGGGAAACAGGTTACCCAGCACCATCCAGACTTAAGACAACCTCAATGAAGAGGAGAGTTAGCAAGTCCTAAGTCTGGACCAGCATCCACATGTAAAAAATGGTTTAGGCTCAGGATATTATATACTCAATAATAGGCCGTATAAACACAACCTAGCAAGGGCCGGATGAACATTTTCCCCTTCATTAGGATTACAAACTAAATGCAAGGACAAGGAATTCAAATGTTGTCTGAAACTATGATATTATTGTCCAAATCTTATTTGCACATATAATCTGAAAAACCCTCTGTGGGCCACCACATTGATATAATAAAAATGGCAAGCAAAGGTATGTTACATGACAAGTTGCAATCCAAAACTGCTAGTTACAAGAGGAACTCTCTTCTCTACAACTTTTCAGAACATTTATGTGACAATGGCCATTGCAAAATGAAATTGTAACACTTTAGCCCTTCCAAGAGCCGAGGTTTTGATTTGTTCCCTTAAATAACCCAAGTTCAAGAATGAGAAAGGCGCCTACAATTATCTAAGTTAAGACATGGAGCAATGCCATAAGAAAATAAACCAAAATTTATTTAAGGGAAAAAACGAAAAACAAAAGGCAAACTTTTAAAAATTAACTCTGCCACCAAAATAATAAAGTGATGGTGTCATGAACAGAGGTTCAAACATGGGTCCTACTGGTGTAATCCCCAGGACATCATATTTTTTGAGTTTATTTATTTATTTATAAATTATCAATGAAAAGAGTAGAAAATATTGGTATCGGAGCCTGATAATTAGTTCAGGATATTATATTTTGATAAAAAAAAATACATATAACTCCAGCAAATGAAATCCCAATATCAAATCTTTTTTTTTAAAAAAAAACGATGTGAGACTTTTAGTTAAAAAGGCACATCAATTATCGATTTAAGAAGATATTGGATAATATGATACTTGTGTGGGGAAACAAAGTGGAAAACCTATACTATTCATTTAGTGCACAAGATGAGGAGCCACCTTCCTGGCAGTGGCAGGGGTTCAACGCCCAATTGCGAAGCTGCTATTTTGCAAATAATAATAGTAATTGTGTTAACAACTCATTAAAAAAACCAGATGATTGTTCCAAAGCCAGTGGGAATGGTTTTTCTCCAGGATTTTTCTTGAGGCAAAGGGACAAGACCAGTAGATAGTCTTGTTTTTTGGACTATGAAAAGAAAAGGGCAAGTAGGCTTCCGTCCAATTAATACTTTTCATGGAGTAACTGGTATGGAGATTTGCCTGAGATGATAGCTAAATGGAAGAGATGCATTGAAATAGCAATAGATACATGAAATAGTTCTATATTATTCAGGGTAAGATAACCTGCCAAGCTTGTTGCTGATCACACATTTGCATACTTCTCCGCCACAGAATTTTCTCCATAACAGCCTTACTGGAAGCCAGTGGCTCAGGTTGCTCAAAAAGCCCATCATCTGTAGAGAGACTACTACTGCTTGATCTAGAAAATGTATCTGGAAAATTATTATTAGTCCTGGACCTTTGATAGAGGTAGTCTCCAAGATAAGCATCAACTCTTTGTAGCAAACCAAGTGGTAAGTTCACCTGCCAATTCTTCAAAGCTTCAATTTAGAGCTTAGAGACCATGTATGATGAAAAGTACAAAAGTTTTATATGGAACATGCAGATGATTTTTCCAACAAGGGGCAAACAAATGTGCAAAAGAGAACAAGAATAAATGGACATTGAAAATACGCATGCGGTGTTTCAGACCTACAACTCAATAGAAAGAGATTTAAGAACTTACGACGAAATGAAGCGTGCAAAAAACAGGGACCAAAAGAAAGCAAAAAAAGAAATAAATACTTCAGCAATTCAGCTTTCATAAGTTAATAACGACATTGTTTTAGTTTATGAGCTAAAACTACATTAGACAGATGAGAGCGAAACTCTGTAAAAAGAAGTAGGAGAAAGTACCTCCCTCTGCGGACGCTTGTCATCCAAATCAAATCTGTAGTTTGGAAGCGGAACCTTGCTAAAAACAACAACTTTCGCATAGGAATGGCTGCCAATTATAATTAAAAACAAAATCAGTAAAAACACCAAATGGAATATATCAAGAAATACAGGATACCACCTATGCAAGCCCATTTTACTCGCAAGAGCTGCTATTTGCTCAAAATCACGACGATCCTTTTTCTCTCTTGAAATCAGCTCTTGCTGCTCCTTGTCATGCAAAAGCATTGTTAGTTTCCGTTTCCACTCCTCACTGTCATCAAAAAGGAAAGCACCCTGACAACCAGAGTTTTGAAAAGCAATTAAAAATCCAAAAATTAAGCTAAATTGATTGAATATAGACATTACATTTATTGATACGTTACTCACAGGTTGAACCACTGTGGAGTTCGTTTCAAGATCAGAACCTTCCTCTGATACACGGTCATCGTAGGCAGAAACAAATTTCAGTGCTGGTTTCTTATTACTGTTAAAATGAATATTATCAGCGACACCGTTCCTCTTTTGTTGATGAAGAGGAGGACGGTTTCTAGGGTTTAAAACAGCAGTGCTATCGCTGTGGTTTTCGCGAGATTTGGAGCCAATTGGAGGAGGAGAAAAAGCATTAGAGGTGGAGTGAAAGTAGGGAGTGGAGGCGAGTGAGCGGAGACGGCAGTGTGGAGGGACGTAAACGGCGCCGAATGAGGAAGGCGGCGGCCGGTCCTTCATTGCTGTGGAGGAGACAGAAGTCGAGGGATTTACGGTTTGGGGAATTTGCCAGGGAGAAGACTGAAGGAGAGTAGATAGCATGCGAGGTGAAATAACGGTATCGTTTTGGTGGAAAATTTTTACAGGTTCTGATCGATGATTCTTCAGGTTGTTCTCTGGTGCTGTGCTGGCTGGACAGTTGAGTTGAGCGAGCTTGTTTTCTAAATCGAAACGATAGTGTCTATTTTCACGCGCCTTGGGGCACCTGGGATTCCACGTAGATGCCAGGTGGCTCCATGCATCTACTTGCCTCCTTTCTTTTTCGCTCAGCAATCTGCACCTCTTTTCGTTTTCGAATTTACCCCCTGAACTCGGGCTAATTGTTTTTTTTATGAAAAGACAACATCAATTCAATTATTTAAAAAGATCATCTATCTTCAAACCAAATAAATAAATATTATAAAATAATTATTTGATGATTATATTTAATTAATTAATTTAACTTAATTTAAAAATAAAAACTTTTATAAACAACTAGATTTAACAAATACTTTAAAAAAAAAACTTGGGTAACCCATGGTTTTTTTTAATATGAATAAAAAATCTCATAAGAAGTATTAAAAAAATCCCAACAAAACATTCGAGCATAGAACCGGAGAAATTTAATTTCAAAAGATGGAAAAAAACCAAACAAGTTTGGATGAATGATTTCTAAATTTAGATTAATCTCTTAAAGACACAACCTGTTAAATTTATATTCAGGTTCAATAAAGAAACTCAATATTCAATGTATATAATATTGAATAATTAGATAAATTAATACAATTTAATTAGAGAAACAAAATTTCTTGAAAAAAAGCAAGATCTAACAAAGATCACAAGAACATTAAGGCAATATCATGTAAATTTAATATTGAATAAAAAAATCATATAATTAAAAAAGATGTTTTAAAAAATATAGACCTGGCAAGGACAAGAAAAAGAGGCAGATTGTGTTACTCTCAAAACTTATGAAAAAACTCACAGAAAGCATAAAAAAAATACCAGATGATGAAACAAAAAACCAACCCCTAAATTAATATCTCGAATTCATGACTTGTTAAATTTAGACCCCAACTCAATCAAGAAACTCAATCCCGAATAATTTAATATTAAATCAAAGTTAAAAAAACATAAGGATTAAATTTTATAAGCCATTATAAATGAGATAAATAGCATTTAAAAAATATGAATCAAATTTGACAAATAAAAAAAAATATAAAATATAATTTTATTTTAATACATTTTTGAGTAATTTTTATTAAAAAAAAAACAATATCAAACATTATCAAATAATCAATTACCCTTGCACACCGTTTCCTTATTTTTTTCATAGTAAGTTCAATAATTCATTATATGATTAAATCCGAAATACCAAAAATACCATTATATAATTCATTATATGTTATTTTGTTTTCAATGAAAAATAAAAATCTACTGTGTAAGAAGAAAAAAAAGCAAACCAATATACCTTGTTAAACTCAACAATACCCGGTGAAACCCGGAAAAAAATGAAAATACCGTAACCCTCGTCATTTTTAGCATGATAAAAACACTGCAGAGCAGGGCTGCGGGTCAATCCGAGTTCTACCCAGGGTTTTGATTAGGAAAACAAACCCAACATATTTAAGGTCACGAGTCAATCCAAGCAATGTCAGTTCCTTACAAAACCCCGGATCAACATGGCTGTCCAGATTTTATAACTATAATGTTCATGTTGATTTATGAGTAAAAGAATAATTTTTTAAAGAGAACTTATTACAGATTCACAAGAAAAGTAAGAACAAAGAAATGTATTCACAAAATGTATTTGATGCGGCTGAGCCATTTTCAAAATGTATTTTTTAAAAATAAGAACATATAAGTCTTCATTTCACTAAACCCGCATCGATAATCGAAGTTGGCAAAAGTTTAACTTCCACAACGATTTTATTTAAAGCTCTCTGGCGTTAGCCACATAAGAAAAAAACAAAGAAGCTCATCATCTAATGCTATAACTTCTCAGCCTGCATAGCTAGCAATCAACAACGAACAATACAAAAGGGCGAAATTACACGTTACTGGGGGGCAGGAAGCACTGGTTTGATTAATGCTGCTCAATAGGTATAGCCCTTCACGAACATTCCCTTCTTGGCTTCCTCGTTTTCACCCTCGGCAGAATACCTTCCGAGCTGAGCCAAGGAGTTAGCCTTGGCACGCACCAAAAGTGACTTCTGAGCAGCTTCCACATTCTCAGGGCGTCCTTGCCATGTCTTCAGCACGGTGTTCTGCAGAGCACGGGCATACGAGAAGGAAACATGCCATGGATTGGGGGTTTGGTTCATTGCATTGAGGTTGAGGGTTGCTTGTACTTCAGATTGCCCTCCCGACAAAAACTGAAAAGTAGACAGAAGTAGTTCACATGACAAATTACTATTAAATCATCAGCAATGATTCAACAAAATTTCAAATTGAAGTCCATGAATAGATTACTGTAAGGAGACCTTCAGTTTCTTTTACTATCTTGAATCAATTTGTTTACTACAATAAATTTCGATCCGCTTTTCAAGAATTCAGTACCATCTCCTTTCACCAACAGAAGTTTGAAATCTCTTGCAAAGGATACTTGGCAACATTCTAGGCCATATTGTGAGTGATAACAGGATCAATCATATCATTCCAATTATAAGCCCGGTCCCTCTAATAGGACATGCAAGTAATATTTGGCTTTAGGCACTTGAGACCTTCACTGTTCAATTTCACATTGTAAGAAGAGGAAACTGATGTGTTCAAGAAATAAATGTACATCAATTTAGATTCCTGATAAAAATTGGGTTCCTGTATTCATACCATGATACCAGGAACTGCAGGAGGTACTCTCCTTTTAAGCATCGTCAGTGTATGCTTGGCTATGGTATCTGGAGATGCCTTCTCCTTGTGTTCAGCCCCTGGCGTTACCATGCTAGGCTTAAGGAGGATGCCCTCAAACACAACATTGTTTTCAGCCAAATAGTAAAAGACTTCTGCCCAGACCTTCTCAGCAACTTCAAGGGTCCTATCAATTGGATGGTCCCCGTCAAGTAGAATCTCAGGCTCAACTATGGGCACAAGACCATTATCCTGCACACAAAATTTATCATCAGCAAAGAGTAGCAAAGAACCTCAAAAAACTTGAATTTCATAGAAATAAAACAAGGAATTGGTGTAGTCTAGCTTTATCAGGACTTGACAACTTCGTCACAATAAATGCCAACCTATTCTTAGATGGGAAAATCCCAACCAACATTCCAAACTGATAATAACGTCAACAAATTCTGATAAGCAGCATATATCAGCACAAGCCACAGACTACCCTACCTCTCCCAGCCAAGAAAGAAATATGTAGAAAAAAAAAGGAAAAGGACAGCATTGGAAAGGGTTTGGAATAACGATTGAGGAATGTGCTATGAGAAAAAAAAAAATAATACCTGAGAGATGGCAGCATATCGTGCAAGTCCCCATGCAGCTTCCTTGACAGCCAGAGCAGAAGGGCCACAGGGAATGCTGACAACAGTCCTCCTGGATATTCCATTGTGATCATGCAACAGTAAAACGCAAGGAATAAAATGCTATTGGAATAGTAGACAAATTAAATGGATTAACAAAAGCACAACAATATTACATAATACTTGAGCAGACTTACCACTTAGCAAATCGTGCACCTTGCTTGTAATATTCAGCAGATCTTGAAGCCAACCCATCCAAACCTTGACACCAAGACTCGTTGTTTGAACCTGGTAGGGGGACTAAACCCTGAAACGATAAAAGTTGCGTTGTAACACACACAAAAGCTCATTGTGAAAGAAAAAAGCCAAATATCCAATACACGATTTATATTTTGTAGATTGTATTGACCATGTACCTTGTCAACTTTGATGCCAGGTACAATGTTCTCATCAAGCAGGCAATCCACGAACTTCTTTCCACCAGTTGTAGACTGGTAAAGTGTCTCCTCGAAAAGAATAGCACCAGAAATGTATTCGCCTAGACCAGGAGTAGTCAATAAAAGTTGTCTGTATGCTTGTCGGTTGGTTTCGGTGTTATCCAAGCCAATGGATGCCAACCTCTTCCCACAAGTTGCATTTGATTCGTCTATGGCAAGGATACCACGGCCAGGTGATGCAATAGATTTCTACACCATCAATCCAGAAGCCAGACTCAGTTTTGCACAATAAAAACTACGTAAATAAAAACTAATGATGACCCAATTATTTGTCTCCTTCCATTCTGAATAAAATCTAGAAATACAGAAGCGATATATAGAACAACAATTATTGAAAGGAGTAAAGAACAAAATCATTCAATATATACATATACAGGTCATGTCTATAAAAATACATTTAGAAAGCAAAACAATGTGTGGAAAAGAATATAATTAATTCGAAATTAAAAAAACACAAAAATAAATTTTAAGGAATGATGCCTGGATTTAACATAAGCTTAATAGATATAAAAATAGAAGCATTCCAATCAATTTCGAATATCTGGTTTGTCAACCAGCAAATATAACCAAAGCATCAACAACGAAAACAAATCTAAATACAGAAGAAGAAGGAACTAACAGCGGTTTGGACGAGCTCGTCGGTGTATGAGTTGGCACGGATCGAAAAGGAGACTCGACGAGTGGAGGATCCCTGAGATCGCTGACCGAAAGGTGACTTTTGGCCGATCCATGAAGACGACGCTGAGTTTAGCTTTACGAAGTTTGCACAGGCCATTACTTCGAGATACAATAATTAGATCAAGATCGAGAGAGAGGTTAGGTTATCGATGTCTACGAGAAAAAAGGTTTTCGCGGTCTGCTAAGGTTTTTCCCTTTTCTCTCTTACTTTGTTTTCGGTTCGGTGTTTGTGGTTAGGTGGGATTATAACACGAGTGCGAAAGTGAAGTGTAGTTGTGTTTTGCAACTTAACTTTACCTCGTGGAATCCGACTGTGCTTTTGGACTTTGGAGAGGGAATAGGACGAGACAAGCGGGGATACCAAACAGTCCCTTTAGGTGGATTTGTTTTTGTCAGGTGTTTCCCAGATTGTCCTCACGTTGTTGACAAGTCATCAGCCGTTCTTCTTTTTTTTACCACCTAAAAAGGTTAAGACTTAAAACACCCGCACAGTTCATTTTGTTGAGTTTTGTTTTTACGTCTCAATAATAGTTTTTTTAAAACAAAAAAGTATTTTCAAGTTATTTGAATGAAGGATATATAAAAAAATATATCTATAATATCTAAATATTATTATATAAACATGGGTACGCAAACGAAGAGAAAATAGATATTGTATTTTAAAATTATTTTTGGAAAATATTTTTTTTTATTTTTTTAAAATTATTTTTATGTCATATTCATATCAAAAATAATTTAAAAATATATTTTAATAAAAAAATATAAAAATTTGCAATGAAACTGACATTTTAGGGCCTGTTTGACATAATTATTGTGGTGGTGATGGTTGGGGTTGAAAAAAAACAGTTTCATGAAAAGCGTTTTTAGCTGCGCTTCATAACCGAAATTAAAGTATTTGGTTAAAAATATGGTTGAGTTTAAGGTTTAATGAAAAGCATTTTCGAGTGTGTTGGTTACCATGTTTTTCATATTGTTATCAACTTGTAAAATGACTTTAAAAGACACA
Source organism: Salix exigua (assembly GCA_032356905.1). Classification (NCBI taxonomy): domain Eukaryota; kingdom Viridiplantae; phylum Streptophyta; class Magnoliopsida; order Malpighiales; family Salicaceae; genus Salix; species Salix exigua. The sequence continues at coordinate 9,433,875 of CM063597.1, forward strand.
CACACATATATATAAATATTGTAGATTAATTATCGTAATAATAAAATACAATTAGTAATTCAAGTAAATTATACACTCGTTTTTATTCTCAATTCATCGAAGAGCAACGGGGTTGTGGAGTAAAACGAAGTGACGCACCTTTCCTTTTTATCAAGGTTAGTCTCTATGTACACAATTTTTAATTTTTTTAAAACTTCATATATATATATATATATATATATATATATATATTTAAAAATCAGATCGGGCCTGTCCCAAACTAAATGGGCCGGTACAACCAAGCTGGCCCAAAAGGACCCAACTTTACTGGACTTGGGTTGGGTCGAGATCAACCCAACCCAATAGTTCAAAAACAGACATAAACACAAAAACAGTGTGTTTTGCCTTTCGTTTTTGCATGAATTATTTGTCCATGTTACTATTCATAACATGGTCAATTGTGATTGAAGGGTCAACAGGCGGTATCGATAGTTAGAGAAGGCCGAGGTGGTTCTCTTTATCGTGGTGGCGTCAAAAATTGAGGTCTGTGGTGACCAAATGGGGCATCGAAAGTTGTCGGGTTGCGTTGTTGTTCACCTCTGTTGATTCGTTGCCACCTTCCCGGAGCGGGAGAATAAAGCTTGGGTGGCGACTGGGTGCTACTGCGGAGCTGGCGCTGGTCGAGAGTTGTTGTGTGAGTTAGCAAGGGGGAGAGAGAGAGAGAATTGGAGGGGAGAGAGAGCTTGCTTGTTGCTATGGCGAGGGGGGGAGACTGCTGTTGGGGGAGAGACAAGGATGAGCTGGTGCTGTCTATCTTGATGGCTGGTGCTGTTGTCATTGGAGTTAGGGAAAACATTGAGGTGGTTGATCTTTGCTTTTCTTGTTTGTCCGCGTGTCTACTATTTTCTCTATTATTTCTTTTTGTAACACAAAATGTGTTTTGTGAAGTATCTCATGCTTCTCAAAATGCAATATAACCCGTGTTTTTTTTGGGACCCACCACTTAAAATTAAAGTGGTGTTCGGTTAAGTCATGTTTGACACTCAGATTTTGAAAACGCTTGTAAACAAATTAAAAAAAATATTTTTTTATTTAAATTATTATTTTTAATATCTATATAAAAAATAAAGTTATTTTTAAAAAACAACCGATATCCCAATATCCATCAGATTTCGCCCACGATCCGTCCACTGTGACTTTGAAACAAGGGTGTCAAAATCGAGATTTTGACACGAATCGGAAGGGGCTTCGAAAAATCGGATTGTAAAATCATAAGATCGTACCTGAATTTTTCCGTACAAAAATCGTAAAATCATAGCTAAAATCATATGAGAAGCAAAATCGTATGTAAAACATTTTTGAATACAAAATAGCATAATTATAAAAAAATTATCTTATTTTGAATAAAGTTCAATTATTTTATATATAGTTTAATTATACAATTAATAAGAGTAATTTATATAATTAAATAATTGTCTGAGTGTAACCCAAATACTGAGTGTATTGTCCACTACCATGGTGGATTGATGTCTATGTTCTTTGCAAACAAACAAAAAAAAAGTCTATCTTTAATTAGAGTGCTGAATTGTATTGATGGTGCATTGTTTGCCACAGTAGTATACCGATGTCTCTCTCTAATAATTCGCAGCAAACACCCCTTGGATTGACTCTTTTATTGTCTAACTACCGATTATGAACTGCATGATTTTATAATCACCCGGGATTTTCGGGCGCCAAGGTCAAGGCATGCATGGAAGATCTGGTGGTTCACCGCTCACCGCGGCTTCCACCTAACATCTTACGTTCAAGTTCCTTCTGTTTCCTTTATATATATATATATTAAAAAAACATTTTATATCCAACGCTGATATCCCGTCAGAATTATATGCTTATTTAAAAGGTAGGTAAAGTTAGTTGAGATTGATTTTTTTTTAATTATTTAGAAATATATTAAAATAATATTATTATTTTAAAAAATATATATTTTTAATATTATCGTACCAAAATATTTTTTTTAAAATAAAATTACCTTCATATTATATGATGATATTAAAAATAATAAAAAAATCATATTTTTTTTTTTCAAAAACACACAGTAAACATAAATTATAAATTACTTGGAATTATTTTCCTAACATATTGTAAAACAACTCAAGCACGATCACATAATAAACACTTAAAATTCGCACAAAGATGCTCATGCCACGAGTATAAAATGAGATCAAGATGGTGATTAACCTCTAATTTATTTTATATCGTGTTTAAATTCCATTTCTTAATATTTAAAAAGTTTCATGTGTAAAATTTTATTATGATTTTTTACATAAAATCAACTGAAAAATTCTTAACATATTGTAAAACAACCTCAAGCCTAAACACACAGTAAGTATTTTTACCCCGTGTTAGAATTGTGTAATTGATGAAGAACAATTAGAGAGAAAACAGGGAAGAGAGAACAAAGGAGGGGGAGAGAAGAGAATTTGAATTTTATTATCTGTCACACCTCTTGTGTGTTACAACAACCACTATTTATACCTCTTGTATACTCTCTATTTGATACTCTAACATCCCCCCTTAATCTCATGCTTTGATAAACCAAAGCATGAGATTGCAACAATGAAAATGAAATACAAGAGTACTTAATTCTTTTGACAAACAGTATGTAAACGAGAGAAGAGAAGGAATTTCATTGGTCGATTTCTTGACCAGAATTTTATTTGTCTCTGTAAGACATTGAGAAGAGAGGGATGAGAAAAAAGAATTGGGAGGTAAGAGAGGTGATAGAATGAGTTTGAATTTCATTTATCTACTTCAGTTTTTTTTTTGAAGGATTTCATTTGGCTTCTTCAGTTTTTCTGAAGTTTTTCATTTGCCGATAAATTTTTTAATCTGTGTAAGAATTCATTTTCTTCTTCTTCATTGGATTAAGATTTTTTTCTTAATCTCTTTTTCTTTTTTCTTTTTATTTTCTTTTTCTTTTCTTTTCCGTCAAAACGACACCACATGCACAGAAGAATAAAAGGGAAAAAAATAAAAATAAAGGCACAAAGGAACCCTAGCTCAATGTTGGAGAATGCATGTCCGCCGCTTAGTTTGGAGTTGCAGCACCAGTGATCAAATTGGTCAAGGAAACAGGCTGCCATTCACATTCAAGCCACAGCACATTGGCGAGCACATTAATGTTCCTCTTTTCCTGCGGCCCAACGCTTGATCTCGACATCCAATGTTTCAGCAATCCTATGTCTCTCTGCTTGTTCTCTCTGGAGTTGAGAGTTGATGATGTGGAGGCTTTGAATGAGATGAGTTTCAGAGAGAAGGTGGAAGGGAAATTAGAAGAGGAAAGCAGTTCCTTGAAATAGTGAGTCATCGCTGCTTCCAGGTGTTCTCTCGCGGCAAGAATTTCTCTATCAAGCTTGTTTGTGAGACTGATCAATTCTCTCATGTCTACACTCTGATCATCCGACCTGATGCTACATACAACAGTAATCTCCTCCGCTTGCTTTGACGGCATGTTGTGCTCTTCCAATCGTATCTTGGTGGAGTGCAGGTCTTTGGAAGTTTGAGGAAGGTGATGAATAAGAATCTTGATTTTGAAATCAGCCAGCTAAAACATCGCAAAGCTCTCCTCCTCCTTCTCCTTCTTCCCGTTTATGTATTGATTTTTGAGAAGATTCTTAAATGAAGGAGACGATTTGTGATTGTGTTGCTTCAGATTTTTTTTTTGAGCAGAGGATTCGCCCTGCGATATCGGTTTGCAGAGGTTATTCATCTGAACATGAGCATAGAGAAGATGAGGAAGCTCTGACCGACGACGATTTTTTTTTTTGAGCTCAGGTTGCTCCGATCATCAAGCTTGGAGTGAAGAAGACGAAGATTTTTCTGTAGCAACTCGCTGTAAACAAGATTGTGAAGAAGAACAGATTACGGAAGCAAGAAATTTGAATTAATGTGTATGCGTGAGCATTTGAAACTCTGATACCATGTTAAGAATTGTGTAATTGATGAAGAACAATTAGAGAGAAAACAGGGAAGAGAGAACAAAGGAGAGGGAGAGAAGAGAATTTGAATTTTATTATCTGTCACACCGCTTGTGTGTTACAACAACCACTATTTATACCTCTTATATACTCTCTATTTGATACTCTAACATCCCGCACCATAATGATGTTCTTAACATAAGACCAGCGCGATATAAAAAAAAATTGTATCTCTCTTTTTGGTAATGTCATTTTTTTACATTTGATTAAAAAATACCTATATTAAAAATAATTTTTGAAAAATATAAAAAACAATTTAATATACTTTTCTAAAAACAATATTTTCAAAAATAATATTAAATAGATTTACAAACAGTCACTGTGTATGTGGTCCCAATGCCATTGCTGACTTGTTGGGCTCGCTGGACACATCAATGGCTCAGAGTTGCGATATATAAATAATTTTTTTTTTTTCAAAAACATATTTGAAAATATTACGACTCAGTAATTAAGTTACCCCACCTCGGCTCAGCTCCTCTCCACCGTGAAAAAATAATTAAACATCGATAATCTGGTATTATTATAAAGTGAAAATTTTATTATCCTTACATCCCGAAAGCTTAAAATACTTTTGATTTTTTGAAAATAAATAAATTTATATCTATATTTTAGAAATATAACAGGTGAGTCGTAAACATCAAAATAAGTCTACCCTTTTAACATTTTTTTTATATATTAAAAAACTCAAATATCATAACTATAGAAAACAATGAAAGTTGGGAAAATATTGTTTACCTTGCTATTATTCACCCTCTCGCATTTTACTTTGGACTTTCATAGTGTGTGTTTTTCTTTCCACTGCGGTCATCAAGCTTGTTTCCTCGTGCGATTACATCATTTTGTGGTTAAATTGAAGGCCATCTGCCTCTATTCTACCAAGGAAAAGAAAAATTTAGTAGTAGAGGAATAATATTTTTGTTGGTAATCAGAATTTTTGGATCAACTTGTGTGCGTCACAACTAATCTCCTAATCCACTGAATATCTGCAAGCCCATAGAAAAATAAAACACTTGCGAGAATAACAGAAATACATGACAGGGTTTGAACCCAAATAAAAAAAAGGAATAAGTCTCTTCATTTACCACTAGGTCAAGAATCTACTTACAACAGAGAAAGAATATGAAAACACAGACAGATGATCATCTCTTCAGTCAATAAAATGTTAGCTTTGGATAGTTTGCAAAATACTTATTTTCAATCTTTTTTAATACAAAAATCGCTCATGGTTAAGAGGTTTATTTTCCTTAAAAAATGAGAGACAAGATCATGAGATTCTAATGTTAGAGATTAAAAATGATGGGTGGTAGTGTTTGAGACCACAAAATAATAGATTTTAGTGTCTACAAGCTCTATTTGATAATGAAAGTTGTATTACGCATTACCTCATCTTTAAGTATTTGTAATTAAAAATATATTTTTTCTAAAAATACATTAACATAATGTTTTTACTATTCGATCTTTGTAAGCTTTTCTTGCTATTTTTTCCCCAATTAATCGTAGAATGTTTTGTTGATTTTTAATAGGACAACAAACCCTTTGATATTTAGTTGTTTTTAATTTTAAGAATATCTATTTTTATCATTATATAATTATAAAAAATATCAAACCTATTGAGACTATAATTGCAATTATATATTTGACCAGCTAACCTTATTTTCTTATATACCTTCTCTTAAATACATATATTATTTTTGATTTATTTAATTAAATACATATATTAACTTTTAATTTATAGCTTGGAATTTTACCATGTCAAACTATATATTAAAAAAGTCAAGTATTTTTTTTTTGAAAAAAAATACCACCTGTAATCAAGCACGAGTTGGATGACTAATTTTGCACACATACATAGACCGAATTTGTTTTTGTTTTTAAAACCGTGTTTGCCATGAAAAATATATTTTTTTAATGTACGTATAAAGAAAATATTTAATATATTTTAAAATAAAATAAAAATTTAAATAATAGATAAACGTCCGAAAGTTACCGTAATGTCAAATTTTTAAGAAGCAACAGCAACGTACTCCAAAGTCCAAAAAGATGTTTCCAGTTGTCCAAAACTAGTCTCGACCCATTCCAGCTCATAAAGCCCTGAAAAGTGAAAGGTCTAACTTTTCGTAGATTTTTAGCGACCTGTCATACATGTATTTTGAAAAACGTTCATGGATGACGCGACTCAAAAAATGAGGGGGAATGGGAACGGCGTCGAATTGCTATCGACGCGGAGGCTGAAACCGCTCGAGAACAGGGAGCACAACACGGAGAGCTACGAGGACATGCAATTGGATTACAGTCCTCGAATCTTCAGTTCTCTAGAGCAGTACTTGCCAGTTGCCTGCTAACATGCTCAATTTACATCGTGATCGTTGAGTCCACTTCCTCGATGACATTCTCACTCGCTACTCTCATCAGGGTGAACGCGCTCGCGTTTGCCGCCTCCCCCACCTCTTTTATTCTATCTATGAATTGGATTGTCGACTCAAGTAAACTCTGATTTTCATTCATTCTTTAGTGATTTAGGGAAACTGAGAAAAATGCTGTTATGTTCGTGGCTTTGTTCGATTTCGCAACGGCATCGCACATTCTAATGGTTTATGAAAATGTTTGCTCTTTATGTCTATGAGGTTGAGGATTGTATTTGGGAAAATTGTTAGTGTAACTCGGGAGAGAATCTGTCTCTTCATGCGCAGGGTTGATTGCTACTAGCATGAGTAAGAACTGGCCTTTCTTTTTCTTCGTCTTTTACATCTTAGAACTGTTAGTTGCCGTACTCACTTGTAGTATAGTGGGGATTTGGGTTTTATTAGCGAAGAGATTTTTCTTGATGTCACTTTTTTCTTCTTCATCTATATTTTCGTAAAGGACCTTCTCATGAATGATCCATGAATGGTGCATGATCAGCTACACTGTCATCGTGATATGGTTCTTTCAGAGGTTGAACTTTGAGATTTTTATTAATTTTCTGAGTTGGTGTTGTGAGAATATTACTCTTTAAACATCGTGTAAATTAAAGGTTGACAAAATGATCTTTTCCTATCAATCTTTAATTACTGATGTAAAGGACTGTATCCATATAGGTTCAGAATTTCCTGAACTGCTAATGGTGTTGTGAAAATCAATGAATTTCCAGAAATTTTGATGCACCTCTCTTGTTCTAGTTGATGGTCCTATCATTGTTCTGTTGCTTTTCTTTTCTAAATGGTCATACTGTTGTCAGTTTCATTGATTTCTGATGCAAACTGGCAGGTCCAAAAGCGTAGTAAATACAGACAACATATTCTATCAAACTACAAGGTGCATTTAGTTTTTGATTTTTTATCGAAGTAAAAATTTGAGAAAAAACTGTTGTGCATGAGATGGGGTAGTTTTCCTTTTTCTTTGGTGCCATGCTTCAGGTTTTTTTCAGGGTAGTTTCGTTAGCTGATATTCAGCAGAATTGGGGTGCTTTCATATGAAATATTTTTTTTGTTTCATATTTATTCTGTACGTCACTTTAGCTATCAATACAATTTTCTCTCATCGTTTATTTTTTCAATTTATAAGTGGTGTATCCTTATTTACCAGGTTTTATGTTAGTCTATGTTTTTTTTCATTACCAGATTGATTTTTTTAATCATTCCTGGCATTGTATTTTAGTATAAACCTCTGATCATTTGCACAAACACTATCTGAGTCCAAGTTTCTCTTACAGCCTATGATGCTAGAGTTTATGCTGGCACTTGCCCCCTCTAATACGGAAAGGCGTTCATGATAGCTGACATCATATGCATCCTCTCAAAACTGAAAAACTGCTGTTAAACACTTCACAGTTTCCATGGTGATAAGTGTAGAATTGTTGCAAAATTAAAAGAGCATAGAATGATTTGAATTTTCATGTTATGCATATAGCATACAAGTATTAGCTGTCATGTGTTTTTTTTGTACACTCATCTTCTTGGCTAGTTACTTCTTGCTATAGAGTCGAGATAAGGAGTTGTATACTATGAATGCCAACACATAGGCCTTCCATTTCTCAAAGCAACCAATGAGAACACAGAAGAGAGTTTATACGTTTGAAATGTATCTGCCAAAGTTCTGTGAAATGGTGGTAAATGAGGTTTTATTTTATTTCTCTTGTCATCTGTTGTGTAAATGGCATGATTTTCCTTGTGTTACAAAGTTCTGATTGCTTGGGTAGAAAGCTTGGAAAGATGGGTGTGTGATCAGAGGTTCCATATAATTTGCCCGAACAGTATGAACAATATGGTGTTGTTCTTGATGACTTTGGACTGGAAACCATGCTTGAAAAGTTGATGGATGGCTATACATGTCCCATGTCTATAGTTATCGCGTGTCTATTCAGTAAGGCTCTGTGCTTGTAAATTATAACTCACAATCAATCATTTATAAATATAGAAACTGCTCTTATTTCTATGTAGTTTTCTTTCCTCGTTTGGGTGGATTAACTCTGGTTTCTCACCATGGTTCTATGTAGTTTTGAAATAGTATGGAATCTCAGAAGATCTAATTCTCAGGCTTCCTCTCAACACCCATTAATGATCACTTCCTAATACAGCTGTAATGCATTCTTGCATGAGAGCTGCGAACTTGATCTCGTTTTTCTCTTACTGGTTTGGTGCTCAGTGGTGTGAAAGTCGGAGCTGCTTGCCAATTTGTTGGTCATATATACGTCAATAACAGTAATGAAAAATTGACCTTATTCTTTTGTTTTTAGTACTTTTCACTTCAGTTTTTTGAGAGCTGAAGGAACATCCAAATGATTTCAGCTGGTGTGGAGATTGTTGACGCGAGAAAAGAGAAAGACAATGTCTGCCAGTTGCTGCTTTGAACTGGTATGTGTTTTGATGAAAAGATTGAAGAAATTGCATTGACTTCCATACACTAATCTTTTGACATATGCTTCTGAAGGAATTGCTGAAGAGGGATAGTATGTTGGCATCTTGTGTCATTAATTCCCGTTCAAGTTTTGCACCTTGGAACATACTACAGCCCCAGGTGGCGAAGAGCCGACATCAAGGTGCCAGATCTTCCTGTCGATGTGAGCTCCTGGGGAAGATCAACCTGTTATCCCTAGAGTAACTTATATCCATTGAGCGATGGCGCTTCCAATCGGCACCGTCGTATCACTAAGGCCGACTTTCGTCACTGCTCAACAGGTGTGTGAAGTTATATGATAGCAGAATTCTCACCCTGATTATAGCAGTGGCAATTCTTTCTTTCCCCTTCTTTTTCAGTCCTTCTGCTAGGGTTTTGTTGGTGATATATGAAGGGTGGATGTTGTGTTTCTCTCTTTCCAAGTTGGATAGGTCTGTCTGATTCAATGTTGTCTTATTTGCTTAATTTCAAAATTGAAATACGTCGCAATCATACAAGAAAAATATTATAGTTGAAGTTCAATGTTCTACCTAATCATTCCTTTTCGTGCAAGAACTTTATCAGATAATTGAAGTAGGCTCTTAAGCAGATCTACAATCAATGACCATGGCCTAGCTGTCATTGTACAAATATTTAGAAACCTCGGCTAATCCCCATCTAATCCTCTTCATTCTGTACCGCGGTCCAAGCTGTGCTTCAGCTTGATGCAGATGAACTTTCTCCCGGTCCCTTTTCAGGTTTCTGTTTACAAAGAAAATTAACGTCATTTTGAAATGTGCGACTAGTGGTATTTGTCTTATTATATTTCCAAAATCAACAGCAATTGAGTTACTAGTCATCTGATATAGGCCGTGGTTACCGGTGATAGTTTGTGAAGTAGAATTATGACCTCCATATTTGTACTGTGCTCGGATTACGAATACGCACTGGATTTGGATATCATCCACATCTAATGTATCAGAAACATGTTTTCAAAAATAAATTTAATTTTGGATACGACATGAAAGGTTAGAAGACAACTAGTGTACAATGGCATATAGCCGGATACTTAATTAAGGTTAACTTTGTAAATTTCTTTGGAAATAAAATGGATCCAGACATTTACTAGTGATTTTTCTTCTTCTTCCAATTTACTTCGCACCGTCAATTTATTCTATTTTTTGATGTCTCAAAACTATTGTCCATTACAAAAAAAAAATCATTTTTTTTATCAATCACTTAATTTTAATTATAACTTACTTAATTTTTTTAATTATAAAAAATTCAATGTTTTCTCCTTCTGGGGCTTCAAATGCAGTGATTAATCATACGACAGGAATCCAGCCTCAATGTTTAAGAATCTTCCGGACCATCTAAACATCTTACAGTATATCCGAATGATTTTTACAGACACGAAGCTTCAAGCTCATCGCTATTCTTTTTTTTTTTTTTAATTTAGGTTGTAATATAAAAATAATCACGCCGAATCAAGGTTTAATGTCATTATTATTGGCGCCATCATCGCTATGATCAATCAAATTCTATCTGGGCTCTTCTGCAAACTAACGGACAAGTTTATTAATGTACTATTGGCTTCTTCGAACGCAGTATGATAAAAGAAAAGATGTTGACAAATGCCTTGAAGAAAGAATTATTTAAGTTTGTTGGAGTGACGGATTGTGAAATTGTATTTTAAAAGTGGTTTTTTTTAAAGAGTTTTTTTAAATTTTATTTTAAATTAAAGTTTTTAGATTATTTTTACAGATATCAAAAATAATTTTTAAAAATAAAAAATATTATTTTAATATATTTCTGAACAAAATACACTTTAAAAAAACACCCTTAACCAAACTAATTTCTTTTAACTATCTTGATCTTTTCAGCATTGAGACTGGGCTTTCCATTTTGAGCCTCCCTTTAGATTTTTACTCTTTCTTGCCTATCCTGGCTTCAAGAGACCTCACCGGTGTCCATTGTCAAAGCTTCTTCACCACAGTCAAGAAAAAAAAAATAAAGACAGCGGTGGCTGCACCTAAGAAATATTCGATGTTCCTATCGTGTTTCGTGGGGGTGATCGCCATTTTTGTCTTTTTGAAGATTCTTGCTTTCTACATTATTAAGGATTTCGCATGTTTGGATTTTCCTCGCAATGGGTCATGAGTGGTCAGTGTTCGGCTATTTGCTTTTGCATGGCAACGGGTGGCATGGAAATACTTGCTGATGATTTACAAAATATTACATCTTCTAACCCAGCTTATTACGATTAGGGGCAACTTTTTTTCCCCTTATAATTTAATAAATAAATAAATAAATTCGTCTAGCAAAAACAGAGTTCACAAGTGCTAAAACCTGGCCTCAGTCTGTTTGGGGTGTAGTTTAGTTGATTTTAAAAATATTTTTTATTTAAAAATATATTTAAAAAAATTATTTTTAACATTAATATATAAAAAATATCTAAACCACTCAAAAAAATTCACTAGTTTTCACGGTCTCTCATGTGCTACCTACCACGCCCAGAGCCGATGTGATGATATACCTAATTGGCAGCTGGTCAGGTCTGCAGAAAATTCTAACCTCTCTCTCTCTCTCTCTCTCTCGAACATCAAGAAAACTACCATCAACAAAATGAGATCATTAAACATTAATAACTCGGGAGCCCACAATTATTATTTGTCATTATCTTTTCAAAATGTTTTTTTAAACTATTTTTTAATTTTAAATTATTTTTTTAATTTTAAATTATTATCAAAAATAATTTTTTAAAAATATTATTTTAATATATTTTTAAATAAAATATAATTTTAAAAACACCATCAAAACTATCAAATCACTCGTAAGCCGTCTAAGCCATGTGCATAATTTAGGTTCTCCAACCCAACGGCCATGTAAAAAATGAAAAAATAGCAAGGGAAGCTTTTTATAATTTGCTTCTTTGTCTGTGTCTTGGAAGATTTCAGTACATGCACAGCCACTTGAAAGTGTGGACGGTGGATACGCGGATCTTTCTGGACGGTGGAGATTTCATCATGAGTTCAGGACCCCCGATCCAAGGCTTATACACACACACACACATATATATATAGTGTTCAATTGATTGATTAGCATGGCCTTTCCATCGTTGTTTAATGCTTCTCTCTGTGTGCAAGTCACGGAGATCGTGGAAAATCTCTCTCGATCAGGGTCGGTCCCTGTCTTAATCTAAGCACCGCCCAACCCGACCTTTAATTATTAGTTTATTTATTTGTTAATTTACTTATTAATTTATTAACCACATTTATGTTGGTCATTAAGGTGACAGAACTCTCCTTTACCAAGCGGTTAGGGCACCCCTAACTTCTCTCCACTTATAATAAGCATAGACTGGTCTGGATGCTTGCGCTATGCTACTGGGACTTTTAATTTTTTAAAACAAAAAAAATATACAAGTCACATGAATATTATAATATTAGTGTTAAACCTGGGAATATAATTATTTTATTTAATTATAATATTTTATAATTATTGTGTTGTTCATATCACATACATAACAGTTAAACAAACATTAAAATCTAGACACAGATTTATAATAATGTTTTAAAAAGTTAAGTGGGTTTGATTAAAAAAATATTGGAGAGTAAAAAAAACAAATAAAAAAGGGAAAGGAATAAAAAGATAGCAAAGGGGCTAGCCCAGTGACAAAACCGCGCACCTGACTTTTCTTATTTTCTTAGGAAAAAAATGTGCAGAGAACATGTTGTGTGTTTGGAAATAATGTTAGCATGCAGCCACTCAAATCCATGACCTTGTGGTGTTGACTCGAGTCTTAGCCAGATGAATTAAGATAATAAATTGTTATAAAACGATTAAAAATGTTTTATTGTTCTCACTGCTATGAGCAATAGAGCACCATAAAAAAATCCCAATTTAAATAGAGTATTTATAGATAATTATACATGTTTTTTTTTAATCCCCCCCATACTTAGCTAATTAAACTGGACAAATTAAAGAAAAATCTAATTAACAACAGCAATCAGGGGTTGGATGTCAGGTGAAAAGCAACCAATCGTACACGGTTTTGCGAATTAGAGCTTCTTCACATTATTTCCAATCTATATATAATTAAATGTGGATTAATTTTTAATTATATTTATCGAGGACTAACCAGCCGGAACGGTGCACTGATCAACAGGGGGTGCTCAAATCATTCTATATTACTCACAGCCTGTGAATTACGCCGCAATATCCAGAGTGGATGTATGAAATCTTCGATCGATGGCGTGTATCTCTAATTTGTGTAAGTGGATAGATCATATCTCTTGAATCTGTATTTTAAAATGAATGGAAATTTGGAGATCGGACTTTTTTATTTTTTTTTAATCTGGACCGGGGAGCTGCATTTGGATTTTGACAGGCTGCGTGATCAAATACAATGAACATCGTCAAGATGGAATGGAGAATTGTCAATTCGTTCAAGTTCACAAATCTTCCACGTTTGTTTTATAGTTCGTTCAAGATGTGGTGATTTTTTTATTAACGTGGTTGTTCGGGTCAGCAAATACGTACCTTGACTAATCTAACAAATTATAAAATTAATGACAATGCAGGTTTTTAATGATTATTATATTAGCAATCATGTGACTCAAACAAATCCCATATTCACAATTTTTTTAAACCTTTTTGAAGAATTGCTCTAATAAAAATATATGAATACACACAGGATTAAAAAAAACTATAAATCATTTAATACACCTTTTTAAAAAATAATTATTTCTAGCATATTACTATTTTTATAAGTTATCTTGTATCTCCAAATCATAGTGGCAGAAGCGATAAAATTGCAGATTTGATATCTATTTTTTTTTTTTTTACGTGGATGCCTCATTTTAAATTCGACCTTCTTACTAGAGTCGTTGAATTTTCCTGTATATATATATAACAATATGTTTCAGTGTATATTGGTGGTTTTAATGAAAAAATTGCATTTTCGATGATAGATATTTTATTATTTTTCTATCTGGTAAGAGCTTAACAATTCTACGTAATAGGCAACCGTACAAGTTTGACATAGAAATGAAAAATAACAAGAAATCAAACACTAAATATGCAGTATTCTGAATTTGGAGCATACCACCGAGCCAACTGTCAGATGGTAGATACACGTCAATTTGACCCATCGCTACGTCCCTAATTCACGCCCTTCCCCCTTTGTTTTTCTTTATTTGTCTTATTAACTGGCTAACCCATGCCCGCCAAAGAAGAATGCCCTGAGTAAGCACTGTACAGAAGCAAAGCTCCACGGTTGCGGTCCCTCCAATGGCGCGCAGTCTCAACTCTAAAAGGTTAAAAGAAGCTAATAACTGTCAGGTTCCTCTCAGCACATGGGCGTGGTGGTCCTTCAATAATTTGGTATATTCTGCTGCTGCTGATGATGATGATGATTTAATTTGTTTGGTAAGTACTACTTTGATGGTATTGCAAACAATTTTTATAACTGTTCAATTTAAAATATAATATTTTTATATATAAATTTTGATATAATAAAACAAATTAAAATATCATGTTATAACAATAATAACATTGAAGTGTTAATTTCTAAAATTATTATTATTTTTACTGTCAAAACAATAACAATTATCAAAATACCTTGAGAGAAAAAAAAAGAAAAAAAACTTAAATTATTATTATTATTCCTAATATTAATATTATTAATGTGTAATACCTAGAAAAACAAAATTAGATCAAAGACTAGAAGAAGTCTAAGAACATTAACAAAAGAACAAATAAATGATAAAAAAAAATTATTACCTCACAAAAAATCATTTCACTTGAAAATTAAAAAAATTGACCGCACTTGCGGGCTGAGCAAATAATTTTTATGATAGTTGGGATTAAAAAAATTAAATAGAATTTGTTGGTCTAAAATTAAAATATAATATCTATATATACAAAATATAATATAATAAAACAGATTACCACGTCCTATCATAAAAATAGCAAAATCGAAGTTTTAATATCTAAAATTATCATTGTTATTACTGCCAAAACAAATAGAATTATTAAATTATCCCGAGAGAAAAAAACACTCAAAAATATTAACAAAAAAGTAAGCAAGAAAAATAATTAAATTTACTATTACTATGTCAATAATGAAAGAGACAAAAATAAATGAAAGACAAAAATAAATGCTAGAAACTTTAACAAGAGATAAAACAAAAAAATAAAATATTAATAAAAATTATCATTGCTATTACTGTTAAAACGATAAAAATTATCAAATCATCTGGAGAAAAAAACACAAAAAAAACATTAACAAAAGAGGAAGTAAGAAAAACACTTAAATTATTATTGTTGTTGTTGTGTTAAACACACTTATATATATATGGACAAAATAGAGATTATTCTAGAAATATTAAAAACTAAAAGTATAAGGGCTGAAATGAAAATCAAATATAAAGGGATTAAAATAAAAAAAATTAAAAGTTTAAGAGCTGATATTAAATGTTTAAAGGACAAAGTTAAAAAAATCGAAACTTCTGTACCGAATATATTTAGCTTTTTAAACCCAATCCGGAAATTAAAAGGAGGACCGAAGTGAAATATTAGCATTGAATTAATTGCAATTGAAGGACCCAATCAAACTAAATCAAAATTTATATAAAAAAAATTAGGACCATGGACAAAATTAAAAGTCAAGGGACCAAAGTGAAAAGACACAAACCCGGGGGCCATCTGCTGCACTTTTACGTGTAGGAGAAAGAGAGGAGAGGTGAAACCGACTTTAACCGACCAACGCCGCGTCCTCATCCACCGTGGGACAAAACACACCGCCCCGGGAGGAAGGTTGTGCAGAGGCGCACCGAAATAGACACCGGTAGCCCATTTCAAACCACCCTGCCAGCCTTCACGCGCCACCTAAAAATGAGTATGAGGCGGAATACTGTTGGTTACATGTCCCGCACACGCCTATAATTTTTCAGAAAAACTAATAATGGTCAATTACTGGTACCCCCTGTGCTTAAGTCACCAATTTTATCTTATTTAGGGGCTATAACTGTATTTAGCCATTTTAAAAAAATACTAAAAAAGGTTGAGGTGGACCGGACCGGTCTGTACGCGTGCAATTACACCTGTAACTCTCAACTGGAATCGTTTTTTGGTCTTATTATCGGGGGTAAAAGCGTTAAAACACTGTTCATAAGAGGAAAAAACAGAAAAAAATGGACAAACTTGTGCCATGCATGGACAAAAAATGGCAAGTCCACAGTGTTTCACCTCACAAGCTACGGTGAAATACTAAGCTTTTTTATATTATTGTATAATAATAAATGTATTCAACTCTCTCTGGACATTTCTTATATGTATCAGCTCTCTCTGTACATATAAACGTACCTCTCTCTGTACATTCAAACGTATTCAGCTCTCTCTATACATTTCTTATACCGACTTTCTCTGTAGTCTGTACATATAAACGTACGTATTCAACTCTCTGTGTATAATTCTATTAAACAGATCACACGGACCCTTACGATGTAATCTCCACTACCGGAATTAAAAAATAAGTATATAACATGGACCGATACCTCTCCTGTACGCAAGGGAAGGTGAAGGCGTCCAGAAAAAACACACGTAGATTATGATATCATTCTTTGCTCACGAGGAAAATTCCTTGTCAAAATTGACTGTTCATTTTTTTAAAAAAATATGAATATTATGATTCCATACACAGTTTCAGGACGTGACAGCTTAACTTCCACGTCAACATATTTGATTAAAGATGATGAATCGAGTGAGTGTATGAGAAATCAATCAATTTTAGTGATAATTATAGGCTCAGGCTCTCATTACATGATAGAATCCCTCTCGTTTCCGTGTACGTAATATATATACATACATAATACATACATACATATATATAGAGAGAGAGAGAGTGTGTAGTCAATTTACCTGTATTTATTTTTTGGCGGGCTGACTCATCATCCCTGATCTTCTCTCATGATTTATTTTTTCATAACCTCATATAATAATTCTATATTTTTAGTTCGAGCATAGACATAGCCTACACTGGTGCTTGCATACCCTGGGGGGGTTGAAGCACTCATGTCGTACCGACACCTTGTGTCCTTAGAGGGACATATCATCAAAATTGGATGATACAGCCAGCAAGCCACCAGGTGGCCCTTCGACATTGTGAAAAGAATCAACTTTTTTCCACTTCGTGCGGCTGTCGCCTGGTTCATGGTTGCCTTCCATGCTAGTTTTATAAATCAAATTGATATCTTTTAATTTTTAACATCAAATTGATTTGAAAATATAATAAAAATATTTTTAAATGCCAAACGCCAGATTTAGTAAAATAATCATATTTAACTTTATGTAAGATTTCATTCAAGTTGCATCTATATCAAGCAATCTAATTTTCTCTCTAGCATTTCACTTCAATTGTGTTTTTTCCTTAAAAATTGCTTTAAGATTATTTAAATGAATTAATTCAAAAAACAAAAGCAAATATATTTGCAAATATTTTTTTTATTTTTAAATTTACCTTTACCTCACTCTACACAAAGTACACGTGTTTCCCCTAGAAAATGGGACCCACTACACATGGCCTTTGAGGAGACCCTAAATCCCCTTCCCCTTCCCATTCTTTAGGCCCTCAAACTTCGACATCCATAAACATCACCAACCCTCTCAACCGAATTCTCTCCCTCTCTCTCTCTCTCTCTCTCTCTCTGGCTATTTATCATACACCTTTCTAGTCTCCATATATCATAGCCACCCTCTCTTTCTTTTTATCACACAGCATAAAACACTGTAAATTTTAATCTCAACCAAAAAGATGGGTCTACAAAACCAGCTTTACGACGCGTCTTCGGAATCGATCCCGTTGCTCCTCGTAGCACTCATAGCCAACTGTGTTGCCTGCCTTCGCTCCTTCTTTTTCAGCGTTTTCCACTCCGTGGGCCTTCAACGATTATACCAGGCCCATGTTATGGATGATGGGCTGTTTGGCTCAGCTGGCTCTGGCCTTGCCGGCCTCATCGTGCTCGCCGAGCAGCGTAAGCTCAACCGGGTCTCTTCTTTCAAGTATTGTTGCGGTGGTGGTGATAGCAATATAAATGACAAGGGAGGATCGGACTGTGTGGTGTGCTTGTGCACGCTAAGACACGGGGACCAGGTGAGGAAGCTTGATTGCCGCCACGTTTTTCACAAGGAGTGCATTGATGGGTGGCTCGATCATCTAAATTTTAACTGCCCCATTTGTCGGTCCCCGCTTGTGTCCGATGAGCGCGTGGAAGAAACGCGGAGGCGCGTGGGAGATGATTTAGCGGACTGGTTCTCCCTGAGATGAAGCGTGGGCATGGCGGTGATGATGATGATTGGTGGGTGCTTTTTTTTTTTTTGAAGTAGACTTATTTTCACCCTTTCTATTTTGAGAAGGTTTGCGGCGGTTTTGACCGGCTGTGAACTCTCTTTTTTAGCTACTGCAAATTTTTCACGAGCTCCCGTGTCTTGCAGGCCGTCGGGCTCTTTTCTTTTTTGCCGCTGTACATTTTTCAGCTTCTCGTGTCTTTAATGATTAGAGGGTACCCTTATGCAAACACCTTCACAAGACTGCCCTTAATTGGACGGACCTTCTAATTATTTTATTCATTTTGTAGATTATTTGTGGGATGGAGTGCTGTTTTCTATATCTTAATAGATTTAACTCAGCTCTTCGTTGTTGAGCTGCAGGGTCTTTGTTGCTTGAAGCCGTTACTTGACGTGTTCCGGGTGCGCTGGTGTTTTATAAAATAATTTTTGTTTAAAAATATTTTGTAACTGATAAAAATAATTTAAAATATTAAAAACATTTAATTTAATTTACTTTTTGAATTTGTTTTTAAAATATAGTTGTGACAAACACCCAAAAAAGTCATTTTGTCAGAATGGTTATGCGCGAATGTGGAGAATGATGATAAGAGAGCTGGTTTATCTATGAAATCTACACTGCAGTAAAGGACAGCCTACGATCTATCTAGGTTAAGGTCAAGATTTTTAGGGCTACCTGGCTAGAACCCATGTGCCTTTTGTATTTGACACGTTTGCTCCCACCGTGTTAGCCTGAGAAGTCTTTTTTTTATAAATTCATTTTTTTTTTATACTCGAGCGTTTGATAACTGTGGTTGATATTATTCTTTAAAGTAATTTTTTATTTAAAGAACTTATGCTTTGATTTGCATCCCACTGTGGAGGATAAATTTGTTGCACATTTTTTAAAAAGCTTAGAGAGAGCCGTGTAGACAGAGAATATTCGGTGATTGAATGTGGAATTATATGCTATACAAGAAAAGGAAAAAAACACAAAATGCTTTTGTTGGTTTTCTAACTTTTTGATGCATGGGTCCATTTTGCATGACGAATCTTGTGTGCTTTACCAAATGGCTAAAAAATCAAAAGATGTCGAGACTCTCTCTCTCTCTATATTACCTAATGTATAAAAAGCGTTGTGTACTGTAGATTGTAATAATGTATTTTTATCTCAGTTCTCGGCTCGGTCACGTTTCTGTTTTTTTGATTTTTTTATCAACATTTGCATAGTAAAATAGGGTTTTTAGCCATAGAAAAAGCCAAAAAACCACTTATATGTCGTGGGGCTATGTGGTAATTGCATAATTTAGGACCGGACAGGTCCAGCCTGCCTATTTTTTTTTATTTTATATTTTTTTGAAAATGACTACTTACAGAACTAGCCCATAATAAGACAAATGTTGACTTAGGCACAAGGTTTTATACCGGTGATTGACCATATACTTTTTTATTTATTTTTTTCTTTATACTGTCGGCGAGTATGACAGATGCAACCAACAGTATTTCACCTCACGTCTTTTTTAAGAGGCGCAAGAGTGATATAGTCGCCAGAGATGGTCTACCAGTGTCTTGGTCGATGTGTCGTCGCTTGGTCTTCCTCCTGGTACGACGAGTTTTGGCCTCCGACGACCTTGGACACGGCGGTGGCCGGTTAAAGCCGCTGCAACCGTTTCTCTCTCTCCTGCACGTCACGTGTAGGAGAGTCCCCCAATTTTAATGTTTTTTCATTGAGGTCCTTGTACTTTTAATTTTATTTATGATCTTGATTTTTGTTATATAAGTTTTTATTTGGTTCGATTGGGTCTTTCGATTTGAAATTAATTGAATGTGTAATTTTCACTTCACTCCTCCTCCTTTTAATTTGTGGGTTGGGTTTAAATAACTTAGTACATTCAGTACAACATTTTCAATTTTTCCAATTTTGTCCTTTGATTGAAATTGATAATAAATTTGATTTTCATTTCGGCCCTTATACTTTTAATTTTGGATTTTCATCCCTTTATATTTGATTTTCCTTTTGGACCTTATACTTTTATTTTTTTAATCCCTTGATTTCTTTTTATGATTTTAATTTTGTTAAAGTTTTTATGGTTTTTTTAGTCTTTCATTTATTTTATTTTTTTCATTAATAATAATGATAATAATTTAATTTTTTTCTTGCTTACTCTTCTGTAAATATTTTTTAGTTTTTTCTTTCTCGAGATAATTTGATAATTTCTAAGGTTTTGGTAGTGATAACAACGATTGTTTTTGTTTTTGTTTTATTCTTTTGTTTGATCTTTTATTGAAGTTCTTAAGAATTGTTTTCTTTCATTTTTTCCCTTTCATTATTAACACAAAAATAAAATAAATAATAATAATAATAATAATAATAATAATAATAATTTTTATTGCTTACTCTTTTATTCATGTTTTTAAGTGGTCTTTTCTCTCGAATAATTTGATAATTTTTATTGTTTTGACGGTGATAACAATGATAGTTTTTAGTTTTTATTGTATTTTTTTGTTTGATCTTTTGTTGTAGTTATTACATTTTTTTTTAATCTTTCATTCATTTATTTATTCTTTCATAATAATAATAATAATAATAATAATAATAATATTTTTATTGTTTCTCTTGCTTGCTATTTTGTTCATGCTTTTTTTTCTCGTTATAATTTGATAATTTTTATTGTTTTGATAGCAACAAAAATAATAATTTTAGATGTTAAGACTCCGATGTTGTTACTGTTATAGTATTTTAAATTAATATTGCTTCCTTTTCCATTTTTTTTATTTGCTCTTTGTATTAAATGATTTTTATAATTTTATTATCTGCACAATAATAATAATGATTTAGTGATTTTTTTTATTTTTTTATAAAAAATATTTTGATCTTTTTACTAATGTTAGTTCGAGCTTTTTTTATGATATTTTATGATACAATACCTACATTTTAAAAAATGTAATCTATGCTTGCACAAAAAACTCTATTTAAAAATTCATACATTTTATCGTCTAATCTATAACTTTTATTTAGTTATATCATATAAATTTATCAGTGCAGATTTAATTATGTTAAATTATATATATATATATATATATATATATATATATATATATAAATGGTAAATTAGTCGATATGTATCATTCAACATCACACACCGTCTATCAAAACAAAATCAAAGGAGTGTGTGAGAAATAGTATGAGAATACCTTATTTTATTTTATTTTTAAAAGAGTGCCTTTCAATTTATTAATAGAAAACACTTGGTTCGATTGTAGTTGCTTGCACGGCAGTTTCAATTATAAAATATTGAAAGATGATGCCTTTGATGAGATTGTAATCGGTGTTGAAATTTAGAAACAATCATATAAGGTGATTTCGCTATTATTACAGTCATAAATATTTTTAAAATATTAAAAATAACTTCAACCATTATTAAATTAACGATACAAATTTAAATTTAAAAATATATATTGAATTTAAATAAGGTATTTTAATATTTTAATACATTTAATTTAAAATAAAAAATCATATAGCACTCCTAACAAGGGTTGCCAATACCGTTCCTTTCCGGCCAATGGCCGGAACGTTCCATGCCGTTAAAAAATGCAAGACAAAACAATATTATTTTCGTCTTGGTTTTAATTTCGGTTTGTTCTGAAAATATCGGCTAAATATCAACTGGAACATCTCGGTAGCGTTTCAGGTCTGCCGTTTCGGCCTTAAAATCCTTCTTATTTTGATTAACTTGTGGTTATGTTTCTAATTTTGAGATTGTGTTTGTTTGACTTTGTGTTTGTATTGTATAATTTAAAGTTAATTTATCTTAAATTTTAATTATTCTTGTTAAATAAATATTTCTCTCTCTCTATATATATATATATATTTAATTATATATGAACAATACAACCCCAAAACAACACACTGAAATACTCTAAAATCAAAACATTTCGTACCAATAAAAAAACTAGAATGACAACCGGAACGATATTAAAAAGATTTTCTCCTCATACACATACAGTAATTATAGTAATTACCTTGGCTCGGCTCGGTTTTGTTTATCCTGAAAGTCAAAGGGTTTGAAACACCACGAAAACATTCCTATGTTGACAATTGAATCACACACATAGGTGACCTCATCATGAACGGTAGAGCGTCGGTCGTTTTTATAATTTGTTTTATAGATAAAAATAAAATAAAATCCGTGTGCCAGTAACAAAAACTGGTTTATGTGACATTCAGGATACTAATCTAAAACACTCATTGATTTTTTTTTATTGAAAGAATAAAATAGTAATTATATTATTACAGTGAATGATAAATGGTATCTAGAGAGCTCCGTGGAGAGGGAGAGTTTAATTTTGGATGAAGTGAAGATATTGTAAGAATATTTCCTGTAGAGTAGTCGATGTATTAACGGTCCGATCATTAAAGTTTAAGTTCTTTGTAAAGTCTACGGATTCTAATATGTTAAAGTGAAACCGTGATGGATCGGTCTCAATAAACGAGTATTAGAATGGGTACGTTGAAACCCTCTCCTCTAACCATAAAAGAACATATATTCTCATCCGATTATATACATACATATATTGATGGTTTTAAATATATGTAAGTGTATAAAACTAAATTATGTCCACCTTCCTTTCTTCTTTTGGCCAAAACACAACCACCACATATATTTTGCAATATCCATTTGGTGGGCATTAAAATAGAAGGGAAGTGGTGGCTGCACTAAGAAAAAAGAATGGCTGAAAGTGGCTCTTCCATTATGGATATTGGTTTTTTCTCCTGTTCGGTGGACATAAAAGAAAAGAAGGAAGAAAAAGCTGGAAGAGAAAAAAGGGAAGTGTGGGCTGTGATTTTTGGCCGAGAAGAAGAAGAGAATAGAAAAGGAAAGTGTGATCTCTCTCCATCAAAGAGATTAAGCAAAGATTAAGGTATAGAGGAGAAGATCAACTAAGGAAAAGTCTGCAGAAAACAAGAAGAAAGGAGAGAATCAGATGCAATAATTCAAGAACAAAATGGAAGGCAAGTTCTAAATTTTCCATTGTTCTATATTTGCAAGAATTCATCATCAATATAATTGTCTTGTGGGATCAAATGATCTATTGATATATTTGGGATAGATTTCGGAAATAGAAATCATTACAGAACATGAAAATTAACATGTGGTATCAGAGCCAATAGAACCCATTGATCTCCCATTAAAAGGATTGATGATAGATTCTGTGTTTTATCAAACATTGATAGATTGAAATATATGGAAAAACAATTATATCAATGTGTAGAGACTGAAATTATCTTTCCAACGATATATTATACGTTAAAATCCATTAAGTAGATCAAAAGTTATGATTTTTTGAAAATTTCTGGATGATGATGAACTGTAACCGTTAGTCCAACCGGTCGACCGGTTCAGTTGGAAAAAGCCACGCGATCGACCGGTTAAGCCCAAGTGGTCGATCGGTTCAGCCCAAGTGGTCGAACGGTTCACTTGGTAACCCTAGCGGTCGAACGGTTCACTTGGTAACCCTAGCGGTCGACCGGTGCACTTGGTAACCCAAGCGGTCGACCGGTTCATGCAGAAACCCAAGGGTTAAAAATGTTTCCGCTGCAAACCGTAAAGTAATTAAGCTAATGTATTATGAAATGTTAATACATATAAAATTTAAAGCTTATTAAAAGGAGTTCATATTACGTATAACTTGTTAATCACCACAATGATCTAGTTATATTTAATGTGACGGTAAAGTAAAGATTCATAATTGATCATGATTAAATGATGCTTAAATGACATGAAAGGTTTTGATTGATCAATTGATTACTTAATATATCCTAGGAGATCACCCACAGGTGGATCATTGGGTGTAATAAGTAACGCCTAAAGTATTAATCATTTATGCTACGGTCGATAATGTGTATACCCACAGGTAGCATTGTTATTGATTGTATATAAGACTTGATTAATTATTAAAGAAAATCTAAACAAGCATCATGTAAAGTGTATGTATTTAATTTATTGCCCACAGGTTGCTTAAATACATACAAGTAAAGTGTTTAGATTTTATTGGTTGATGAATCTATTAAAGTTTCAAAGCACTAACGGTAAGCACGTTGAAAATTTTGCAGCTTCATCAAGTTTGTTTGCTTCTGCAAATTCTGTGGTAAAGTTTAATGGACTCAACTATGAGGAATGGTCTGAACAGATAAGGTTTTCTTTGGGTGTAATGTCCCTAGACCAAGCTATACTCATGGATGATGAGCCAGCAACCATTACGAATGAGAGCTCAGAATTGGAAAAGTCTCGTTATGAGATGTGGGAGCGCTCTAACCGGCTGTGCCTGAACTTAATGAGGATGTCGATGACAGAAAATATAAAGCCATCTATGCCTAAAACAGAGAAAGCAAGGGAATTCATTCTGAAAATAAAGGAACAATCCCAATCGGATGTGGCTGACAAATCGATTGTAGGCAGCCTAATGAGCGAGCTGACTACGAAGAGGTTCGATTGGTCTCAGACAATCCATGAACATGTCACGCACATGTCTAATCTGGCATCACGGTTGACGTCCATGGGGATGGAGGTGCATGAATCTTTCTTGGTTCAGTTTATCATTAACTCTCTGCCTCAAGAGTATGGTCAGTTCCAGGTGAATTACAACACCATAAAGGATAAATGGAACTTTCAGGAATTAAAGATCATGCTCATATAGGAGGAGGCGAGGTTAAAGAAACTGAAAAATCAAGTTGCACTCATCGCTGGACTAAACAAAGTCAGTAGCAGCTTTAAGAAACCAAGTATGAAGGACAAAAGGAAGGATAAAGATATCTTCAAAGGACCTGAAAGTAAAATCCATAAAGTGGTCAAGTGTTTCTTCTGCAAGAAGGAGGGACACATAAAGAAAGACTGTCCTAAAAGGAAGGCATGGTTTGAAAAGAAAGGTACACAACATTTATTTGTTTGTTCCGAATTAAATCTTGTAGAAGTGCCTAGAAATACTTGGTGGCTTGATTCTGGTGCATCTACTCATGTATCTCATATTGAACAGGGATTCCGTACGATCCAACCTTTAAAAGGAACTGAAAGGTATTTGTTCATGGGAAACAGGATGAAGGCGCGGATAGTAGGCATTGGGACGTACGGATTGATCTTTGACACTGGTTGTTTTATAGATCTTGAAAATTGTCTCTTTGTACCTGAATGTGCTAGAAATCTTGTTTTCGTAAGTAGGTTGGACGATTTAGGATTTGACTTTAAGATTGGACATGGTGTATTTTCTTTGTATCGAAAAGACTATTTTTATGGTAATGGTACTTTGGTTGATTCATCATGCATGAGTTTAATCTTGATAAAAGTTTTTCTGAATCCTTGTTTAATGTTGAGAATCAAGGAATTAAACGTAGTGCATCAAATGAAAAATCAGCACTCTTGTGGCATAAAAGATTAGGTCACATATCTAAAGAAAGGATGACGAGGTTAATAAAGAAAGAATTATTACCTCCATTAGATTTTAGTGACTTAGATGTGTGTATAGAATGCATTAAAGGAAAACAAACCAAACACATGACAAAGAAACCCGCCACAAGAAGTAGTCAACTTTTAGAGTTGATACACATGGATATTTGTGGCCCATTCGATGCTCCATCATGGAGTGGTGAAAAATACTTCATTACTTTTATTGACGATTACTCACGTTATGGATACACTTATTTATTGTATGATAAAGCTGAGTCAGTGAATGTACTGAAATTATTCATTGATGAAGTTGAAAGGCAATTAGAAAACAAAGTGAAAGTAGTGAGATCGGATAGAGGTGGTGAGTTTTACGGTAGATTCACAGAAAGTGGACAATGTCCAGGTCCATTTGCAAAACTTCTAGAAAGTAAAGGCATTTGTGCGCAATACACAATGCCAGGAACACCTCAGCAGAATGGTGTAGCTGAAAGGCGTAACCGTACATTAATGAAAATGGTTAGGAGAATGTTAAGTAATTGCAAACTTCCCATGTCATTGTGGATATATGCCTTAAAGACTGCGACGTATATATTAAATCGGGTTCCTAGTAAAGCGGTTCCAATGACACCATTTGAACTATTTAAAGGAAGGAAACCCAGTTTAAGATATTTATGTATTTGGGGATGTCCAGCAGAAGTAAAGCCGTATAACCCACATGAAAAGAAATTAGACTCAAGGACGGTCACTGGATATTTTATTGGCTATCCGAAAAAGTCTAAGGGATTTGTGTTTTACTGTCCTAATCATAGTACGAGAATTGTCGAGACGGGTAATGCTAGGTTCATTGAAAATGGTGAAACTAGTGGGAGTTCAGAATCTCGGGGAGTGAACATAAAAGAAATTCGGGTGGAAGATTCTTCACCCGTAGTTCCGACCCAAGTAGTTATTCCTGTTGTTGGTGTCCAACCAAATACCGAAAAGAACAACAGAATGAGGAACATATGGTCCCACTATACCAGGAAATTGAAAATGAACCTATCGCAATTCAAGAACAGAACATTGTGCCACATGTACCATTGAGGCGATTTATAAGGGAAAGAAGATCCGCCATTACAGATGACTATATGGTTTACGATGTTGAAAGTGAATGCGACCTTAGTCTTAATGAAGAACCAAAAACATTCAGAAAAGCCATGGAAAGTGAAAATTCTGAAAAGTGGTCTAATGCTGCAGAAGAAGTTTTTTCTATGAATGTCAACAGAGTGTGGGACCTAGTAGAATTGCCTGATGGTTTCAAAATTGTTGGGTGTAAATGGATCTTTACGATCAAACGGGATTCTACATGTAACTTAGAAAGGTACAAGGCTCGCCTTGTTGCTAAAGGTTTCACTCAAAAGGAGTTTAAAAGAAGGATTCCTTAAGAATTGTTTTGGCATTGGTGGCTCATTATGATTTAGAGCTTCACCAAATGGATGTTAAAACCGCCTTTCTGAATGGAGAGCTTGAGGAAGAAATTTATATAGACCAACCTGAAGGTTTTGTGGCCACAAGAACGGAAAATCTTGTGTGTAGGCTAAGAAAGTCAATATATGGGCTGAAACAAGCTTCCAGACAATGGTATATAAAATTTAATTGTTGTAACCCAATTTTGGGTCATGCCCCAAAGCTATCGGAAAATAACGAAAAAATAAAATAAAATGGGGGTTGGTGTCGGGAAGAAAATCAAGTCAAAATTTTGGACTTGATAAGTCCGCGTATAAATTGAGTCATAAAATATAATTATATTTTTATGGACCGATTTGATACAGTCATTGGTTAATATAAAAGCGTAATTGTATGCAGGAATTAATTTAGGAGCAGTCGAAGGGTTTAATTAAGCTTGACGACTTAATTATACTTTAAATGGATCAAATTAATTTTATTAAAGGCTTAGTCAATAAGAAATCAAGTGCTTAAATTTAATTCGGGCTCAATTGATTATATTTGAATTTTCGTTGATCAATTTGAATTTTTTCAAGCCAATCAAGCGAAATCGGGGACCAAATTGAACAAATTAAGAGTTTTATGGTTGAGTAGGGAACTATATTGCACGGATAAAAATCAAGGACCAAATGTGCGCAAAATAAAGTTAACGTTGAATTTTTCACAAGGATATAATTGCACAAGATCGTAAGTTTAAGTTCAATTAAGGGTGCAATTGGAGGAGTAACAAAATAGAGGGATCAAACTGTATTTTATAAATAAAAAATATATAATAAAAAATGGAAATAATAATAATAATAAAAAAACCTTGAGCCACCCGAAACCCCCACTTTGTTCAGACAAAGCATGTACATTGAGCTACCCATCCTCATTTTTATGGAGCCACCCGAAACTCATGTTTCGAAAATACCTTGAGCCAAACACCCCGGTCTTGTTTTGGGAACCTGTCACTACTTAAGAAAAAAGGGAGGAAGGAAAGGGGAGGTGAAAAGGATTGAAAGTTTTTTTCTTCCGTTTTGAACCCGTTCTCCGGCATTGGGATTGGCTGGGTTTTTCGGACTTGATCTTCTCTGCCATGGAGGGTTTTTCCTCTCTCTCTCGCTCCTAAGACCAGCTCGCTGGTTCTCTCTTGGTTTCCTCTCGGCACCAAAGCGGGAGAACATCGGTCTCGGCCACCCTTCCATCTCGCCTTCCACACGGCCCAGGCTCCCTCCCGATAATCACCATCATCTCGCCCTCTCGGCGTTTGTTTTCTCTCCCAAAGAAAGCCACCTCGACGTCTCTCTCGCCTAAAACCGGACCCCTTTCTTCTTGCTCATCCTCGGCCAGCCAAGCACCGCCCACAGCGACCGCCATCGCCCCTCCTTCGCATCACCGTAAGTCGACTGGTCGACCCGAAACTCCCCCACCACCTCAGGCAAGGAGAAAGACGACGACAACAACAATATCAACCACCCCTGCAATGAGCTCCGGCGACTTCCATCGCCTTTTCCGGCCAGCTCAGACCACCATTCTCGATATCGTCACGACCAAAAGAACCACCTAGACGTCCTCTACACCCGGTACCCACCATTTCCCCATTCTTTATACTCGAAA
This sequence comes from Salix exigua, assembly GCA_032356905.1. Lineage (NCBI taxonomy): Eukaryota > Viridiplantae > Streptophyta > Magnoliopsida > Malpighiales > Salicaceae > Salix > Salix exigua. The sequence goes on from CM063597.1 coordinate 9,462,592, forward strand.
AATCGCACATTCATGGTGCATCGTACATCGCCTTCTGCAAAAACGTCCAGGTTACTATTGAGAGTAACCGGGTATGTATGGGTCGGTCGGGTCCAGGCCACGGCCGGACTCGTGAATGTCCGGTCGCGCCCGGACTGAGATTTAATCGGGCCACGGCCTGCACCTAGATTTGATCCGGGCCACGACCTGCATCGATCGTAAGGTCAGTGGCGACCAGCTTAGAAGGGTGAATGGCGATCCAATTCACCCAAAATATATATATATATATAATATATATATAATAATATAATAATCTAAATAATAATAAAAAATATAAAAAATATAAAAAATATAAAAAAAACATAAAAAATATTTTTATTTTTATAAAAAAAATCTTAAAAAATGTGTTATTTTTTTTGCATACGGCCAATACACTAGCATATTTTAAAATTGTTTTCTTAAAGAAAAATATATATTATCTTGGGTTTTGGGAAAAAATGAGTTTTAGCATGGATTTTGCTAAAAGACAAATCATTTCTTGCATTTTTGAGATTTTATAACATGTTTGTAAAATCCAAAGGGTATTGGCCAATATTCAAAAAAATATAAAAAAAACTTTTCGGTGATTCATATTTTTGTTTTCGAGTTTGGATAAATTCTATCCAAAATATTCAGTGTAAATATTATGTCGTCAACATGTAAATATTTTTTTATATATATATATACATATATATATATATATATATATGTATATATATATGTATATATATATGTATGTGTATATATATATATATATATATATATATATATTTTGGCAATTATAAGACAAACAAAAACACCAAGCAACCTACCTTAGGTAGGGCGTACTAGGAGTGCTAAAACCTTCCCTTTACACAACCAGTCCCTTACCCTAGAATCTCCGAAAGACCAGTCATAGGTTTCCTAGTAACCGTAATACTAGGTGACGACTCCCTTTGTTACAAAAATAAATACTTTCCCCGACATAATAATCACTCCCGCTCGTGGGGACCGAGTTACTACGACGCCGCTCGCGACCATATTTTTGGGGTGCGACGGAATGGCGACTCACTGGGGACTTTGGACTAGGCTTGATAAGTTTGTTTGTTTATGATATGCTATTTATTTGTGTGTTTATTTATTTATTTATTCTTATGTTGCCATGAATTATTTATTTGTTTAAAAGCTTTAGCATGCATCTTTTCATCCTGTCATCATAATATGCCTCGTCATGCATCACTTTTTATTTATTTTGAGAGCACACACTAAACCTTAAGTTACGTGGGGGACTAGCAGCTTACCTATGACTTGAGTCAAAGTTTAAGTTTGTGTAAACCCCAACTCTTTGCTGAGAGCTTAGATGATAGTGATTGGTATACGTACCATCCCATTATCTGCTAAGACCCCATATTGCCTTCACGAAGGTGATCACTGGGACAGCGAGAGACCCTCTTTAGAGACCAAATAGTAAGCCTACCCCATGTCTCACATAAAAGAACTAGAACCTATCGTTATGGTGTATGCTTCGTAATATATTTCACATGAGCATATTCATCATACCACATACACTTTACATTCTCTTATGCATTCATGTAACAGCTCTACCACGAAACATAGGTCCCCCTGTTAAAATCCACAACACCCGACTGAGAAGAAGAATGGAAAACGACAGGGCAGAACTAGAATCTCAGTACCAAAGGGATCTTGAAGCTATGCGAAATGACGTAACACGTTTGACTAGTTTGCTAGAGAAGACCTTAAGAGCAAGAGATAGAGAGGGTACATCCGCTCAAACCGATGAAGCACTTCAAGCAGTTCAAAGCCCGGGGGCACCCTTTATTGTGGGAACTAATTCGCCAAAGAGGCAGCCTGAATCCACTCGCCCCATCCCAATTCCTATTACATTAGATTTAACAGACGAGGACCCACAAAATGCCAGAATTCCTGAGCACACTGGATATGACAAATGGTCCGCATTAGAGGAAAGGTTAAGATCAATTGAAGGGAGCGATCTATCCGACCCAATCACAGCAGCTGAAGCGTGTTTGGTGGCAAACATTGTGATACCACGGAAGTTCAGGGTGCCAGAATTCATCAAGTATAGTGGGATAGAATGCCCAAAAACCCATCTTCGTTCTTACTATAACAAGATGGCGGAGGTTATACATGATGATAAACTGTTAATCTACTTTTTCCAGGATAGCCTGACAGGTTCAACCCTTAGCTGGTACATGAGGTTGGACAACATCAGGATTCGAAAGTGGGCTGATTTGGCAGACGCTTTTTGGAAGCAGTATAAGTTTAACCTCGAGATTGCTCCTGATAGGACAAGCTTGATGACAATGGAGAAAGGAGCCCAAGAGTCTGTAAGGACTTATGCTCAGAGATGGAGGGACCAGGCTGTCAATGTGCAACCTCCATTGATAGAGTCTGAAATGGTGACCCTGTTTGCCAATACGTTCAAGGCTCCGTACTATGAGCACCTGATGGGAAGTTCCGCCCAACACTTTTTTGATGCTGTACGGATTGCTGAAAGGATTGAGCAGGGAATCCGGAGTGGAAGAATTGTGGAACCCGTAGAGAAGAGGGGTTTCATCGGGAAAAGAAAAGAAGTGGAGGTGAGCAACGTGGAAGAAAGGTACAAAGGGAAAGAGAAGAATTACAAGAGCTACCAAACACCTACCCCACAAACCACCAACATCAACTTTTCCAAACCCAACACTCCAAACCAACCTTTTTACCCAAAATTCCCTGCACATAATCAAAATAACTACCAAAGAAGAGACTATCCACAAGCTGAAGAACTACCACCTTTGCCCATGACCTTAAAAGAATTGTATGCCCAATTACTAAGCATTGGACATATTGCTCCCCTACCAGTACCACCAGCACGCCCACCTTTCCCTGCCTGGTACAACCCAAATTTGACTTGCGAGTACCATGCTGGTAACGCCGGCCATAGCATCGAGACCTGCGTAGCTTTTAAGAGGAAGGTATTGCAATTGATCAAGATCGGATGGATCACAATTGAGGATCCACCCAACGTAAGTCTGAACCCCTTGCCCAAGCATGCAGCAGGAAGTAGTGGGGTAAATGCAGTGGAAGTGGATATCAAGGAAATGGCTCTAAAAGTGACCATGACCAGATTATACGACATGTTGGTGCAATCTGGACGTTTGAGGGGATCAACTAAGCATGACATTGGTGAAAATGACTTTTGCCCATTCCATAATGAACAAGGGCATCACATAGATGAGTGTACCGATTTCCATCAAAAGGTCGTAAGGATGTTGACTTTAGGGGAGCTGAGGATAGAGAATATGGAAAGTAGTGGAGAGGTAGCAGCAATCGAGACTTTGAGAGCAACAAAAAAGAAATTTGAATGGATTGGGGTAACAAAGTCGAAGGTTGCAGAACAAAGATTTGGGTCGGGTATAAACCTAAAAAGAGGATTACCAGTAGGTCGCTTTGGCAAGAAGAGAGAAAAGAATGGCGAGGATCGAGGGAAGGAAGCCTGAAGAAGAAGATCTAGTCATTCCGCCAATCAAAGTCTCATTCCCAAAGGCAGCACATGTTATACAACCTGATCCAGGGCACGAGAGCTTTCTCCAGAAGATGTCATCTATGAGCATAAATATTGTGGAAAAGGAGGAAGTTCAGAGCATTGTTAAGAAGATTCAGTCAGGGAAAAGGGATGAAGAGCTACCACAACTGACCATCTATACCGTAGAGGAAGTCACCGCCCAGACATGCGTTCGGAAGTTAGCCAAGGGAGAGAAGTTCCAGAATTGGGAAACCCAAGAAGCTCCATTGGTTTTCAGAATGTAATGAACAATGTTTTCTACATTTGTTTTGGTTTGTTTTGTTTTAAGGCCTAACCGGCCAATCGGATTTTATCTTTGTTTGTTGTGAACTGCATTTTTATGAAGATCATGCATTTGTGTTCATCTCTTTTCTTATTTTTGTGCATTTACACTCATTTTCCGCTTTCAGGAACCCTGAAAGCGGAACTTCCACAACACCACTTGCACTTTGCACTGAGAATGAATGGCCGAATTATAAAGAGCACATAATAGCTGTAGAAGAGGAAGATGGTGATGAAAATAGTATTAAAGAATTCACAAAATTATTAGAGCAACACGAACAAGTTTGGAAACCCGCTAAAGAGGAACTTGAAACCATAAATGTGGGTACTGAAGAAAGCCAAAGAGAACTCAAGGTAGGAACTTTGATCACGCAAAAGGAAAGAGAAGACTTGATTGCACTGCTTCGAGATTATACAGATGTTTTTGCTTGGTCTTATGAGGATATGCCCGGTCTAGATACAAATATTGTAGTCCATAGGTTACCATTGGAGGAGGGATGCAGACCGATTAAGCAAAAGCTAAGAAGAACTCACCCAGAAGTTTTGATCAAAGTAAAGGCGGAGATTGAAAAGCAATGGAATGCTGGTTTCTTAGAGGTGGTCAAATATCCACAATGGGTGTCCAACATAGTAGTGGTACCCAAAAAGGAGGGCAAGATTCGAGTCTGTGTGGACTTTAGGGATTTAAATCGGGCTAGCCCTAAAGATAATTTTCCTTTACCACATATAGACATGTTAGTTGATAATGCAGCTCGTAGCTCCGTGTATTCCTTTATGGATGGTTTCTCAGGTTACAATCAGATAAAAATGGCGCCGGAAGATAAGGAGAAGACGACATTTGTTACACCATGGGGACTTTACGCTATAAAGTCATGCCATTTGGGTTAAAGAATGCTTGGCGCCACTTATCATAGGGCTATGGTGACGGTGTTTCACAACATGATGCACAAGGAGATTGAAGTATACGTGGATGACATGATCGCTAAATCGGGAAAAGGAGAGAATCATGTCCAAATATTGAAGAAATTATTTGAAAGGTTGAGGAAATATAAATTGAGGCTTAACCTCGCAAAGTGTTCATTTGGGGTGAAGTCCGGGAAGTTGCTAGGCTTTGTGGTGAGTGACGAAGGAATAGAAGTAGATCCGGAAAAAGTAAAGGCTATTTAGGAAATGTCCGCTCCGAAGACTGAGAAGGAAGTAAGGGGATTTTTGGGAAGGTTAAATTACATTGCTCGATTCATATCCCAATTAACCACGACCTGCGATCCTATTTTCCGTTTGTTAAGAAAGAAGAATCCTGGCATTTGGAACGCAGAATGTGAAGAAGCTTTTGAGAAAATCAAGCAGTACTTGCTGAAACCACCTTTATTGGTTCCCCTATACCAAAAAGGCCATTGATTTTACACTTAACGGTGATCGAAATGAAGAATGGGATGTGTGCTTGGGCAACGGGATGAATCGGGAAGGAAGGAAAAGGCCATGTACTATTTAAGCAAGAAATTCATGGAGTGTGAGTCTAGATATACTATGATTGAGAAGTTGTGTTGTGCATTAGCGTGGGCTGCAAAAAGGTTGCGACAGTATATGTTGTATCATACCACATGGCTAATTTCTAAATTGGACCCGTTGAAGTACATCTGTGAAAAGCCCTACTTGTCCAGCCAAATCGCCAGGTGGCAAGTTACGCTTATCTCGAATATGATATAGTGTATATGACAAGGAAAGCGGTGAAAGGGAGTGTCATTGTTGATCACCTAGTGGACCATGCTATGGAGGATTATGAGCCGTTAGACTTTGATTTTCCTGATGAGGATGTGTTTTCGATGAGAAGAAGGAAAACCCGGATGGTGGACTATGTACTTTGATGGTGCTGTGAACATATGTGGTAACGGAGTCAGGCGATGATAATATCGCTCGACAAGAAACAATACCAGTGACAACCAAATTGCAATTGGTGCACTAATAACACAGTCGAGTATGAGGCTTGTATTCTTGGTTTAGAGAATGCATTAGAGTTGAGCGTAAAGAAGATAGACGTATATGGAGATTCAATGCTAATTATTTGTCGGTAAAGGGGAATGGCAAACCAAAGAAGAAAAACTAATACCCTACCAAGAGTACTTATCTAAACTTGCTAAAGAGTTTAAGGAAATAGAGTTCACCCATCTAGGAAGGGAAGGAAATCAGTTTGCAGATGCCTTGGCTACACTAGCTTCTATGGCTAGAATAGACTTTGGGCAAAGCTTACAGTCGATACACATCGACATCGAAATAACCCGTCTCATTGTTGCTCAGTTGAAGGAGAAATAGATGGGAACCTTTGGTACTATGATATCAAGAACTTCATCCAAAATCGGACTTATCCCTGGGGCATCCAACATTGAAAAGAAGACCTTGAGAAGGTCGGCGGTGGATTTTTACCTTGATGGAGAAGTTTTATATAAAAGGTCATCTGATGGGACTTTGCTAAGATGCCTCGATGGGGTTGAAGCTAGAAACGCATTGCGAGAAGTGCATGAAGGGATTTGCTCGACCCATGCTAGTGGACATATGATGGCAAGAAAAATACAAAGAGTCTGGTTACTTTTGGATGACATTAGAGAAGGATTGCATTGACTACATCCGAAAATGTTACAAGTGTTAGATCTACGGGGACAAAATGAATGCCCCTTCGATACCTCTATTTAATTTGTTATCTCCATGGCCTTTTGCGATGTGGGGGATCGATGTGATTGGACCTATCAACCCGAAAGTCAGCAATGGTCACAGGTTCATTCTAGTGGCAATTGACTATTTCACAAAATGGATAGAGGCCAGGTCATTTGCTCATGTAACACAAAAGGTGGTAAAGAAGTTCATTGAGAGGGATCTGATATGTCGGTATGGGCCACCAGAAAAGATTATAGCCGATAATGCCCAAAACTTCAATGGGAAGTTGATAACAGAACTTTGTGCTAAATGGAAGATCAAACATTCAAATTCCTCTCCTTATAGGCCCAAGATGAATGGTGTTGTAGAAGTCGCTAACAAAAACATCAAGAAGATTGTTCGGAAGATGGTAGTCACCTATAAGGATTGGCATGAAATGTTGCCGCTTGCTCTGCATGCATACCGCATCGCAGTTCGGACCTCAACAGGAGTCACTCCATACATGTTGGTATATGGGATGGAGGCAGTAATGCCTTTAGAGGTAGAAATCCCATCACTAAGAGTCTTGATAGACTCCGAACTAGATGAAGCAGAATGTGCAAAGGTCAGATATGAACAATTGAATTTGATTAGTGAAAAGAGGTTAGCCGCAATCTGTCATCATCAACTATACCAAAGAAGGATGGCCCAAGCATATGATAAGAAAGTCCGACCTCGAAAATTCCAAGAAAGCGACTTGGTGTTAAAGAAGATATTGTTTGTACCAGGCAAGATCAGAGTAAATGGGCCCCAAACTATGAAGGCCCATATGTGGTGAAGAAGTCATTTTCAGGGGAGCTTTGCTATTATCTAGCATGGATGGAGAAGATCTAGCTAGGCCTCGTGAATTCTAACTCAGTAAAGAAATATTATGCCCGATATGTTGTAACCTTCCTCAATAGATAAAATTCGGCCATGAATTCTTGTTGCAAGAAATCTTTTCCAAAGCACCTGATTTTATAATATTTATTTACGTTCTATCATTTATTTTTGAGATATTTTGTGCACCACACTGGGGCAAAATTATTTAAATAGTGATTTGCTTTAAAAGTGTTCATTTACAAATAAAACCATGTTTTGAAATTCTTTTAATTATATATCGTTTTGAGTTTTTAAACATGAAAAAATAATAAAAAATAAAAATATAAAAATAAAAAAATAAAAAAAAATAAAAATATATATATATATATATATATATATATATATATATATATATATATATATATATAATAATAATGGAGCAAGAAAGGGTCCTGTATGGAACAAAAGAGTCTCAACACCAAGCATAAAGATATGACATGGGGAACACATTCTATGAAGGAAGGCCGCCACGAAGAGAGGGGGACCTATGTTTCTAAAGAGGTAACAAAACATACATATTATTGTCATAACACTAACCTCGACAGAAATGTATGGCGAAAGTCGATATAATTGCAAGTCATGAAAGATATGGAGAAATCGAATCTTAGGTCGACAAAACCGTGGATAATGGATTGAGAATCGGTGTTGTTTCGTCCTTTGAACCGGGTCGGTCACCTGTAAAATGAGACCCTTCCATCTTCCATTCAGGCGAGTCACCCGTCATAATCGGACCGGGTAAGTCATCCGTCACTATCGAGACTCTTTTAACTCGGGCATGTCACCCGTCATAATCCGACCCGGGTAAGTCATCCGTCACTATCGAGACTCCAACTCAGGCGGAGTCACCCGCCATAATCGGACCGGGTAAGTCATCCGTCACTATCGAGACTCTTTTAATTCGGGCAGTCACCGTCATAATCGAGACCGGATAAGTCATCCGTCACTATCGAGACTCTTTAATTCGGGCGAGTCACCCGCAATAATAAGACCCGGTAAGTCATCCGTCACTATCGAGACTTCATTAACTCCGGCGAGTCACCCGTCATAATCGGACCGGGTAAGTCATCCGTCACTATCGAGACTCTTCTAACTCAGGCGAGTCACCCGTCATAATGCGACCGGTAAGTCATCCGTCACTATCGAGACTTTACTAACCAGGCGGAGTCACCCGTCATAATCGGACCGGGTAAGTCATCCGTCACTATCGAGACTCTTTCATCCGGTCGATCCACCCATAAAAATGAGACCACGCTTAGCCGGTCGGTCACCCGTAAAAATGAGACCTCTTTCCTTTTAACTTCAGGCGAGTCACCCGTCATAATCGGACCGGGTAAGTCATCCGTCACTATCGATACTCTAACTCAGGCGAGTCACCCGCCATAATCGGACCGGGTAAGTCATCCGTCACTATCGAGACTCTTTTAATTCGGGCGAGTCACCCGTCATAATCGACCGGGTAAGTCATCCGTCACTATGGAGACTCTTTTAATTCGGGCGAGTCACCCGCAATAATAAGACCTGGGTAAGTCATCCGTCACTATCGAGACTTTATTAACTCCGGCGAGTCACCCGTCATAATCGGACCGGGTAAGTCATCCGTCACTATCGATACTTTACTAAACAGGGCAGGTCACCCGTCATAATGCGACCCGGGTAAGTCATCCGTCACTATCGAGAATTTACTAACCAGGGCAGGTCACCCGTCATAATCAGACCCGGGTAAGTCATCCGTCACTATCGAGACTCTTTCATCCGGGTCGGTCACCCATAAAAATGAGACCACGCTTAGCCGGGTCGGTCACCCGTAAAAATGAGACCTCTTTCCTTTTAACTTAGGCGGTCACCCGCAATAATAAGACCCGGGTAAGTCATGCGTTACAATGAGACAATTTCCATATTTTTCTTTACAACACTTACTAAGCTAAAGTCTTTTACAAATACTTTAGTCGTAAGCATTGTAAAGAAGGGGGCAACTGTTGTAACCCAATTTTGGGTCATGCCCCAAAGCTATCGGAAAATAACGAAAAAATAAAATAAAATGGGGGTTGGTGTCGGGAAGAAAATCAAGTCAAAATTTTGGACTTGATAAGTCCGCGTATAAATTGAGTCATAAAATATAATTATATTTTTATGGACCGATTTGATACAGTCATTGGTTAATATAAAAGCGTAATTGTATGCAGGAATTAATTTAGGAGCAGTCGAAGGGTTTAATTAAGCTTGACGACTTAATTATACTTTAAATGGATCAAATTAATTTTATTAAAGGCTTAGTCAATAAGAAATCAAGTGCTTAAATTTAATTCGGGCTCAATTGATTATATTTGAATTTTCGTTGATCAATTTGAATTTTTTCAAGCCAATCAAGCGAAATCGGGGACCTAATTGAACAAATTAAGAGTTTAATGGTTGGGTGGAGACTATATTGCAAGGATAAAAAAATTAAGGACCAAATGTGCGCAAAATAAAGTTAGCGTTGAATTTTTCACAAGGATATAATTGCACAAGATCGTAAGTTTTAAGGGTGCAATTGGAGGAGTAACAAAATAGAGGGATCAAACTGTATTTTTTTTTTAAATAAAAAATATATAATAAAAATGGAAATAATATATATATATATATATATAAAAAAAAAAAAAAAAACCTTGAGCCACCCGAAACCCCCATTTGTTCAGACAAAGCATGTACATTGAGCTACCCATCCTCACTTTTATGGAGCCACCCGAAACTCATGTTTCGAAATACCTTGAGCCAGACACCCCGGGCTTGTTTTGGGAACCTGTCACTACTTAAGAAAAAAGGGGAGGAAGGAAAGGGAGGTGAAAAGGATTGAAAGTTTTTTTCTTCTGCTTTGAACTCGTTCTCTGGCAAGGGGATTGGCTGGTTTTCTTCTGGATTTCATCTTCTCTGCCACGGGGTTTTTTTTTCCTCTCTCTCTCGCTCCTAAGACCAGCTCGCCTGGTTCTCTCTTGGTTTCCCTCTCGGCACCAAAACGGGAGAACATCAGCGCCGGCCACCCCTTCCATCTCGCCTTCCACACGGCCCAGGCTCCCTCCTAATAATCACCATCATCTCGCCCTCTCAGCGTTTGTTTTTCTCTCCCAAAGAAAGCCACTTCGACGCCTCTCTCGCCTAAAACCGGACCCTTTCTTCTTGCTCATCCTCGGCCAGCCAAGCACCGCCCACAGCGACCGCCATCGCCCCTCCTTCTCATCACCGTAAGTCGTCGGTCAGCCCCCAGAAACTCCCCCACCACCTCAGGCAAGGAGAAAGACGACGACAGCAGCCATATCAACCACCCCTGTAACGAGTTCCGGCAACTTCCATCGCCTTTTCCGGCGAGCTCAGACCACCATTCTCGATATCGTCACGACCAAAAGCACCACCTCGACATCCTCTACACCCAGGTGCCCACCATTTCCCCATTCTTTATACTCGAAAAATCTGCACATTCATGGTGCACTGTGCATCGTCTTCTGCAAAAAAAACGCCCGGTTACTGTTGAGAGTAACCGGGTATGTGTGGGCCGGGTCTGGGCCACGGCCAGACTTCGTGAATATCGGGCCGCGACCTGCACTGAGATTTGATCGGGCCGCGCCTGCACCTAGATTTGATACGGGCCACGACCAGCATCGATCGCAAGGTCGAGTTGGCACTGACTTAGAAGGGTGAATTGGCGATCCACTTACCCAAAATATATATATATATATATATATAATAATATAATAATATAAATAATAATAAAAATAAAAAATATATAAAAAAACATAAAAAATATTTTTATTTTTATACAAAAATATCTTTAAAAATGTGTTATTTTTCTTGCATAAGGCCAATACACTAGCATATTTTAAAATTGTTTTCTTAAAGAAAAATATATATTATCTTGGTTTTTTGGGAAAAATGAGTTTTAGCATGGATTTTGCTAAAAGAAAAATTATTTCTTGCATTTTTGAGATCTTATAACATGTTTGTAAAATCCAAAGGGTATTGGCCAATATTCAAAAAATATAAAAAACTTTTCGGTGATTCATATTTTTGTTTTCGGAGTTTGGATAAATTCTATCCAAAAGATTCAGTGTAAATATTATGTCGTCAACATGTAAATATTTTTTATATATATATATGTATATATATATATATTTTGGCAATTATAAGACAAACAAAAACACCAAGCGACTTACCTTAGGTAGAGGCGTACTAGGGGTGCTAAAACCTTCCCTTTACGCAACCAGTCCCGTACCCTAGCATCTCTGCAAGACCAGGCAGAGGTTTCCTAGTAACCGTAATACTATGTGGCGACTCCCTTTGTTACAAAAATAAATACTTTCCCCGACATAATAATCACTCCCGCTCGTGGGGACCAGTTACTACGACGCCGCTCACTCACATTTTTGGGGTGCGACATTAATGATACCATATTGTCGTATGGTTTTGTAGAGATCATCGTTGATCGATGTATCTACATGAAGGTTAGTGGGAGCAAGTTTGCCATTCTGGTATTATATGTTGACGACATATTAATAGCTGCGAATGACATGAGAATGTTAAGTGACGTAAAGAAATATCTCTCTAGTAACTTCGAAATGAAAGATATGGGTGAGGCATCTTTTGTGATAGGGATAGAAATAATCCGTGATAGATCACAAGGACGGTTAAGTTTGTCTCAGAAAGGATACATAAATAAAGTCCTAAAGAGATATGGGATGGACAAATGTTCCATTGGAAAGGCTCTAATTCAGAAAGGGGATCAATTCAATAAAATGCAATGCCCGAAAAATGAATTGGAACGTAAAGAAATGGAAAGAATTCTGTATGCTTTAGTGGTTGGGAGTTTGAACTATGTTCAAACATGTACTCGACCAGATATCAGTTTTGTTGTTGGTATGTTGGGTCGGTATCAAAGTAATCCCGGAATGGATCACTGGAAAGCTGCAAAGAAAGTTCTCAGGTACTTGCAAGGCACCAAAGAGTACATGCTTACATACAGGAGATCCGACAATATAGAAATCATCGGATACTCAGATTCAGACTATGCCGGCTGCGTAGACAATAGGAAGTCGAAGTTTGGCTCTCTGTTCCTATTAGCTGGGGGAGCAGTCTCATGAAAGTGTGGAAAGCAGTCTGTCATTGCTACTTCCACTATAGAGGCTGAATTCGTGGCATGCTTTGAAGCCACAGTTCAAGCATTGTGGCTGCAAAACTTTATTTCAGGGCTTGGAATTGTTGACAGTATAGCCAAGCTGCTGAAAATTTACTGTGATAATTCCGCAGCAGTATTCTTCTCAAAGAATGACAAGTATTCGAAAGGTGCTAAGCACTTGGAAATTAAATACTTATCTGTAAAGGAAGAAGTGCAGAAACGCAAAGTGACTTTTGAGCATATAAAGACAAACATGATGTTGGCAGATCCTTTGACGAAAAGATTACCGCCCGGTATATTTATTGGCCATGTAGAGAAAATGGGCATAATAGATAAGACCTTGCTATGATAGTTTGTGCTCATGTAAAGTTGTTACTCAAAGATGATGTCATTAAAGATTGTGATTTTCTGTAATTAAAGAAGTTATCATAATAGTTATGCATATAATGTGAAATCCGAGGATAAAGTATACATGGAGGTAGGAGATTAAGATGAAACAAAGGAAAATAAAATGATAAGATGATATTATTATATAAGATGATATTATTACATAAAATTTAGGAAAAAAAAAAAAAAACGGGCACTATAAATACCCCTCTCTTTTCAGCCATGTTCAATTGAAACCAAGTAGAGAGGAGAAGGGAATTTCGAAAATTCATGCTATACAAATCAAGAGCAAACACCCCAAAATTTGTAAACCCATACAAGCCTTGGATTTCTAAAGTGAAAGAGCACAATTTGGTGAAGAAATAACAAGAGAAAGTGAAGAAATTGGAGAAGAAAGGAGGAAGAGTGGCTGGATATTTTGAAGAAGAAGAAGGCTAGGATCTTTCCAAAAATTGTTAGATCCCATCCAAGTAAGGAGTTCTAACTTCAATTTCTAAGAAATTAACTTCAATTTAGAAGTTCTTGATTGTTTTTGAATTGGGAATTAGGGTTTCTAGCACAAAATGTTAGAGAAATGCATAAATGAGTAGTATTTCATGATTCAAGGAAAGACATGGCTGTTATTGATGAGAAATCAAAGATTGAAGATGAATTGGAGATATTTTCTTTCCTCAAAAACAGGACAGTTTCGTCAACCTATTTCTTAGGGATATTTGGACCTGAAAAACACCTAATTAGCGTATGATCCCTTCATAGAAGTTGTAGCTGGGAGTGTTAGCTTTCCAGCAAATCAAACTCATCTAATTTGGAGTTCTGAACTCCAGATATGAGTAAAACACTGAGGAGAGGTCAAGCTGTCACATATGTTGACAATTTCGGCCAAGTTGAGAAAATATCAAAGATTTAGCCATGTTAAGGACAGAAAAATTGTCCCTTTTCCTTCATAAAGTGTGTATTGATTTTCTGAAAAAAATAATAAAAGAAGAAATCAAAGGGTGATAAGAAATTGAATTCATGAGGTTCTATTGGGAATACAAATGAGCTGAAAAATTAAAGGATGATAATGAGGAAAATAAGTGAGAAAGAGAAGAATTGGTAAAAGGGAAAATGAATAATATTACCATTTTTATTGTTGTTGTGGGTGATATAGGAGTAATATAAATGATTAAATAAATGGTGGGTAATTGTGGTTTCATGAAGAACCACGGTGACTGGCAACAACAACAACAGTGGTAACGCAAGCTCTAACATTCACAAGCAGTGGGTACTGATACCTAAATTCTCATTATATAATATTACTTACCTTGTCGGGTATTGAAAAGTAAGATATAATTTTGGTGCTTATTGGGAGGAAAAAGGAACGAGTAAAGGAAAGCTAGCGGATGGAAAGACATATCTATTTATATTTTCATATATATGTGTGTTTGGGTTGTTGTGTGTATATAAAAGAAACAAATTAATTTATAAACTTGATTAACTATTCAATTTTGGAATAGTTAATGATATCGGCAGGTGACGCCGATATCGGCATAATATTTATAAACTTGATTAACTATTCAATATGGGAATAGTTAATGATATCGGCAGTGGCGCCGATATCGAGCATAATGTATAAACTTGATTAACTATTCAATTGTGGAATAGTTAATGATATCGGCAGTGACGCCGATATCGGCATGATATGTATAAACTTGATTAACTATTCAATTGTGGAATAGTTAATGATATCGGCAGTGACGCCGATATCGGCATTATATTTATAAACTTGATTAACTATTCAATTTTGGAATAGTTAATGATATCGGCAGTGACGCCGATATCGGCATGATATTTATAAACTTGATTAACTATTCAATTTTGGAATAGTTAATGATGTCGGCAGTGACGCCGATATCGGCATGATATATATAAATTTGATTAACTATTCGATTTCGTAACAGCTTAATGATATCGGCAGTGATGTCGATATCGGCATGATGTATTAATTTGATTACTTTGGTTTTATTTTAAAATATATATAGTATTTATATATAATGATAACCATGGCTAGGTTTATGTTAAGATTTTCATGAAATTGATGAGTTGATTCCAGGATCGTATAACTAAAGACACTATTAGAGGTCACTAGTGTCGGCTATGGTCTCTTTGAAGTGAAAAAATGTATAGTAGTCAAAAAGAAATAAATCTTCTTTGTTAAGACCTTAAAAGAGTGCACATAATGGTGTTTCGAATCTCACGTGATTTAAGCAAATTGATGGATAGATTACTCAAATTCTTCCGAAACTATCGGTATTTACTAAATTGTTTCACTCATATGAAAAATTTATATGTTGCAGTGTTCTTCTCACCCTCGTCAAGAATAGATTTTAAGTCTTATTTCCTTTGTAAAATAGAAACTTAGAAAGTGATGGTGACTTGTTGTAAATTGTATGGAATAGTATAATTGTGAATTTTGTTTCAGTAATATTAAATTGTGTTATGTTCGATGTATATGTATATGTGTGTTTATAGGTGAAACTTTCATGTATGAATTGATTGTTTTTCAATTTTTATCTTTTATGTGTGATGTAAGATGGAGTTCTAAATGAATATGGATTTGAGCATATTCTGAGATGAATCATGTTGTTGATTGTGTTGAAATGTTTGTGAATAATTTGGAAATCTTCCTAGTATAGGGGAGACTATGCCGAAATTCTATTAGAAATTGCAGAAAAAAATTCATGCTTTATCCACTCGCTTAGAGGGGAAAATTGTTGGGTTGTTACAGCTTGGTATCGGAGCATTTGGTTGCAATTTCGTGGATTGAAATGCTAATGTGATTTTGAAAAAAATGTTGCAGGATGGTTCGCTCACTGGCGAACCGCAAGGGTTGTTTCACCCTCGTGCAAGAAAGAGAGGATGACTCATTTTCTCGAAATGAAACCGAAAGGGATCCATTAATGGATACTACCTCTCGTCAACTGCGGCATCGCCCATACCGAGGAGGGAAATTCAGGGAGCATCATAATGAACCTTTACTTCTGGCAGATGTGTCACCGGCTAAAACACCGAGTGGTCAAGGATTGGAGGATAGGCCACCGCCAATGACATCAACGGCCGCTCCAAATCCTTATTCGGACTCCATGTTTATTGAGCAATTGGTCAAGGCAAGAGTATCGTGGATGGTCGCAGAACATCCCATGCCACTCCCCGTAGAAAGAGCAATCACCCTGGTTCAATGGGTGAAAGACATGCGCGAAATGGGTTGCACGACCTATTCAGGGAAGAAGACGCCAAGTAGCAGTGGCATTGGCCGAGGAAGGTAGAAAGGGTTATAGATCAGCTAGTGCATACCAGAGGAAACCTGGTGGATTGTGTGACTCAGCTAGTTAACAGAGAGTGCTCATTCTTGGTGGGAGACCATAAGAGAAAGAAGAGCAGGTGAAAAATTAAAGTGGATAAACTTTAGAGAAGAATTTGAAGACCGATATTACTCCTGGCAACACCGAAAAGAGAAAGAGCAGGAGTTTTTAGATTTGAAACAGGGGAATATGACTGTCCCGAGTATGAGAAGAGGTTCCAGGATTTATCTATCTTTGCAACCACTCATCTCCTCACCGAGCATCATCGAGTGGAACGGTTTCTGGATGGACTCAGCAGGAGTTAAAACTAATTTTGGTGGCTATGCCATTTCGCATAGCTCGAGAGCTAGTGCGTACGCTCAAGGGATAGAGAGGGTAATGAACGATACACCCAGGGCATCAAGTGAGCAGAGTCGATAACGGATTCAAGAGAAGGGAGTTCACACTCCCAACAGGAGGAATCTTCCTCTGAAAAAGGGAAAGAGTGGGTCATCATTCAACCCATTACCGAGAAAAGGGGGGAGTTTTGTTCAGTGGTGGAAGTTCAGGAGGACTTCGACTGGCTTAATCCTCGGGGATCTCAGGCGCATGACGCGCTCAGGGGCAAGTGTTACAGAGGGTCCCCGAACAAAGAGGATTTGTATACCCGATATGTATGAGGTGTAATCAAAACACCCTCGGGATTGTTCAACTGCATCCTAAGATGTTATATCTCGCAGAGGGGAAGGGCACCGATGGAAGGATTGTCAAGATTGGGAGAGGTTGTTTCCATTGTGGGGAAATGGGTCATAGAAAAAGGGAATGTCCACAAAGAGTTACCAAGGAGTACAAAGACAGGGATGGCTACTCAAAGCCAACAACAATCAAGAATAGCTTGATCGACTCTATACGACTCCACTCACTCAAGCACAAGTGCCAATAGAGGCCAACCCGGATCGCAAGAGGAAAGGACTCTGGGTAGAGTATACCACATGACCCAGAAGATGTGGGGACAATGCCGGATGTTGTAGCAGGTATACTACAATTGAGTTTAATACAAGTTCATGCTTTAATTGATCCTCGGGCTAGTCATTCTTTGTGGCCCACCGAATTACTAAAAATTTAAATGTGTTACCAAGTAGATTAGATGTGGGGATGGTGGTTAGTACACCTTTGGGGAAAAATATAAACATTGATGAGGTATACAAGGGAGTGATACTAAACATTGAGGGGTAGAGCTAACGGCGGATCTCATGCCTTTAGCATTGGATGATTTTGACTTAATACTGTGAATGGATTGGTTGAGTAGATATAGGGCACAAGTGGATTGTTTTACAAAGATTGTAAATCTCAAGATGCGAGTGGGAAAAAGGTAGTATTCAAGGGAGAGAGGAAGTTGATTCCAAATTCTATAATTTCGGTCATGACAGCCGGAAAATTGATTAGAAAGGGATGTCCTGCCTGGTTGTCTCATGTGAGAGAATTAAAGAAGGGGAGCATGGAATTAACAAATATTCCTATTGTAAAAGAGTTTCCAGACGTGTTTCCAATGCAATTACCGGATCGCCTCCAATTAGAGAAGTTGAGGTTTTCATTGAGACTCTTCCAGGAGTCAATCCTATAGCATAATCTCCTTATAGGATGGCCCCTATAGAACTAGCTGAATTGAAGACTCAACTTCAGGAGTTGTTGGATAAAGGATTCATACGGCCGAGCAATTCGCCTTGGGGAGCCCCAGTGTTGTTTGTAAAGAAGAAGGATGGTACATTCAGGTTATGTATTGATTACCGCCAACCGAACAAAGTGACAAGAAAGAACAAGTATCCGCTGCCACTGATAGATGACTTGTTTGATCAGCTGAAGGGTGCAACAGCTTTCTCAAGATAGATCTCGAGATCGGGTACCACCAATTAAGAATCGTGAGAACAGACATACGTAAGACTCGCTTTAGAACTCGCTATGGCCATTATGAATTCTTAGTAATGCCCTTTGGGTTAACTAATGCCCTCGCAGTATTCATGGATATAATGAATCGAGTGTTTCGATTATATTTGGATAAATGTGTGGTCGTGTTTATTGACGATATATTGGTATATTCGAGCTCCTATGAGGAGCATGAGAAGCACTTGAGGAAGGTGTTAGAAATATTGAGAGAAAATAAATTGTATGCAAACTCGATAAATGTGAGTTCCGCTTAAAGAGGTGATATTTTTGGGACATGTTATCTCAGCTAGGGGAATATGTGTGGATCCGTGAAAGGTAGAGGCGCTCTAAAGTGGAGAAGCCTACAAATGTGACTCGAAATTAAGTTTCTTGGGCCTTGCAGATATTATAGGAGGTTCATCGAAGGATTTTCCACTAATCGCATCGCTTTGACCAAGTTGACTCGGAAAGAAGTGAGGTTTAATTGGTCAAAGGAATGTGAGGAGAGTTTTCAGGAGTTGAAAAGAAGGCTTACATCAGCTCTCGTCTTGGCTCTTCCTTCCGGAACGTATGGGTTCATTGTGTATAGTGATGCCTCAGCTGTGGGTTTGGGATGTGTGTTAATGCAAAGATGGAAAAGTGATCGCATATGCTTCCGCACGCTTAAAGCCACATGAAGTGAATTATCCGGTCCATGATCCGAACTTGCAAGCAGTGGTATTTGCCTCATGAGTATGGAGACATTACTTGTATGGAACACAAGTACAAATTTTTACCGACCATAAAAGTTTAAAGTATCTAATGTCGCAAAAGAATTAAATATGCGGCAGAGGAGGTGGGTGGAATTGATAAAGGACTATGATTGCATAATTGATTACCATCCGTGCAAAGCCAATGTCGTGGCGGATGCATTAAGTCGAAAAGGGAAAGTAGGGACGGTGATCCAGAATTTCAAACAAACAAATGTGATGGAATTAAAAAGGATGGGAATTCAACTTAATATGGGTCCCGAAGGGTCATTACTAGCTCATATGAAGATCGATCGTTGTTACGAGATAAAGTTCTAGAAGCTCGATTAGCGGATGAAGGTTTAGAGAAAATTAAGGAAAAGATAAAGCAAGGCAAGGAGTTGTCTCTACAAATACCGCCAGGAGGGTTGGTTGTGATGGGAAAACGGGTTTATGTGCCTCGAGAATAAGACCTTAAAGGGAGAGATATTGAGAGAAGCTCATGAATCTTGGCTTACCACCCATCCTCGGGAGTACCAAGATGTATAGAGATCTTAGAGAATACTACTGTGGCCAAATATGAAGAAGGAGATAGCAGTAATATGTGTCAAGATGTGGGATATGTCAACAGTGAAGATAGAACATCAAAGGCCTAGCAGAGAATTACAACCACTACCAATTCCGAATGGAAATGGGAAAATATAGCCATGGATTTTGTAACCGGATTGCCAAAGGGGAAAAGGGGCAATGATGCTATATGGGTAGTGGTAGATCGACTAACAAAGTCGGTTTTGTTCTTACCCATCAAAATGACAGACTCTATAGACAAGTTGGCCAAATTATACGTGAATGAAGGGATTAGATTGCTTGGAGTTCCCATCTCAATTGTATTTGATCGAGACCCGAGATTTACTTCAAGGTTATGGCCATGCTTACAACTGGCTTTGGGAACCGAGGTGAATCTGAAGCACCGCATTCCACCCCTGCATAGATGGCCAATCTGAAAGAACCATCCAAACACTTGAAGACCTTTGAGGTCATGTGTATTAGAGTTTGGGGAAACTGGGAAGACTTACTACCACCGGTAGAATTCACGTATAATAATAGTTACTAAGCTTCTATTGGGATGGCTCCATATGAAGCCCTTTATGGGAGAAAATGTCGCACTCGATATGTTGGGATGAAGTTGGAGAAAGGAAACTCCTGGGTCCCGAACTCGCACAAATGACAACTGATAAGGTAAGGGTAATCAGGCAAAGAATGAAGGAAGCTCAAGATAGACAGTAAGAGTTATGCAGATAAACTGAGGAGACCCTTGGAATTCCAAATAGGGATAGAGTCTTCTTAAAGGTAGCACCATGGAAGGGCATCATTCGGTTTGGAATGAAAGGAAAGCTTGCTCCGAGGTATATTGGGCCATTTGAGGTGATAGCTAAGGTAGGACCCGTGGCTTATCGCTTGAGTTTACCAGCACACCTAGAGAAGATTCACAATGTATTCCATGTATCACTATTACGGAAGGCAGAAGTGGATCCTTCTCGAGTGTTACCTGCAGTTCCTATTGAAGTAAGAGAAGACTTGACACTCGAGACTAGGCCAATCAAAATCATGGATCGTAGTGAAAAAACATTGAGAAATAAAAAGGTATCACTTGTCAGAGTATTGTGGAGAAACTCACAAATCGAGGAAGAAACGTGGGAGAGAGAGTCAGAAATTAAGGAAAAATACCCCTATCTATTCCTTGAGTCAGGTAATGTTAAATTTCTGGGACTAAATTTTTATTAGGAAGGGAGAATGTGAAACTGAGGATAAAGTATACATGGAGGTAGGAGATTAAGATGAAACAAAGGAAAATAAAATGATAAGATGATATTATTATATAAGATGATATTATTACATAAAATTTAGGAAAAAAAAAAAAACGGGCACTGTAAATACCCCTCTCTTTTCAGCCATGTTCAGCTGAAACCAAGTAGAGAGGAGAAGGGAATTTCGAAAATTCATGCTATAAAAATCAAGAGCAAACACCCCAAAATTTGTAAACCCATACAAGCCTTGGATTTCTAAAGTGAAAGAGCACAATTTGGTGAAGAAATAACAAGAGAAAGTGAAGAAATTGGAGAAGAAAGGAGGAAGAGTGGCTGGATATTTTGAAGAAGAAGAAGGCTAGGATCTTTCCAAAAATTGTTAGATCCCATCCAAGTAAGGAGTTCTAACTTCAATTTCTAAGAAATTAACTTCAATTTAGAAGTTCTTGATTGTTTTTGAATTGGGAATTAGGGTTTCTAGCACAAAATGTTAGAGAAATGCATAAATGAGTAGTATTTCATGATTCAAGGAAAGACATGGCTGTTATTGATGAGAAATCAAAGATTGAAGATGAATTGGAGATATTTTCTTTTTCTCAAAAACAGGACAGTTTCGTCACCCTATTTCTTAGGGATATTTGGACCTGAAAAACACCTAATTAGCGTATGATCCCTTCATAGAAGTTGTAGCTGGGAGTGTTAGCTTTCCAGCAAATCAAACCTCATCTAATTTGGAGTCCTGGAACTCCAGATATGAGTAAAACACTGAGGAGAGGTCAAGCTGTCATATATGTTGACAATTTCGGCCAAGTTGAGAAAATATCAAAGATTTAGCCATGTTAAGGACAGAAAAAAATTGTCCCTTTTCCTTCATAAAGTGTGTATTGATTTTCTAAAAAAAAAAAAATAATAAAAGAAGAAATCAAAGGGTGATAAGAAATTGAATTCATGATGTTCTATTGGGAATACAAATGAGCTAAAAAAATTAAAGGATGATAATGAGGAAAATAAGTGAGAAAGAGAAGAATTGGTAAAAGGGAAAATGAATAATATTACCATTTTTATTGTTGTTGTGGGTGATATAGGGAGTAATATAAATGATTAAATAAATGGTGGGTAATTGTGGTTTCGTGAAGAACCGCTGTGACTGGCAACAACAACAACAGTGGTAACGCAAGTCTAACATTCACAGCAGTGGGTACTCGATACCTAAATTCTCATTATATAATATTACTTACCTTGTTGGGTATTGAAAAGTAAGATATAATTTTGGTGCTTATTGGGAGGAAAAAGGAACGAGTAAAGGAAAGCTAGCGGATGGAAAGACATATCTATTTATATTTTCATATATATGTGTGTTTGGGTTGTTGTGTGTATATAAAAGAAACAAATTAATTTATAAATATGATTAACTATTCAATTTTGGAATAGTTAATGATATCGGCAGGTGACGTCGATATCGGCATAATATTTATAAACTTGATTAACTATTCAATATGGGAATAGTTAATGATATCGGCAGGTGACGTCGATATCGGCATAATGTATAAACTTGATTAACTATTCAATTGTGGAATAGTTAATGATATCGGCAGGTGACGTCGATATCGGCATGATATGTATAAACTTGATTAACTATTCAATTGTGGAATAGTTAATGATATCGGCAGTGACGCCGATATCGGCATTATATTTATAAACTTGATTAACTATTTAATTTTGGAATAGTTAATGATATCGGCAGTGACGCCGATATCGGCATGATATTTATAAACTTGATTAACTATTCAATTTTGGAATAGTTAATGATGTCGGCAGTGACGCCGATATCGGCATGATATATATAAATTTGATTAACTATTTGATTTCGAATCGCTTAATGATATCTGCAGTGATGTCGATATCGGCATGATGTATTAATTTGATTACTTTGGTTTTATTTTAAAATATATATAGTATTTATATATAATGATAACCATGGCTAGGTTTATGTTAAGATTTTCATGAAATTGATGAGTTGATTCCAGGATCGTATAACTAAAGACACTATTAGAGGTCACTAGTGTCGGCTATGGTCTCTTTGAAGTGAAAAAATGTATAGTAGTCAAAAAGAAATAAATCTTCTTTGTTAAGACCTTAAAAGAGTGCACATAATGGTGTTTCAATCTCACGTGATTTAAGCAAATTGATGGATAGATTACTCAAATTCTTCCGAAACTATCGGTATTTACTAAATTGTTTCACTCATATGAAAAATTTATATGTTGCAGTGTTCTTCTCACCCTCATCAAGAATAGATTTTAAGTCTTATTTCCTTTGTAAAATAGAAACTTAGAAAGTGATGGTGACTTGTTGTAAATTGTATGGAATAGTATAATTGTGAATTTTGTTTCGTAATATTAAATTGTGTTATGTTCGATGTATATGTATATGTGTGTTTATAGGTGAAACTTTCATGTATGAATTGATTGTTTTTCAATTTTTATCTTTTATGTGTGATGTAAGATGGAGTTCTAAATGAATATGGATTTGAGCATATTCTGAGATGAATCATGTTGTTGATTGTGTTGAAATGTTTGTGAATAATTTGGAAATCTTCCCAGATAGGGGAGACTATGCCGAAATTCTATTAGAAATTGCAGAAAAAAATTCATGCTTTATCCACTCGCTTAGAGGGGAAAATTGTTGGGTTGTTACATATAAAGTTTTTTTAGATAACATATAAAGTTGAGAATTATGGTTTCTCTCAACATAAAGGTTTTGAGAATTATAGTGAAATCTCAATAGAAAATAATTAGTAAAGTTGGAGTTGGTGTGTGGTGCTTGGAAGGGACCCCATCGCAGTAAATGATGGGCAACCGCCATGACTCGGTTAACTCTGGTTTTATGGTACTTACTGAATATTGAACTTGATGTAAAGATGCGCATGAAAGGGAATTGGACTATAACGTTAACACAACGGCCAAGTGGGAGAATGTAAGAATATTTCCTGTAGAGTGGCCGATGTATTAACGGTCCGATCATTAAAGTTCAAATTCTTTGTAAAGTCTACGGATTCTAATATGTTAAAGTGAAACCGTGATGGATCGGTCTCAATAAACGAGTATTAGAATGGGTACGTTGAAACCCTCTCCTCTTACCATAAAAGAACATATATTCTCATCCGGTTATATACATATATATATATATTGATGGTTTTAAATATATGTAAGTGTATAAAACTAAATTATGTCCACCTTCCTTTCTTCTTTTGGCCAAAACACAGCCACCACATATATTTTGCAATATCCATTTGGTGGGCATTAAAATAGAAGGGAAGTGGTGGCTGCACTAAGAAAAAAGAATGGCTGAAAGTGGCTCTTCCATTATGGATATTGGTTTTTTCTCCTGTTCGGTGGACATAAAAGAAAAGAAGGAAGAAAAAGCTGGAAGAGAAAAAAGGGAAGTGTGGGCTGTGGTTTTTGGCCGAGAAGAAGAAGAGAATAGAAAACCAGAAAAGTGATCTCTCTCCATCAAAGAGATTAAGCAAAGATTAAGGTATAGAGGAGAAGATCAACTAAGGAAAAGTCTGCAGAAAACAAGAAGAAAGGAGAGAATCGGATGCAATAATTCAAGAACAAAATGGAAGATAAGTTCTAAATTTTCCATTGTTCTATATTTGCAAGAATTCATCATCAATATAATTGTCTTGTGGGATCAAATGATCTATTGATATATTTGGGATAGATTTCGGAAATAGAAATCATTACAGAACATGAAAATTAACAGATATAGCATCTCTGCTGATTCATGTGTTCATAATTATTGCAAGTTTAACAACTCTTACTATATAAATAGCTCCGCAAGATTGCCCAGCTCGTCTGGAATATTACCACTGAAACTACAACCAGCAAGTATTCTGAAAACTTGCAGGAAAGACACGTAAAATGCAATTACTTTGATATTTTCCAGGAAGAATTATATAATTAAGCAGGCTGGCCATGTAGAAAATTGGATACTTTATCTCACAGGATGTGCAAGTTTAGCACTTATCATTACCGTGGAGTGAGAGATCCTTTAAGGTTTGGGTTAAATGACAGGTCCCTGAAACAAAATAACACCTCAAAGCTTAAACATCAAGATTTTAAGATAGATTTTTGCACGCGTCGGACCATTTGTGGAAACAATCATGTTTCGATGACTCATAGGAACTTGCCAAGGCAGATCTGCACTTTAAATCGCTTATAAAAAGCTTGTTCCTGTGAGGTAGAAACAGGAAAGTTACAAGGATCTCAGTTCGGTCAGTTCTCCAATGTCACCGCTTAGATTCAGTTCAAGGCTTATGGTTGATAACCACTGAAACGTAAAAAATTCTTTATCGGTGATCAGAATGTTCTTGCTGTAGATCAATTAGTTTTAACTGAGATAACCCTAATACAGAACAACACTCCTGGCTAGCTACCACTTCTGAAAACTGTAAAAAAACATGGTCATGAAAGTTAGCCATGCTGCTCGTGCGAGGGAACCTGGTGAATTAGCAGAAGCAATAAGAAGAAATCTGATGGATAATTAATGGTCTTGGTCATACTCCTCAGATGGGGTGAGATTATTCACTTACAACTTTCGTATAAATGTTACCCAGTCCACTGAGTAAATCTTCCTGTCAACATGGAGGCTGAAACTATTTGACAGCTACTGATTTTCTCTTACTAATTGATGAACTGACATGTTCCTGTCCTTTAAAATTTTGATTTCTGCAGATGATTGCTGGGCAGAACTGAGAAGTAATTCTAAGGTACTGCATGTTTAGGAAAATATTTCAAGTCGCTTGCGATTGCTTACATTTCTCACTTCATTTTTTCCTCTGTATTTGTTATTTTAATGAATTGTTTGGTTGTTTATAGTCTACAACGTACTTAACTGATAAACCTTATTCACGTCTTGTGGGATGACAGCATAAACACGATCCCTTTTCCCCTTTCGCCATTATCCTTCTTAGATCTCAGTGAGGCAGCATAAATTTATCCGTGAAGGAGGGTTTCTTTCTGTTGCCTGTGAAGTTTTGTTTCTTGAAGCATCAGAGAATACGTCTTCAGTGAAATAGTTTGAAAATATACATCTTCACCTATTATGTGCAGGGGAAGTTAGTGCCAAAGAAGTCTATTTTTCCGTCAGGTTTGAAGGCTCAGGCAGATTATGTCCACAGCAAAGGGTTAAAGATCGGAATTTATGGCGATGCTGGGTGCTTGTGATATTGCTTTCCTTCTCTTTAACATTTTCTGAAGTCTGGTCAGCAAATAGGAGCTGCCCCAAGTTTGAAGCTGTATCCACGCATTTAAGACCTCGAATCACGAGAGCTTTCCAGCAGGGTTTTAATTTAGATCTGTTCCCACCGTTCAAAATTATAATATTTTTTTAAAAATATTTTATTATTATAATATTTTAAAATTTTAAAGATATTTTTAATTTTGAGATTATATTTGTTTGATTTTGTGTTTGCATTGTATAATTTAAAGTTAATTTATCTTGAATTTAAATTATACTTGTTGAATTAATATTTTAAATTTTTTCACTCATATATATGTATATATATATAATTATATATAAACAATACAACCCCGAAACTCTCCAAAACATTCCATTCCAATAAAAAAATCATAACGACGACCGAAACAGTATTTATATCCTTACTTTACATATCACTGCAATAAATGTTGTGGAATTAATGATCAGAAAAGTGCACTGACCTGTGACATTTATAGCACTCTATAGATATTAATGGTTCGTTTTTGAAGATTAACATCCACTTAAGTTTTTTTAGAAGCTTATATATATATATATATATTATCCTTGGGAATTTGATTTAATTGTAGTTGAACTTTGTTATTTTGCTGTTTTTTTTAATAAGATTTTTCATTCATTTTAGAAATGATATAGGTTATCCCTTAATATTTTAATTTTCTTAAATATAACTTCTTTTTTTTTGAAAGGCCTTCTATCTTGTTTCGCTTTAGGTTTTGTATTGTGGGTATTGGATTTTATAAATTAACTATAATAAACTCAAGTTGAGTCAATTTATTATTATTATTTTAATATTGCTCAAATATATTATCTTCCTAACATTTTAAAAGTTAGCATACATCATTTTTTAATGTTTTTTTATATTTTAAAAAATAGTGGACAACAGGGCAGGTAAAGAATCTAGTTTTATATCTATTCTAGGTAAAGTAAAATTCAATTTCCACTTGCTGATCATTACGTCTTATTTAGACAGTGACTGTTGAATTGGGTCAAATTGCTGATCATTACGTCTTATTTAGACCGTGACTGTTGAATTGGGTCAAATTTAACCCCTTGATAAACATAACCAGTCAAGTCACTTGATTTCTCCAAAAAAAACTATCAAAGCACAGCCCCTCCCCTCCCGGAAAGAAACCATGACCAGAAGGAAAGTATCACCGGTATCCTCAGCCACCCTGTTTTCTCTGCTATTCTTTCTATTCTCAACTGAAGTTGAAGCAAGATTCACCCCGCATGTTTGCTCCCGTTCTTCATGCGGAGACATCGAAATCATCGACTACCCTTTTCGCCTAAAGACCGATCCACCTGGATGTGGTGAAATAGCCTTTCAACTCTCCTGCGAGAGCAACAAGACCATATTAGAATTCCACTCAGGGAAGTATTATGTTAAGCAAATTTCGTATGCTGATAATAGACTCCGCGTTGTTGATTTTAACTTAGCTAGTGGTAGCTGCAGCCTTCCTTACAAATCAGTGTCGGTTGATGAGATTGTAGATGATCATCACTACAGATTAGTCTCCACCACTTATACAAGTTTCATCAAGTGTTCAAGTAATTTGAGCGATCAAGCTTATAGACTACTTCCTTGTTTGAGCGGAAATGGGTCTAGTTTTTATGTTAGTTATGATAACTACATAATTTCTAATCTCCAAGGACCTTGCTCGTTCGTTTCAAGAGTTCCCACAGTTTATCAGTCTGTCTTGTTTCCTTCCTATGACAGTATCCTGCAATTGATGCAAACTGGGTTTGATCTTGAATGGTCTATTGGGTGTTGGGATTCGTCATTTAGCTATGATTGTTACAAATCAGGTCAGTCAAATCCCAGCGATATTCTTTTGTTTCTTCATCTGCTTTAATTAGCACTGTATTTTTTAAGAGATTCTTGCTGATAATTTATTCAGTGATGCTGTAAAATGCTCAAGATTTCATCGCTTATGTCCCTGTGCAGGTAATTATCTCCCCCCTTGGCTTGCAGCTTTCCGCACTATTTGGAACGTTTTTTCAGGTATATCTTTTTCATTGGAACTCCTCATACTTTATGAGCTTATTGCTGTACTGGTTCTCTCATAATAAATAAAAAAATCAATTTGGTTCCAGCAATATATCTAGTTGGAAGATTCATCCTCGCTCCGATAGGTATATTTGGATTCCTAATCCACAAGTATATGACAACAAAGAAGGTGATTGACAACGAGCAGAGATTTCTGCACCGCCAGCAGCACCCGATGCCAAGGAGGTACTCTTACTCTGAAATTATTGCAATTACAAACAACTTCAAAGATAAATTAGGCCAAGGTGGATTTGGAACTGTATATAAAGGACAGCTTCATGACGGGTTTTCAGTTGCTGTTAAAATGCTCGACAATCCCAATTGCAACGATGAAGACTTCATAAATGAAGTCTCCTTAATTGGTAGAATTCATCAAGTCAATATAGTATGGCTGATGGGATTCTGTTCTGAGGGGTCTTTCCGAGCTCTTGTCTTTGAATACATGGCCAATGGATCTCTTGACAAGCTTTTACTCTCAAGAGAAGCAGAAAGTCATCTAGTTAGCTGGGAGAAACTCCTTCAAATAGCCTTAGGGACAGCTAGAGGGATTGAGCATCTTCACGGGGGATTCAATGTATGTGTTATTCATTCAGATATTAAGCCTCAGAATGTCTTGCTAGATAATGATTTCGTCCCAAAAGTTTCAGATGCTGGCCTCGCAAAATTTTATACCAGGGAAAAAGATTTTGTGTCCATCAGTACTACCAGAGGAACTATAGGGTACCTTGCTCCTGAAATGATTTCGAGGAGCCTTGGAGCTGTTTCTTGCAAATCAGATGTTTATAGTTTTGGGGTGTTACTGTTGGAAATGGCTGGAAGAGTAAGGAACTCTAATTCAAAGGGAAATTGTCCAGTTGAGGCATATTTCATGAGTGAGGGAGGAGATTTACAGCTTGAAAATGTTGCTGAAATTGAGGCTGCTATACCAAGAAAGTTGTGTTTAGTTGGGCTGTGGTGCATCCAAAAGGCAGCATCAGATCGTCCATCAATGACCAAAGTCGTGGAAATGCTTGAAGCCAATATCGATGATCTTGAATTACCTCCCACTGCTTTATCATTCCCTCAATCGATTTCCAAAGAACCTCAATCAGATTCTCCAACAGAATTGCTAATATCTGAAACAGTGGAGAAAAGCTTGTAGAATGACATTGATCACCAGAAAAATAAAATTACAGGAAGAAAAGAAAGAAAATGACAGAAGTTCTGGTGCCGAAATGGTCTGCGGGGGAAATAGCCCAGCTGCATGTGTTTGGCTTTAGTGACGCAGAGTAATGTCCAGGAAATTGTTTTGTTGTGATCGTAGAAAACAGATGCATATGTTTTGGTTGAATTCTTGATGACAAAAGCCAGGCTAGTATTCCAATCACCCATGCTCATGCCTGCTGCCAGCACCCCATTTTTGTTTCGGAACTATATAGCTTTTCTACCAACCATTCATAAAAATGCTATATGCTGGATTTATAGCTTTTCTACCAGGCAAACTCCATCGCCATGGTTTTCCCTGATTTATCAAGCCTGTCAACAACTGCGTGTTAAGCTGGTTTGGGTGGCAAGATAGGTGGTCCGTGGTGGTGCTGGCTTTTCATCTTCTACAATTCAGAAATTCAGAGGTGGAATGTTCTCGTATTCCTACATGGAGTGTTTGATATTTTGTGGACATTAACATGAATGGCTGGATGGGTTTTTGAATAATTAATGGTCTGTTTCATAAAAAGTGCGGTTGTTGTTATGGTTGAGGTTGAAAAAAAAACAGTTTCATAAAAAATGCTTTTACTGCGGTTCAAAATAAATAATGAAATGTTTGGTTAAAACTGTGGTTGAGTTTGAGGTTGAAAAAAAACAGTTTTAAAGTGTTCGGTTACCAAACTTTTTATATTGCTTTTAACTTGTGAAATTACTTTAAAAGGCATGTATGTGTATATATAATTTTTTAAAATATTATAGATTTAATAATTATAATAATAAAATATAATTAATATTCAAGTAAATTAGACACTTGTTTTTATTCTTTCATCAAGCTACTTGTAATTTTATTACGGATTAAATTTATCCTGGAACAATAGTAAAATATCATTTAAAATAAAATTAGAACTGCGAGAAAAAAATTATATATATATATATATATATTCACTCTCAGCCCACACCACGGAAAACAAGAATTTCCTGATTTTCATAAACCATGGTTTGCAACATGAGACCCTACAAGCAAAACTTGTTTTTTCACCTTTAACCAAACTGAGTTTTGTGTGATTTTTTCATACCACCGGTTCAAATGCAAAACCAAACGGCGCTAAGTTATTTATAAATCAGTAAAAAGAAATTCAAGTCATAAGAAGAAGAAGAAGTTTATTTGACTCCAGAGGGAGAAGCCGTGCCAGTAGCCCGTGTAGATTCACATGAGAGCAAGCTTGCACTAGGCCTCTGAGTTTAGATGGGCTTACTGCACTTCATCCAATCTTCTAGGCCCAATAAATAAATCTAAAATAATTTACCCATCAAGTTGCGTAACTAATGTAATTTGTCTGGCTGCATGGGTAGCTCTCATCTCTGAAAGATTCTCCCCTTCAAAAGCCCTTTTTGTTAATAGATTATATAAAACGGAACCAGGAAAAAAGGCTCCACAATTTTGACAAGTAAAATTAAATTTAAAAATAAAATATTTTTTTGAATTAATTTATTCGTTAAAAAATACTATATTATTATTAATATATTATGAAATTTGTAAATCAATCTCGTTTATTATTAATGTCTTTTTCTTACAAGCAAAATATACCATGCCTGGAAACCTAGTAGCAAAGCTTCCAGTGAGCTCTTTTTAATCCAAAAGGGAAAGAAAAAAACAAGTTCCTTTATATTTCTTTGTCTGCTGTGCTGTCTGTCTCATGAAACGGACCTTTTCTTCTTTAATCCTTGAGCAGCATTGCTTGGAAATTACCTTTCTTCAGCAATTATTGCTTACAGAATCAACAATAATTAAATCTAAAATCTCTTAAGCACCTAATTACAAGCTTGTTCCATAGCTAAACTACCGTGCCTTAATCTCATTAATTAATTATCGAGATCCAAACGCGCGCTTGCTTCAACTTGATCATCTACGTATCATGATCAATGAATTCATGGCAAAACATTTGAGCAAGGGATGGAGTGGAACCAGTAAATGATTCTAATGCGCTTTTAATGAAGCTTTTTAAAAAGATACAGATCAGGACTTCTTTTAATGATCACTGAGAAGAGATAAGACTTTATTGAAACTAATTGCGCTTTTAATTAGCTAGCTAGCTATCTATAAAGGAGGAAATTCAGGTGTACTCGAGTGCATGTATCTTCAAACGTATTTCTGCTTTCATGCCAATGATTGTTGATAAATTAAATGGCGAAGACACCATCATGCCATTTCAATCTCTCAAGAATACTTGAAGCCAAATCATGGCTTCTTTGACGATTGTAATAAGTACCGTCATGGAGTTTTGATGCTTACACCAGAAGTCGTTCCTCTCCTTTTCTGGATACAAAAAAAAACCCTAAAAATGACCTTATATGTCGACAGGATTCACAATATTTCCCAGCTTTTCTGCAGTACAATGTTTGCAATCCTGTAGGGACCACACTTGGAAATTCACACTAAACTGATATGGCATGCTGTCAGCTAGTTCTAAACAGGAAGGAAATCTAAAATCCCACATTTGATGAGATTGTAGGAGCATGTGGCTTTCTCTCCCCTGAAAAAAGAGTTCGAGAGCCCATCTGCTCGGGCAATTCTTTTGATTTATTAAAAAACAAAATACTCGTAATTCTTCAATTGACTTGCCCAGCTTCAGCGTGAAAAATACGATGTCGTGTTGTCAGGTTGGAAGGGACCATCGGAACGGCAATTCGAGATATCCATTCCGAAGAACTCAAGATTCGATGCATGTTGCTTTATCGGTGAAAGATCATAATTAAAGCGATCAAGCAAACACAGAAAAACAAAAAAGTAAAAAAAAAAAAAAATCCACCCAAGTCTCTGGCCGGCACAGATCAATAATCAAAGCAAGACTGAGATACTGGGGGAGAAATATAATAATAATAATAATAAAAAGCAAAACAAGTTTTTTTCTTTAATCCCCAACACATATCAAAGCAAATAGCAGTACATGAAAGGTGTAAGCGATGCATGCCCAGCAGCATTTCCACCATTTCCATAGCTAATTCAAGACCAAACTATCGAGACTCACCCTTAACAAACTAGCTACCTTGTATGCATCTCTTACATCCCATGTCTAATAAAACATAAAGTAACACAAAAAGACAACCAAAGGCGAAGTCGTAATAAACACAGAGCATAAGGTAAAACAAGGAATATGATGAAAAATAAAAAAAGACCTAAAGTTAAGGTAAATCGGACCGCTACCCTCCATTCCCTGCGATGCAATAATGCACTCTCCCGATTCTGCCCTTTACCAGGCTAGAAACTCAGGAGAGTGCAATTGCAAAGCCTTGTTTGTATGTTCTTCTGCCATCAGTTTTACCCATATTTACAAAAGAACTCTTCTACTCCTTGATGCCACCACGACCAACCGCCACTTCCTTTGTAGCCACCGCCATAGTTGACGGCCTCCCTCCAGTTACCACCTCTGACCATGACTGAATGAATGGATATCCAAGCTTAAATGCGGGCAAAAGCTTAGTGCTAAACCTACTAGCAAAAGAAAGACTAGAACGAGTGTGAATAAAGGGCATGGGTGACACGATGGGTCGTATATAAAGGCAAGATTGTAGCTTGTGGTCTAATGTGAGTGCGGCTTTTTAATTTTGTTTCCCAATATATTGTGATTTGTTTTTCTTTAATGTATAAAAAAGGTGATGTTAATTAAACCATTGGTGTAAACTTACTAAGGGCATGTTTGTGGGGGAATGCAAATAACTCCACTAACCCGGTTTCCAAGGCTCTTGGAGTTCTCATATTATTCCAATGGAGGAGAAAAAAAAGTTGATATTGATGGGGCTTATTTGCCTGTGTATGTGAACGTGGCTCGTTTTCACTTAGCTCAAGAAAAAAGTCGTCCTCATTGCAAACTTTTTAGTTTAACTACCTTAATATTATTGAGAGGTGGGTAGATGCTGTTTTTCATGGCCAGCTTTTGGCTAGTCATCACCTATAGAACAATGTAGCATGAAAATTCGAAGCAGACAGATGGGAAAAATAAGAAAATATACAGTCAGCTATTATTATGTGCCTACTTGCTTGCAACATGGGTGGCGCAATGTTGCAGTACTGTTCATGG
Source organism: Salix exigua (assembly GCA_032356905.1). Taxonomy (NCBI): domain Eukaryota; kingdom Viridiplantae; phylum Streptophyta; class Magnoliopsida; order Malpighiales; family Salicaceae; genus Salix; species Salix exigua. Next base: position 9,495,906 of record CM063597.1, read on the forward strand.
AAAGCAGGATGCGGGTTGGGTTAATTAAAGTTTTTGTTTTTTCTGCCAAGGCAAGAAATTTACTGGAATAGAGGTGCATACCGGGAAGAACTCGGACCACACAAAATAAACCCTAGTTGGATTTCAATGGTGTAATAGCTACAGATATATCTATATATAATTAGGCTCCTTTACTGGGTTCATGCACTATTTCTATTCTCCACGGTAATATATGGTTATATATACGTGTTTTCTCCAATTACTTCACGTTCATGCTTCAGAATCTATCTTATCGTCAAGGGATCTTTTTAATTTCCTTTATTTTTTAAGAAACGATAACATATCTAATAGCGGGCGGGTCAACAATTGAAACGCAATACCAAATATTTTATGATTATTTTTATTAATGGTATTGAAAAACTAAAAGAAAACATAAAAAAACAAAGAAAGTGATGTAACAACTTGTCAAAATGAAGTGGGGTATGTTACCTTAAATTTGAAGAAATAAATTTGAAGATTCTCCTTTAGTCACCTTTTCCCTATCCCCTCTCTAATTTTCAGAATCGTGTTGATAAAAGTTAAGCTGCCTATTTTTTACATTACATTCATTTAAAAATAGAGACTGCAACATTATAGCAGCATATATACTACTTACTATACATGAAAATAAATATATATAGAAGTCAAAATAAAAAGGAATCATGCAGATATGATCATAGCATTATGAAGAGAGGATCATGGCAAAAAGAACTGTGGACACTGGGTCACAGCACAGGATCAATGAAGAGAGGATTATGGTAAAAACAATATCATGGAATACGATAATGACATTATGGAGATCATATTTTTGGCACTCCGTTTTTTAAATATTTTTGAAAATAAATATTTATTTTATTTTAAATTAAAATATTTTAGTGTTTTTATATAATTTTCATGAGATGGTTTCAAAAATGATTTTTAAAAAATAAAATAAATATTATTTTAATGTATTTCTGAACAAAAAATATTTTCAAAAACAATCACAACCACACTTCCACATAGTCCATTTAGTGGTAATAATTTGGAATTAAAATGTTTACTTTTTATACAATTTTAGATTTGAGTTTTGTTAATATGATAGTAACTGGAAACTCACATGATCGTTAATTTTAGCTCGTAAAATTAATTGAGATGTATACAAATTGATCCGGACATTCATGTTAATAAAAAAAATATTGTACGTTGCTTCTTTATTGAAAAAAAAAACACGAGGTTAATAAATTCTGTACATAGATACTTGAACAATTAACTATATTTTTAATTTGTAATCGATGATTACTGGGCAATATTCAAATCAACCCGCGCAGTATTACAGTTAGAAACAAGAGAATGAACAGAAGCTAAGGTCGTAAATAATCGATGGGCATTTCGTGCAGTGCAGTTACAAACTTACAATCACTAGGGTAATTAAAATAGAAGAACCTAGGTGGTGGTTGTGGGGCAAACTTTAAAAAGATTTTAGCCTTCCTTCTTATCCACTCACAACTACCTTCTTATTTTTCATAACAATTCAGTTTTATTTTATTTTATTATTTTAAAATAAATTTTAAAATATTTTTAGATATATAAAGTTATAAACATATATTTTTGTAAGAACTCATATTAAATATATATCAACTACACAAATAAATATATAAATAAAATGTTATTGGGCCTAACAAACAGGCCTGGTCCATTTAGAAATGGGCAGCGCACGTGTGCTTTTTTTTTTAATTGTTAGCGGGGATTAAAATATTTCATCTATCCTAATTATTTTGTAAAAAAAACAGGCAATCCATCATTTGTTTTTCCTAATGTTTCAAAAATTCAAGTAATAATATCTATAATTTGAATAGTATGGGATATATAATAAATATTTTTTGTAGTTCAAAAAAACATCTTTTTTATTTATTTTATATCAGCATTTGGCCAATAATTAGCCTCTTAGAGTATTGTTAATTAACTAATATTTGGTTGAAGGCATAGAATATTTGGCATTCTTCTTGTGGAGGCCATCCGTTCATGACAGGGTAACAATGAAAACGACTTCAGGTAGGATATTCGGTGTTTTTAGTGGTTGATTAGGAAGTTATTTTTGTAATATATATTGTATTCAGTATTATATTAAAATAATATTTTTTAAATTTATTTTTAATATGATTACTGAGAGCACTAATTTGTTTTAATTTAAAACAATAAAAGACACGTCTGGGGATCATCTGTTCATTTTGTTCCTAGCCGTAAAATACTGCGCGGGTGAATTGAATCCTAGCCGTCCATTGTACTGGTGATTAAAGTGACATAAACCAAGCGTCTTACGTCACGATGATGCCATTTACTCGTCAATGATGTAGGCTACTTTTCCATTGGTGGTTGCTGTATTAAAATAAAATCGAAATAGGAGTAAACAGGAGGGTGAAAAAGAAAGCGAGAATGTCCGCTGTTTTCTGGAAATGTATTAGCTTCTCTCATATTTCACAGACACAAATCCCAGTGCTTCAAATTAAGTATAATTTTACATTTACAGGGCCAGGTAAAATGAAAATAACATTTTAATAGATTTTTATTTTTTTGACGATTATGATTTTTTTTTGTTTTCGGGTACTTAGCAAACAAGAGGCTTTTCCCTCCTAGAGGTTGGGAAGCATTTGATTTTTTAATTTTTTATAATCGGGGTGTCTAGCTAGCTTGGGCATCCCTTGACTATTCTCTGGATACATTAAATATCCTACAAGTTTAATTAACATGTAAAACACCGCGGGGATGACAGAGATATAGAACAGAGATCTAACCAGGATATCATGAAACGGGGCACCCTCCAGATATCGTTGTACACTCGAATCACGATCCGAGGATGCCCTCGCTGGGACAGACCCCTTTTTTAATTTCTTAATTGGTACTCAAGATGGGGGAAATTTACTATATATATATATTCTTTATCAGTGAACCTAACAAAAAGGGTCAAAACTTCAATTCCACTCTTAGCATCTGGGATTCTTAATTTTACATTATAGAAATCATATTTCAACCGAGTCTCGGAGATGGATGGATGGTAAAAAATGTAAACAATCTGACACGGATTTCTCAAAAAACCCTGGCAGAATATTTTAAGAACTACGTTGGACAAATCACCTTTACTATGTTCTTATCGTAATTCAACTTTATTTCATGCTTTTTAAGTTTTCTTTAAGAGAACATGCTAGACTGTTAATTTTAATATACAATTTGATGTTCTGCTTCATGGTTATTGAAAATCTTACGCGTCCAACTTGTGCTGAATACCTTTTTCTTCTTCAACTAAAGCTGCCCGGAGTAACTTTATCCAGCTTCAAGAAGCAAGCGGACCCAACGTGCCGAACATGCCATGATCTTAAATAAATTATTCGAGCCCGGCCAAGCTTTAAAAATCTCGGCTCGGAGGAGGTTATATATGAAAATTCTTCGGGAGTTTCATTTATTTAAAATGTATTAAATAATTCCTAAAAAAAAAAGTGGTGCGCTACAATTTCTCAAAAATTCCTGGAAACGCAAGTAGAAATTGCAAGTGGGAATGGTAAGGCACCAGCCCGCGGGCTGGTATAAAAAGGATCAATCATTTGATACTCGACGGCCTCATTCACGGCTCAATGTCCCATTAGAAATCCAAAAGGAGTAACGTGTTTATTCACTGTCTGGCCATTGGTGGACAAAGAGCGGCGCGTGAGGCCTCGAAAGTTTGTTTCACGCAACAGCAATAGCTTTTACCAAGAATAAAAGGGCATAAAAGGAAATAAAAGTGAGTAGACGCATGCCTCCTCCTCGACCATCAGCATCGGATCCCATATGGATGGAGTTCCTTTTTTTTAAAATAAAATAATAATAATAATCTCTTGTTGTGGCTAGTGGTGGCTGGTGTGAAAGTGGAGAGGGTGAATTTGTATTTGGATAGAGGCTGTGATATTTCTTTTGACAAAATTTATAAGAGTTAAGTAACATAGTATTATATGGTAATATCATATTAAAAAACATTTGACTAATCTTTCTTGAGGGTCCCTTCTATTATTTTTCCTTGTTTTTGAGTAATTTTTTTAATAATTAAAATATCCGGACCAATTTATATATATCATAATTAATTCATGAAACTAACTGAACATGTTGTAAATCTAGTTGAAAGTAAAACACCGTACGCAGGGTCTAACCTGGGTGCTCTCAAGTGCGTCTGTGAGTGATTTGTTTCCTCTGGATTCGGCGCAATTCAGTGAAAGTGATGGACCGGTTTTGGGTTGCATTTGTTTTATTGGCCTCTGTGAGGTTAAAACAAGGCTGAATTAATAAACTATGTATTTTGGGCTTACAGTCCAGTTACGGAAAAGGCTTTATATAATTAAAAATCTAATACAGTACTCACTTCGTGGAAACAATAGATCATAATTAACACTGTTTTTCTAAAAATAAAATAATTGCTTAAATTTGTTTAAGTGAATTTACAAGATAAGTGCTATCAAAAGTTAATTTTGTTAGATAATTGATTAATATGAAAATAATTGGTGATATCTCATCAGAGGTTTCGAAATTAAGTATTTTGACAGTGCCTTAAATGAAATTCTTTTTCCTTATTTTTTCTGAGATTGAAACTTAGAAGACAATCTGGTGAATAGCATAGCCTAGAAAATTTCCAAGGCTTGCTTACGTATATAATAATCTGTCTGATGGAGACACCGCTCCTTTGGCAACCGGAGAGGGATTAAACCGGGGGAAATTAAAAAAAAAAAGGGAAAAAATGGACAAAATACGCGTGTTTTTTTATATAAAGAATTTACGATAAAAACAAGATAAAATAATTTTAAATAAAAATATATTTGATAAAATAACTCGAAATATTTGTTGAAGAAAATATAGTATAGGAAAAAATGTTTGTAGTCACCATGCTCGGAGAAAACAGTTGGTATGGGAGGACTCGGTAAGAAAGTGCTGCCGATTCAACCGTTGAAGGAAATATAAAACAGAACGAGAACTGCCAAGTTCTTTTCTGGCCTCGCCACCCATATCAAAGGCTTCATCTTCCCCATCTCTCGGTCTCTGTCTCTGTCTCTGTCTCTCATTGTTTAATTAAATCTTATCTTTAATCACGATATCCTCCCAAGAGACCACCATGTAAATCCAAAGATTAGAATTACTAGATCTGTGTATGCAATCGGAAGGGAGCTTTCAGTACGGGGAGAGGACATCCAATCAGCTAAGCTCAATGCAGGACCCGGGACTTGTTTAGGGAAAGTTGATGAAAATGTTTCATCTGAAAATGTGAAAACAGAATAAGGAGCCAAACCAAAGTTCATCATAAGCGAAGTCACACAGAACATATATTACATTCATGATTTGCCACGGCTGGATGATGGCTAGGAAACGAGAATGAAAGCGGTAAATATGAATGATAACTCCATTAAGAAATTACTTGCTTTTCCGAGAATAAAAAAGCATCATTACAACTAGTTTCTTGGTTTGAATCAAAGGGGAACGTATATATTAATAAGAGCAATATTGCATTAACAATAATAATAATAATAAAAAAGAATAAGAGCAATATTCTCTCTCTTTCCAGCCCCCTTCTGATCTCCACCTTCCGGGCACAAAATCACTCGCAACTTTTTTTCTACCTCATCATATTTACTAGTAATTATATTGAACTTACATATGTCCAGTTTTGAACTGATATATATTTATACTTTACCAGATTGAAAGTATTGTTGTGGTTTGCCACTCTCTTGCAACACTATAAACATCTCTCCACATCAAACTCAATGATCTCTCATCAACATCATTATTTTACCTGCCAGGCTTGATTTCCCTGGGCTTAATGTGGCTAAGGAACAACCTGTCCTGCTCAGTGAGGGCATGGCGGAAGTGACAGCGATGGCCATAAGGACATATATCACCTGAGAGGACCATTTTGCAGACCTCGGTCTTGTAGCGAGGGTGGCGGATAACTGGGCGGAGCTCCTCAATTCCATGAGCAAACTGACATCGGTTGCCGTATAGGCAAGCCCCTGTCTCCTGCCATTTGTTGCACAACTCTGTTTTGAACATGCCTTGACTAAACACTTCCAGCTCAAGTGACTCCTCCTCTTTCTTTACTCTACGCACATAAACCTTCTGTTGTAATACCATCATCATGCAACTTGCGTTAAAAGATCGTGCGAGTTGTTAATGACAACACAGAGTTACAGAGAATTCCATTTAAATGCACGCTTGCTAATATGGAAGCAATGGACTGATATAATGACAAATGATTTATCAGATGCCAAGCCATAAACTTTTGAGCATGCTCTAAATTTCATCACCAAGACTGCGCCGTGGTAACTAAATAGGTCTTCATTCAAACAGGTGGAGCCCGAGCCACAATATACCGTGCCACTCCTATAAAAAATACCAAACTGCAAACAAAATTTCTGCATAGCATTTAAAATATTAGCATATTACATAGTCTGGACTCTGGATATCTACCTATGCATTTAGTTGAAATTTGAAAGCAATTCCTATCTCCATTTCTTTTTCAACCACCTACACGACAGCATGAAATGGCTCCTCGCCCCTGAAATGTATTTACTACTATCTTGCGTGCCAAACAAGGGGTGGATTATTATTTTATGGTGGGGTCATCACACAAGAGCCAACCAATTGCACTCAATCTCTATCCTAGCTCCCAGACCTCTACCCATCTCCCAAAGGATATCATTAAACCTGTTACGACTTACGAGTAATGATCTATACCTCCCACCACGCTAAATTTCCTTTCATTTCAGCCCAACTCAGGATTTCTAGAAACAAAAGAACTAGCATTGAAGCCCAACATCCGATTAGGCACATCAACTTTAACACTCACATGTTCTTGATATCATTATGCTAAATCACAATCAATGGATTCTCTCTCTCATTTTAATCTCATCAGCTGACACATGTCCTAATAAATCTAGAAATTATTTCTGAAAAAATTGCAAATAAGCAAATTAATTATTTGAAAAAAAAGAAGCAAAAAGAATGCAGCGAACAATTGCTAGACGCTATTAGTAACAGTCCAATAGAGAGATCTAATAAGGAATAATTAGTAATTACCTCGGTATTGGGTGGACTCGGTGTTCTTGGCCGAGTGATGGCCCTAGTAACACTAGCACTAGCCGCCTGTTCCTGGTTCCTCTTCGAGTAGCTATTAAACCTCACTGAAATACCCTTATGCAGCGAAATCCTCTCCCCACAATCACCCCCTGCCTCCATGACGCTCGTCGGACTATCATCCTCTTCGCACATGTCATGATGACCTCCTCCGCCGCTGATGTTGCACAGATTGTGGAAACCACTATCTATGTCAAACGGCGTCCTTGTAGAGTCGTTGTTTTGTTTGTGGAGCGAGGCTTGGATAAGGACGATGAGCTGATTGTTGAGCTCGCGATTGATAGATCGAAGATCGGCGTTTTCTTGGCGGAGATACTTCATTTCGAAGGTTACTTCACGGAGGCGCGCGAGGCAGAGTGCGCTTCGGTTTATTAGGTCCTGGTATTGCATTATGAAGCTAGAGTTGTCGACAGAGTGGAAGGCTTGCGAGAGAGGGAAAATATCGGAGATGTAAGCGACGTCGTTTAGACGGTAGCCCTGGAACGAGGTGGCGAATTCGCTGTTTAAAGAGGAGGTGTCTTTTTGAGTTTCCTTTCTCAACGACCCCCCGGATGAAGAGCGAGGAAAGGCGCGTTTTATTTTATAGAGAGAGAAGATTGGAGGGAAAGAGAGGGTGCAAATTTCTTTTTTAAAATCATTCCTCATCCAACAAACATTCCTTTCTTTGTAACAGAATTTGCCTCTTTTTACCATTTTGCCATCGGAAAAAGGTTCTTAAGGGTGTTTTAGTTATTTCAAGTTTTCAACTTAAATTAAGCTCCCTTCTGCGCTACTTCGCCAGTATTTATACTTGCTCGTTGATGGTTGCTAGTTACTCTCTCCTACTTCGCCAGTATCTGATGCTATATCTATTGGATGAATATTAAACGTTGATTCTCACGGTGATCAGGATTTGTTTTTTAATCAAACGGCTCAGCCAAAGTTTCTTTCAATGCCGGGTCCCTTTTTTTTTCGGGTACATTGATTTCACTGTTGCTAATTACACGTTATTTTATCTTACGTTATTAAAGAAGGAATGAGTCCGCTCAGGCGTTCGTAAGGTTCCCGTGCTCTCATTATTTATTGGATATCGGAGACATAACAAAATAATATTGAAGGGATGACATTATTGAAAAACAATATTTATATTTATTAACTCCATCATGCAGATCTTAGTCTTAATTAATCAACCTTTTTCTTGTATAATATTTTATTATTGTTACAATAAAGAAAAAAACAAAAACATAAAAATAAAAATAAAAATATTTCTTTAAAAATTTCAGAGTAAATTTCTATATTTTTCAGAATAAAAAAATATAAAATTATCAAAAAAAATAGATTATTCGTTTTGCTCGTATTTGTCCGTTACGCTATGTATAATCTCTTAAACACTACCTCCCTAATGGATCGCCCGCAGTAGCCTCTCTCATTTTGAGGGTGGGTCCGCCCATCAAGTCAGGAGGGTGGGAGACTATATTTCTCTTCGAGAAGGGCTGGTTCGTAAGTACCAACATATCTGATGACCATAAAATCAAATTTTGTGTTTTTTTATTTTCATGATTTTGAGTTTGGTTACAGTGTGACAAAAAAAAGAAGGTGATTTAAACAGCACGCAGGTGCCATTGCGGTTAGAGATGGCATTCGATTATAAAATCGCTTGGTCTTGAAGTTAATTGAAGGGTGGTGGTGCTGCTGCTGCAGGAAATTCGATTTTTCAAGTCAAGAATATAGATTAAGACACATGCCCTCCTCCGTACCGGAATAACAAAAAAACATCATGTTTTTTCAAGTTAAAAGAAGACCTTGCTTCTTCATCACAGCTATAATTACCTCTTTTGAATAATTCATCAAAATCTAATGCAAAATCAAAACGGTTGGTGGTGCGTGTGTGTATAAAAAAGCCCCGAGTTGGGGGAGGTGGAAATCTCTTTTTTATTTTTTATTATTGATGTGGATATTCGGGTCAACTTTTATGTACCTCGACTAATTTTATATAGACTTTAAATTTAATGATAATATAAATCTCTAACTATCATTATATACACAATCATTAAACTTGAACATGAAAAGAACAAATCTTTAAGCCTTAAACTCATATCATTAATCCAAATATTAGATGATTTGGAAATCTCTGTTTATGCCGTAGTTGTTGAACTAGCTACGCTACTAATTTCTTTTTTCCTTTCGTTTTCCTAGTATAACTTTAGCCTAAACATACACTTTCATCCTCCAACTTTGCAAAATATATAATTACAATCACTAACAACTATAGAATTTAGTTTTCATTCTATACTTTATAAACTCCAAGGTGTGTTTTCTCTCCCTTAAACTTGATTGAAATTATAGATATGAACTTGAAAATAATTTTAGTTTCGGGGTTGGTTGTGTGTTTTGAAGCCAATTTTCAAGTTGTTGGAGGTTATATGTATTTTATAAGGTGTTTATAGTGGTTTTATAGTCAATATAATGGAAAATAAGTTGTTCTTGGTTTGAATCGAACCAGCTTGATTTTTCAGCAACTACAGATTGCTAGAATCTAGAGGTCTAAGATCTTTATTTTGACAAGATTTTCAAGTCAAATCACCAAAATTAGCTACATGATTAATCTCCACATAACTATTTTCATCTCAAACATCCTTACAAGCCAGACAAATGAAAAGGTTTCATGTGCAAATCATAATTTAGACGCAACCTGTTTTTTTCCTTGGCGTCATATCATGGGTAAGCACTTTCTGGTTTCTACCACATGCTAAAATACCAGCCGTAGCCCAGAAGTCGTGGCAAGCGAATCTGGGATCCAAGACTTGCTGTGTTTTGGCCGCACATGAAACTCAAGCCATCTGCAAATGAAGCTCCTAAACAATGACATTTTTCGAGGAATGCTAAATCCCTTCCTTGACGAAACCTAAACGACTCTCTGTAAAAGGTCGGCTCCTACTTACTAATCATGTACGTCATTTGCTCAAATTGGTCCTGAGATGAACAAACACCTACCACATCCATTTTAACTTCAAACAGCACTTTTAAACTTTTCCCTCTTGAGCTTCACGTATCCAGTGACACATAAATATACAGGTTTAGTTTTCAAGGTGGCTGACCCACTGGTATTTGATTCCAAAAGAACTTATAAAAATATAAACCCTTTTTATCCCAGAGTTCAGAGGAGCCGCCTTTGATTGTTTTTTCCTGAAATACTAGTAATAATCCACTACCACTTAATAGAGATGAACTATTTTTTCAAAAGGTTTCATAAATTAAGACGTGAAATACAAAGCTCCAGCAGAAATGGTTAAGTGCAACTTACGTATTTATACAGAGAGAAACTAGTTAGCACTCTGTTTCAAAATGAACAGCAAGAACGACAAGAAACACAATTGCAAGCAAGAATATGGGCAGGTTTTCTTCGACAAATAGTGTTACCATGATCTAATAGTTTCTGAGCTTGCTTCTTGCTTGCATACACACCATCCCCAATTAATTCCATAACAGGTTTGGAGGTCACTATACAATTGAGCCCAAAGGCTGGAAATGACAGCCAAAATAAGCAAAGACATGTACCAAAACATTAAGTTAAAACAAAAGGCAAAGACATAAAGTTAAAACAAAAACCTGAAGCAGTAGCAAGAATTCTGAACAATTGAGCTGCTAGAAGGTAATGCGCCTGCATTAAAGCAGAGAAACAATAAATTGCAATCTAGTGCACAGACAAATAAGGATATGCTGCAGGCAAGGAAAGCACCATATTCTGAGAGAGAGAGGGAGGGAGGGGAGCATAGGAAAGCAATGATACATTCATTGAACATATGCAACTCAATATAGCAAGTCATTTACAACCTCGATTGTAGCAGCTAGAAGCCTAACTACTATTAGCATAGAGCATACTGCTGATCAATTTTAATATAAGCATACAGTAGAGTTTGATGTATCATCCCAACAAACCCCAAAAATGAGTGTTTTGGTAATTCACAAATGTAAAAATTAAACACCTCATCCCACACATAAATATTGAAAACTCACAATTACATACCAAAATTTCATAAGAGGGCATGTTGGTCAGTTTTTCTTTGCAAGCACTTCAATAATGTCCTCATCGTCCATTCCAAGACTATCAGGGGTGGCTGTCAGATTGATTTTGTCCCCGTCAAACATAAAAACTAGGCTCTCAATTCGAAGCTTAGCTTTATCAGCATACCGTTTGAAGAGTCGCTCAAACTTTTCATCCTGTCAAAAAAATGAACTTCTAACATGGTTTATACCATTGATTATATATGTTTCACCACTTGTAATATACAAAAGGCATACATAACAAAGTACAGATATAGAAGATTTTGTTAAAATATCCATAATGATAATTAAAATGACTTTATCATCAAGGGTACTTGCGCTTGTAAATTAATGAATAACTGAGGCAACATCTTACACAACAAAATCTATTTAAAATGACCAGTGATGATTTTCCAAATGATCTGTTGAAAACGTAATTTAAAATAGAAGGTCAGAAGTGTGTGAGATGACAATATCCTAACCCAAGCTTCAAGCTACAAAAGAGCTTCAATTCCATTCATTAGAAATGGGGCAGAGGAATATCCAAGAGTCAGCAAGCAAGGCACTAGTAGAAAAGGCTAATACGCTACAAAAGAGCTTCAATTCCATTCATTAGAAATGGGGCAGAGGAATATCCAAGGCTCAGCAAGCAAGGCGCTAATAGAAAATGCTAATACGCTACAAAGTTTAGCCCTTCCAATACTAGCATCTTATGTTTCACTTGGATTGTGAGACTGCTGTTCATAACTGGTTTTCTTTTGAAGTTCATGGCAACTCTAGTTGCATATTTGCCTTTAAATCTTCCAGGTGTCATGCATTGTAGATGTCACTTGACAACTTCCCACAAGGGGATACCCATATATGGTGTTATTTTTATTTTTTGTCTTAGAGAAGTTAATAATCTTATCATGCACTCTCCATTTTATTCTGGGGTTTGCATGAGTAATTTTATTGTGGCTACATGAAACAATAAGTTTTATAAACAAAGGCTAAACTTTAGATATAATTACCTTGTACACACGAAATTGTTTGACTTCATCCTTGTCTTGAATTGAAATAACTATTTTAGCTCTTTCATGATGAGGCTTTGATGGTTCCTCGGCCCCAGACTCCAGAGCAACTTGCACTGAATCACTCTCTCTTTTTGGTTGAAACAAACACTCTTTACTTGTAAGAGCTTTTAGCTCCTGCTTCCTTAACCTACATGAATGGTTGAAATAAAATTCTAAACCAAAGGTTAATATAAAATGGGAACACTAGAAGATAACAAGATACTTTCACAACATAGGCTGATTTTCTCAATTTCATAATAGTGATCCTCATTGCAAATGTATTCTCTTTGGCATTGTCTCACAATGCCATAAAAGCCAATTGCACATGCCTTGTGAATGCAAATTTAAGTAAACCTAAGTGCAGCATGCTCTCAGAAGATAGAAACCTCATCATTGCCACCAGATAACATTGAGAAATAAACCTTAGTATCAAACTAGAATTCACAGTATGCTTATCATGCACATGTGTGCATGATATGTGCGTGTTCACCAAACGATTAAAATGAGCTCTCCCTAACTCAGCACCACTAATTGCCACTCCAGATCTAATCTCTAATGCTGCTAGCAGTATTCTATATGCTAACTGATCTTGAGTTGTCATAAATTGTTCAGCAATTTTTTTCCTTTAATAGTTAACAACAAACAATCATGAACCCAAACTCAGAACTCTTAAACATGAAATTACATTAAACAGAAAGATCTAATTGACAAGCTTTACAGGTCACAGTGACATTAGTGTGCGCAAAAATCAAACACGAGAAAGATTATAAATCAACAAGGAAATATATTTAACATTTAAAACTAAATAAACAAATCAAACACTTTAAATAAACAATGAAAAGCATACCTCAGTTCTTTAATAGTTGAGTCCTCATCAATCTGCTTCGGGGACTCACTGGAGTCCTTGGGAGGAGGAAGTAGCCAATCCTCATCGTCATTGGTCACTTGGCTTACTTCACGATCACCGCCAACAATCTAACATATATACAAAGAATAGAAAGGCACACCATCTTCACTCAATTTCTCTAATCAAAACACACATGAATTAACAAAGTGGAAAGAAGAGATGAGAGAAGGAAAAATACCTCCACATTATGCTTGGAAATCTTCCTTTTTTTAGGAGAAGGAACTGGTGTCTTAACATGGCAGTCGTTGTCGTCGTCGCCATCTGCCATAAAAAATAACAAGCCAAATTCAGCTTTCTTTCTACCATAAATCAACCAAATAGGGAATTAATGAAAGAAAAGAAATTAGAGTGTATTTAGAAGAAACCGTCAGGGATTGTGATAGGCTGCACGCGACGGTAATCAAACAGGGAATCAAGATCTTCAACGAAATCAGCCTTCAATTTCAAACAAATAAAAAATTATTAGAGCCAAAAAAACCCTAGCGATTCGTTTAAGCTTTAAAATCAGGATTTGGAACGAGAGAGACGCACCATTAGTAGTACCCTTTCAAAATCAAAAGCTCTTTCCAGACAAACGGTCAAGTAAGTATTTTAGCTTTGCTTTGCTTTGCTTGGTTTTACAGTGAGTGATGATTATGAGGATGGATGAACAAGGAAATTTGAGTAGGGGAGACGGTCCGCGTGTTTAGGCGGTTTACTGAAATTATGTTGGGCTGGGTTTGATCAATTTCTGTTGGGCTGGCTTCTGCAATATTAACGGGCTCTACTTTGGACTGGCCTATTTGTATTCATTCAACAATAAAAACTCATTATCCACTCCGTACCATAATTGCTTCATGCATGCACCTTACGGTTTCTTTAGTATTATTTTTGCTTTTATGGTTGAGTATTTTAAAAAAAAATCATGAAAAGCACATTATTATGATTTAAAATAATTTTTAAAGTATTTGGTTAAAACTGTGGTTGAGTTTGAGATTAATAAAAATCAGTTTCAAGTGTTTGATTATCAAACTTTTCATATTATTTTCAACTTGTAAAATTACTTTAAAAGTGTATGCGTGCGTGTGTATATTGTTTTTTAAAATATTTAATAATTATAATAATAAAATATAATTAATAACTCAAGTAAACTAGACACTTGTTTTTATTCTTCCATCAAACTATTTGTAATTTCATCATGAATTATAAATCCTTATGTGAAGACCTCTACGATCTCGGAACAATATATAGTAAATATCATTTGAAACAAAATTACGATTACGATACAAAAATTATATTGTGATCTACTTCTAATATATTTATTTATATTTTAATTAATTTTTTTAGATTATTTTAATATCAAAAATATAATAAATATTAAACTATCAAAACAACCCCGACTGAACCATCCACCCAACCCCAAATAATGAAACGCACAAAAAATAACAATTTACTACTTTCCGTGCACTGGAGTTTCACTTAATTTTAAAACGGGTCCCACATGTTTTTTTCAACTTATGTACCTTAACCAAACACCTAAAATCATAGCTTTGTAAAGGAATATTTTTATGCTTTTTCTTTATTATTATTATTATTATTATTATTATTATTATTATTGACAACTTTATACATTATGCTATCCCCTTTCAGATGAAATTAAAAAATGATATCCAATGCTGCTGAGAGTCTTGTTCTCAGAAGTATGCAAGATATTTATTCTTCTTGTATATAAAATACATCAATAGTAAATATATAAATATGTTTTGGTTAAAAAAACAGAGAAATATATAAAAATAAATATAATTTTGACATATATTTTTAGGCGTAAAAAGAATATATTTTTAGAGATAATATTTACTATTTTTCTTGCTTTTGAAGTATCCCTACAAAAAAAACTTTTAATCGGTCTAGGGCAATCCACTAATTCGATTCTATTATTACAATTATGATTATATTTTATATTATTGTTAACTTTCATACTCCATGTAAAATTAAAATTAAAAAAAAATACTATTTTTAAAATACATAAGCTTAACAATAATACTTATTAAAAGTGAAATAAAGATATAAATTTTATTCATCATCAGCCAACACAACAACAAAAAATAATCACTCTATTTTGTATATCATTATAGACACAATTTTATTTTTATATTCTTGTTTATTGTATCTTTTATATCCTATATTTTTGTCTTTTATATTTTTCATATATCTCAAAATAGTAGCACATGTTGTGTATGAGATTATTATGTTTGGACATATAAAGGAGTTTGCTATGTTAAAAGAAATACGATGAATATTACAGTTCATTGTCTGTAATTGATTCAACAAATCAGGAAGATTTCACATTCCATCAGCATGATTAAAAAAGAATGCAGCGCATAGTCTCCAAATTGTTTTTCCTTTCAATTTCAGGAGAAAAATCTGAGATCTTGGAGGCACACAGATGGTGTTAATCAAGATATCTTTTTTTCCCACCTTTCAGGAAACGGGAAAAAGGCTCCACTGATGTCTGCTTGGACATCGAAAGGGCAACAGGAGGGATATGGAGGAGAACATTTCACCATAGAGAAAGTTGCCGAATCAATCAAGCTAGCAATTATCTCCAATGGTAGGGACCGAAACCTGGAGTTTATAGCACCTCCAATTCCTACTTCAGAGAATGTGCGTGATGCAATCCCAACAATCTGGATCCCAAAGTTTCAAATCCTAACTCAGACAACCTAATTAATACGGACGAGTTTATGAAAAACTTGAATGAAGTGATTCAAGAGCTGGGTGCTTCAGCAGTCACGGGTCCTCCTTCCCGTTCATTATATCAAAGTCGGTCCCTGTCAAATTTTACTCATACGCTGAATTTGCTCGAGGAAGAACCTGTCAACTCCGAAGGTTTAGCTGATGAACCAAGCCCAGATGAGGTTGATTCACTATCAGAACTTTTACTGGAGAACGACAGCCCACAGCCATGAGGGTATGTGTAATATTCGTGACCTCAACTTTGTCACTGGACCAATCTAACAACTGATATAAAGCAGTGAAATATTTTTCTTTCTTCTTTTACATCAAATGGTGTTTTTGGTTATGTTTTGTTCTTGGCAAACAATGCATCCCGTAACTCACAAAAATTCAAATCCAGTGCTTGTAGGACCTTAACAATGGAGGTGGATAAAGGACAACCACCGCGGTTGAAGATGGTTTGAAGCTTCGAACCATATCGAAAATTTTGCTGTTTTTGCAGCTATAAGACAGTTTACTTTCCGTACTAAAGACTTCGGAGTCTCACGACAAGATTAAACACTTGTTTCAACTTAGTCTGAGGAGTCCTTGTGTTTGAAAACAATTGAACTCCTTATAAGCACAGAGAACGATTATAGTTCTATCTATAATGTGGAGAGCATATACTAATGTTAAACAATGAAGAGACTTGGAATTTAGATCAAGAGACAATCTTTTTGAAAGAGAATGTATATACTATATACAGCAATTATAATATATTTCACTCTCAAAATAAACTTCTTGATCGGAAAATTTGATTTTCTCATCTCCAGATAAAATTCAACATTCTATTGCTTGTTCTGAACAAAACAGCTCTGGACAAATTAGTCTATGTGCATGTTTCCTGTTTCTTTTTTCATGCTTCCCCTGTTTTCTCATCAATAGTCATTCACTTAGCTCTGGAAAGTCCATTGCAGAAGCTGGCAGTGGGTAATATATTTTTCCGTTATTATCTAGAATCCAATCGAGATTAAAAATAAACTGCTTTTGATTAAATACATCGCCATATACCTGATGTTATAATAACTGTATTCATCTATTTTTTACATAACATAAGACAAATAAGAAAATTATTATTAATCGTTTGCCACATGCAATTTCTTGATTTCTTCTGTAAGTGCACCGGATTGATCAGACAATTACATGGGAAGTAAATTTAACCATGTTCTAACTCGTTTGAACAGTGTTCAAATGGACGTTATGAATCTCATCAACTTGCTAATCTGCTGTCAACTGCGAGATATTATTTAGTAAATCTGATCGAGGCTTCTTCCTTCATGATATGATGAGAATCGTCGTTAGAATCAGTTGGATTTCATTCCTTCAAACTATGTTTCTTTGACACGTAGTATATACATGCGAGATAAAAATCAATATTTCTGAGAAATGAAAATCACTCGATGCGCATATTTAGCTTTCTACATTGGTTACAGGACCTTTGAACCAGTGACGAGCCCAAAAGATCCAAGAAGAGATGGTGATGATTAACAAACCGCCAACAGCGACGGGAGTGTAATTGAGTGTCTCGTTGGTGATGGGGTAGGATACAGGCAATGAGAAGAGGATTGAGATGGTTGCCACCCAGAGGACTGCAATCCAACCAACCAGGACACCATATCGGCCCAGATTGAATGGTCCTGGAACAAAGGACTTGCGTGCCAAAGTCACCCGGAAGAATATGGGCAGGGCGTATGCAATGTACAGCCCGATAGTAGCTATAGATACCATGGCCTGAAATGCCACCTCGCTTCCGAGATACTGCAGAAGATACAGGGCAAACAAGGGGCACACAACGGTTATTGCAAGAAATGATGCCAGCTCTTGAATAAAATTTCATAGGCACATTTATATTAGGAAAGCCAGATTTCTTGGATTTGCAGACAGAACAGAGATGTATTGTCACTGGGAACTAGCACAAACTCTATTGGACGATTGTGACGAGGAAAGTTTTTGGCAAGAAGTTCAGAAAGCACAACAAATACAACAAACTGAAATAATGAAAATAGAGTACCGTCAATGCCATGCAGAAAGATATGATCGCGGAGAGCCAAACGGCATTCATGGGGACCTCCTGATTGTTCACTTTGTGCCAAAGTGATGAGAGTGGCATGGCTCCATCTCTAGAAAATGCATAAACCATCCTGAGAATGAACATTCAAAGATTAGTTAGAAACCAAGTAAGAATTTTAAACTAATCAGAAGTTTCAAATAACATGGGGTATCAAGCGAGATTACCTAGAGTTGCTTGTGACCGAACTCATGCCACAGAAAAATATGGCAACAGCAACCACTCCCAGACAAATAATTCCCCCAACCCCATTGCCATATCTTCCCTTAAAAGCTTGGTAAAATATTTCAGCAATGGCATAACCACCAGCATCATTGTCTTCACTCAAGAGAGAGGAGATGTTGGTAACCGCAAAGGTGATACCAAGTAAGTAAAGCCATCCAAATATAACCGATATCCCGATGGCGCTAATTATTCCTTTCGGTCCATTCTTGTCAGCATTCTTAGTTTCCTCTGTCTAGAAATAGCAATTAAGGGGAAAAAAGAGGAGATTATATAGTTTCATTCCTCCAATTATCCATAAAGCAGAAGAAAAGGGAAAAGGGAAGACAATAAACCATGTACTAGCTATTATGCAAGTAAAAAATCGTGTGAGCTCGTGATGTTTTTGAAAAAGGGGTTAATTAATCTCACCAAACTGAATGTTTATGGTTTCACTGTTGCTTTATAAATAATCAAACTTATATGTGGAGAAGTAATGTAACATCTGAAATTCCCACGACTGTAGTTCATAGGAATTAAACTCCACATAATCCAAAGAACAATGCAACATACCATATGAGCAGATGCATCATACCCAGTGAGGGTATACTGACTCATCAGAAGTCCCAGAACGAAAATGTAAGGTTTGCTACTGATCCCATCATCATTATCAGTGTTGAAGTGTGTAAATACAAACTTGGCACTAGCCCTCTCCGTGGCAACAAGGGGAATGAGAATCATAAGAACCAGAACACCTAAAAGTGAAAAAGATTCCGTAAAAATCTAAAGAAGTGGTTGGCTTAAGAGGGAAGAGAGAAACTGTAGCCATAATTCTTCATACCTACAAGATTCCAGGCAGCAGCCAGCTGCCCGAAGAAAGATAAGACTGATATGGGAAGACTATTTAGCGCAGCATGCATGAGTAAAATTCCCCCGTGTATACCAATAACTACATATTTTGATGCTTCATATCCACCACCATTTTTTCCACCTGTGCTAAGGAGAATGATAACCTGAATCAGCTGTGCAAGTGAGAAATCTACACTGGTCGTAACAGCCCACTGAAAATAAGAGTGTACGTTAACTGGTTAGAGCTTATAACAGAAGATATTGAAGGCAATCAAATTCAAGCGAAAATTCTTAGCTGTACCTGACCAACAATATTGAACCTGCAAAAAAAGAGAGAAATTTTACTGCATCAGAACACGTCCTAAGGGAAGACCAATTTTGCAAAAGCAGGTCACATAATTATATCTTGTAATTTGAGGTTTAGTAACTTTTCAAATTACAATCACTCAGAAGCCATTCTACTGTATTTCAGAACATCTTACTATTGCGACCCTTTCAGGCTCATCAAATTATTACTGTGACTCCAAGGCTGTAATGACTGATAAACCAGTTTAATTTGCAGTTTAATGAGTAAAGCTAGGCATACAATTTCAAGAAACTTCATCTCCGCTGCCTATAATGTAAAAAACACTAGCCTGCATGTGGTGCCTACAGTTAAAAATAGAAAAGACTCTGAAACTGTCCCTGAAGGGAAAACATAGAGCATCAAGCACATTGAGTCATGGCCGCCACTGTGGAAAATTTGCGAAGCCTAAAAAGTTTCACACCCCACCACATACAGTTCCTTGTTATGAAGTAAAGGCTTAACAAACTCGGTGATTACAGCAATAAGGTCATGAGAAATAAAGGCAAGTGAATTGTGAAATCAAAACCTCAAATTCCAAACCACAATCAAATTTGAAGCTGGCAAGATAAATTAAGAACCAAAAAACAATAGTAAACAAAAAAGATTACCAGCCTGTTATCCAAGATGCAAAGGGTGCCCAATTAGGACCAGCAAGCTTTGCACTCCAATAGTAGAGACCACCAGAAGTTGGATAAGAAGAGCAAATTTCAGCCATAGATAACCCAACAATCATGGTGAAGCCACCAGCTATGAACCATCCATATTGTAATGAAACTGGCCCTCCAAAATTGAGTCCAGTATTGTATAGCGTGGTTATACCAGTCAACACTGATATGATCGAAAATGAAAACGCGAAATTCGAAAACACCCTGCAATTTTTAACCATCTCGGTCCGATTCATTATAAATTTATCAGAAGGACAGGGTCGACAAGAAAGCTTTAAAACATAAAACAAGAAGCAAGAAAAGGGTTCTTGAGAGATTTACGAGAGGTCACGCTTGAGTTCTTGTTTGTAGCCAAGCTCTTTGAGACGGGCATTGCCTGTATCAAGGGAACCGCTTCCGTTTTGAGCTGTGTGTGTTGGAAGACCCATGCTTGAAATTACAAAAGAAAGATCAGAGAGGAGGGTTAAGAGATTGATTGGTTTTGCAACCACCCTGGCCAATCTCACTCTCTGTAGCTCTCTGTCTTCCTTTCTCGGAGGAGTCTACAGTGTGTCTATATCATATATTTACTTTCAATGTCTTTGATTCAAGCAATTTTTATTGTTAAAACTAAAAATCAGTATCTCCACCGCCTTTTTGGATCGTAGACCAATGACTTTTATTTTGGATCGCAGCTTTCATGCTGTTCAGCTATATTCGGAGCACGTATGTCCAAAAGGAAATGACGGTTACGTCCCAGGCTTTCATTTCCCACCAAAATTGAAGGGTCAAACTTAAATTTAGTCCCTCATATTACCTTCTTATCAATTAGAACCCAAACTTCTTTACTTTTTCAATTTTCTCTGAACATAATTAGCATTTGATGTTTTCCATTAAATTTGGGTAACACCACCCCTCCATCCATTAAAAGATTTTTTTCTCCCTTCACTTCACTGGCCTTTATAAAAGGAAAATTTACTTTATAGTTAAGCTTATGCTTTAAGGCAAATTAGAGTATATTTTGATGTTTTGGGTGGAAATATATAATTAGCGCGCACGTGCAAATTGGATAAAATTAATTAATTAATAATAACAGTAAATGTAAAGAGAAACGATACGTCTAAATGTCTAATATACATTATGTTTGGAAAAAACTCATTAAATCATAACATTTGAGACTTGATTGGCAATAACGTAATACGTTAAGGACTAAAATAGACTCTCCAAA
Source organism: Salix exigua (assembly GCA_032356905.1). Lineage (NCBI taxonomy): Eukaryota > Viridiplantae > Streptophyta > Magnoliopsida > Malpighiales > Salicaceae > Salix > Salix exigua. The sequence continues at coordinate 9,517,121 of CM063597.1, forward strand.
TTTAATATTATGTTTCAACGCCACTGTGCTCGCCATCTCAATGTCTTCTTTCGATTGGTGCTGTGGAGGTGACGTTGAGTATAGTTTTTTTTTATAACCTCGCTTGTTTAACGAGCTAATTAAAGAAATAGAATCATTTTAGCAACAAAAATGGAATCTTGGATTCTGATTCGCAAGGCTTTCCATGTCCGGAGGTTACGGTGTCGATTGGATGGAATCTCTCACTTCTAGACAGATCATCGCCATCCATGATTTTATTAGGAGCAAGCACCCAGAAAAAAAAAAGGAATTTTCTGCAATGGCCTGGCCTCGTTAGTCAACACCCAAGATCACGTGTTCAATTCTTTTTAAAACTGAGAATTTCGATTTTATTTATTCACCCACGGATTTATGTTTTCTCAACATTTTGTATCGATCTTCACCCCCAGGTATTCAAATACATCTCGATCACATTCCTTTTCTCGTCTTATATTTAAATAATTGACAAAATATATAGAGATGAGCCTGTGTGACTTTAATATAGGTGCCACCACGCTTCTTTTTTCTTTCTTTTTTATTGCAAGGGATAGAATATTATAAGAGTGAAATTAAAAAAGAATTGCTTATAATGTAAAAATTACAATTAGATGCCATCTTTTGGTTAAAATTGAAACTATACCGCATGCAGAAGAGGAGAGTGAGAGCCTGGGAGGGGTTGAATGGGACAAAGAGGTTGGCTTTCTCACGTATAGAAGCTGGCCGCAACATCGAAACCGTTGTCAAGGTATCTGGATAAAGGATATAATTAAGATACTTTTGAAAATTCAGGGGGGTGTTGATATAAAAACTAATTCCGGGGGGAAATCTGAACAAAACAAATATAAGGGGAAGAAATCAAAACTTTCTTCGGTTCAAAAACAAATATTGAAATTTATTCAAAAGAAAATCTACGACGCCAACGGAGAGGTAGTAACCACCGGTCCTATTTAGCACGTTTGCAAACAAACTTGCTCTAAAATATCTATCTCAAGTTAACGCATGTGCTTACTTTAGTTTTTTTTTCTGTAAAAATAGATTAAATATATACAAAAAAAAAGTAAAAATAGATGATAAATTGATATATTTGTAACTGCACAAAATGAATGGTCCAGACTTCGAAAAGCAATTGTCAAGATGGTCCCTACTACCATATCTGATATATCTATTCATTTTATCAACACCGGCCCCTTTGTTTCATACAACTCGCCTGAAACCCATACACCTGTCGTGCTAGATGGCTGTGCATTGCTAGCGAGAAAATGTGACAACAGGCCACGTGTTCGCTACAGACAAAATTTACAAGAATTAAATCCGGAACATTCTCTTCCATTCAAAAAACTCATTTTGTCTCGAATTTAATTCCGGTTCATTCTGGATTCTATTTTTTTATTTTTAAAAAATTATTTTTGATATTTATACATCAAAATAATTTAAAAACATCAAAATATTTTAAATAAAAAAATTCAAATTTTAATTATGCTTGTTAAATTAATAATTTATTTTTTCCATATATATATATATGTTCCCATCACAGAATCTCACGTGTTTCAAGGCTGATCTCATAAGAAAAATGGACTTCAATCCTTGATTATTTCATAGCTGATGTGGCTCTTAAATAGCCTTACAAATGAAGAAAAGAAAGGGAAATAACAACCCACGATTTACATATCCTAGTATCGTGGAGTAGACTAAGTCAGGAAATAGAAAATGCAATCTTATCCTTGATAGCAGGAGATTTATTTGCAACACTAATTTTATCTTACTCCCTTAAACTGTATATCCATAACAGTTTATTCAGAATACTCGCAAACACCCATTGATTCTCGTAATTTTGAGAAAACTTCGATCTTCAATGGTTTATTCATGATATTCGCGATTTCGTCATGGGTATAACATTGTGTTAGTTCTATCACTCCATCTTTGACTAGATAACGAAGAAAATGAAACCGAATGTCTATATGCTTGCTACGACCAAGCATAATCGGATTTTTTGAAAGTTTGATAGCCGAGATATTATCACAATATATCACTGTAGGTCCGGACTGCACATGATTTAAACTCTTTAAAATTATCCTCAACCAAACAACTTGATAAGCACTTGATGCTGCAGCAATGAACTCGACTTCTGTAGTGGAAAGAGTAACCACAGGCTGTTTGAAAGCTTGATAGTCGAGATATTATCACAATATATCACTGTAGGTCCGGACTGCACATGATTTAAACTCTTTAAAATTATCCTCAACCAAACAACTTGATAAGCACTTGATGCTGCAGCAATGAACTCGACTTCTGTAGTGGAAAGAGTAACCACAGGCTGTTTCTTTTAAGACCAGGATATTGCACTTGAATTCACCATAAAGACATAGCCTGAAGTACTCTTTCTGTCATTTTGATCCCCCGCATAATCACTATATGTGTAGCCAAATAGTTCACCATCTCCTCCCTTCTTGTAGAATATTCCAAAGCTGGTCGTGCCCTTTATATACCGTAAAATTCTTTTTGCTGCCATCAAATGATTTTCTATAGGATGCTCCATGTACCTGCTATTTAGACTTACAGCAAACATCAAGTCAGGATGCGTGGCAGTTAGATACACGAGACTCCCCACCATTTGCTTATACATGGTATTATCAACTTGTATCCCACCTTCATCTCTTGTCAGTTTAAATCCAGGAACAATTGGATTTTTCACTGAGTTGCATTCACCCATATGAAATCTTTCCAGAATTTCATTAGCATATTTTTGTTGGCTAATAAATATGTCATCATTCTTTTGCAATACTTCGATGCCCAGAAAATATCTTATTTTTCCGAGATCAGTCATATCAAATTCAGCCATCATGGATTTCTTGAATTTTTTAAACATATTTTCGTCGTTTTCGGTAAATATGAGGTCATCGACATAAAGACAATTGATCAAGATTTTACCTCCATCTGTTGTTTTAATGAACAATGTGTGTTCATGTGGACATTTGTTGAAGCTTTCTTTAGCAAAGTATGACTCAATACGACTATACCATGCCCGGGGAGCTTGTTTGAGTCCATACACTGCTTTCTTGAGTCGATAGACTTTTGATTCTTCCCCTTTCTTCTCATATCCTGCGGGTTGATCAACAAATACTTCATCAATTTCACCATGCAGGAAAGCAGATTTGACATCAAGCTGAAAAATCAACCATCCTCTTTGTGCTGCAAGAGAGATAACCATGCGGATTGTATTGAGAAGAGCAACCGGAGCAAAAAAATTTGCGTAGTCCACTCCGTATTGTTGACTATACCCCTTAGCAACTAGACGTGCTTTATATTTATCTACCTCATTGAGTTTTGTCTTAAATATCCACTTAACCCCAATAGTTTTCCCTCTAGGTGGTAGATCAATCAGCTCCCACGTATTGTTCCGTTCAATGGCTTTGATTTCTTGATTCATGGATGCTCTACAGTTGTCAAATTGCACGGCCTCCTCAAAAGTCAATGGGTCATTTGTGTTGAATAAAGCGAACTTAGCAAAATTCACACCATCAAAAGTCATCCCTCTATCACCAGCCATATTATCAAAAATCGTCATCCCTCTGTCACCAGCTATATTAGAAAAATTCATTCCTTCTTCTCCTGCCAAATTCATCCTCCCTGCATTAGCAAAATTAATCCCTCCTGCATTAAATAAGTCAGTGCCCAACTAATAATCTTTGAGCCATTCAGGTCGTCTGTGTATCCTTGCCTCTGGAATGGAAGGAAATTGGTTGTTGGGTGGCCAGTGTGTTTGTGACCCGTGTCTCCTGCTATATTAGAAAAATTCATTCCTTCTTCTCCTGCCAAATTCATCCTCCCTATATCAGCAAAGTTAATCCCTCCTGCATCAAATAAGTCAGTGCCCAACTCATAATCTTTGAGCCATTCAGGTCGTCTGCGTATCCTTGCATCTAGAATGGAAAGCAATGGGTTGTTGGGTGGCCAGTATGTCTGTGACCCGTGAGTCTGTGACCCGTGTGTCTCCTGCTCTCCAGTTTCACAATCAATGGGTGACCCGTGGGTTTGTTGTTCTACAACCTCATCTTCATTAATTTCATGACCATCGTCATCGTGATCAAGAGATGTGCTGGGCAACCTAGATTGGTGGTGGGTGACCCATCTGTCTCATGGTCGGGCTCCTCTGTTTCTTCATCTGTGGGATTATCAGCGTGCTCCCATGCAAAATCAGCCACTGGGTTTTTCTCTGTGTTATCTCCCTATACCCACTGTTGATTTTCTTCAAAAATCGTGTCTCTGCTGACAATAATCCTCTGCAAAATTGGGTCAAACATGCGATATGCTTTAGAGGAATCACTCACCCCAGAAAGATGCATTTAATACTCTTGGCATCAAGTTTAGTTCTCTTGTGATTCGGGACATGAACATGCCCAATACAGCCAAAAATTTGAAAATGGGACACGGATGGTTTAACACCATCCCAGGCCTCTTCGGGTGTCTTGTTGCGCACAACAAGAGTGGGACTACAATTGAGAATGTGCACTGCCCAATTAACAGCTCCAGGCCAAAAATTTCTAGGAATTTGCTTTTGTCAATAGGCTCCTCACCATATTCATAATGGTCCTATTCTTCCTCTTTGCGACGCCGTTTTGTTGGGGAGTGAACGGGGCTGTCAATTGCTTGTGTATCCCATTTTCATTGTAGAAGTTTATGAATTTTGTTGACGTGAATTCACCTCCCCAATCAGTTCACAAATTTTGAATGAATGCACCAGTTCCCTTTTCTACCTTGGCTTTGAACAGTTTGAATGTGGTGAAGGCCTCTGATTTTTCTGTCAAGAAATAAACCCAGATTTTCCTGCTGAAATCGTCAATAAATGTAATTAAATACCTTTTTGTTGCTGTATGAGCTTGGACTAATTGGACCACATATATCTGCATGCACCAATTGAAGAATTCAGGATGCCCTCCACATGCTTTCCCTAGGAAAAGAATCCCTGTGTTGTCTCCCTGCTAGACAAACTTCACATATTTGTTGTATGGATTTGAAGTGTGGTAATCCAACTACCATCTTCTTAAGTTGAAGTGTGTTGATCCCATTCCAGTTGAGATGACCGTAGCGATGGTGCCACAAAGTGGCCTGATCAGTGATTGTAGATGAGAAACATTGTTGATGAATTTGCTTGATTCCAGCAGCCACACCAGAAGTCCCAGCTGTCATATCAAGATTGAATGTGTAGTGAGCAATTACCACAAATAATCAATTATGGGTCATTTGGGTTTCCATAATCAAACCCCTCTCCGGATGGAATATTTTGCATTTGCCTTGCTTAATCATCACAGCAAGACCTTTTTCCATCAATTGACCGAGACTGAGCAAATTGTTCTTCAGTTCTAGTACGAAGAACACATTAGTGATGACATGAATGATCCCATTCATTTTTATGTGAATTCTCCCTCGACCATGTACATTGAGACATTACAAATGAATGTGTTCAGCAGCAACATCTAGTGAATTGGTGTGTGCCATTAACAACATTTTTTCTTTGGTTTCTGCATAATTTGCCTTCTGATCCCTTGCTCGTTTTGAAGATTCTCATTGGTAATGTCCTGTTTCTCCACAGCTGTAACATTCAATGTTTGATTTGTCAAAAACAAATCTGCCTCTTCCTCGTCCTCTTCCTCGGCCTCAGTAGGAGATTCGCCCACCATCTCTTCCTCCTTGTTGAACTCTATATGAATTTTGCAGTGAATGTTCTTCCACTACAGCATGGTGATGGACTCTTTGTTCATGAACTAACAAACTACTTTGTAGTTCATCAATAGATAGGACGTCCAAATCATTGGACTCCTTGATTGAACATACAACATAGTCATATTTAGGAGTCATTGATCTTAGGATCTTTTCAATGATCACCACATCCTTCATGTATTCTCCATGAATTCTCATTTTATTGGCAATAATGAGAGTTCTTGCAAAATAATCATTGACTGGTTCATTAACCTTCATGTGCAATGTCTCAAATTCCTTTCGGAGAGCCTGTAATTGAGCTCTCTTGACACCTGTGGATCCTTGATATTTTTGTTTCAAGGAGTCACATATGTCTTTTGTTGTGTCTTTCTTCAAGATAGTTTCTAAAATTGAACGATCAAGAGACTAAAATAAATAGTTCTTACATTTCAGGTCTTTCAACTTTTGTTCATCGAGCAACTTCTTCTGTGCCTCACTAAGTTTAACTCCTTTTGCTACTGTAGTGATCCCTGTCTCCACCAGGTTCCAGTACTCCTTGGAACGTACAAAATTCTCCATTAGCATACTCCAGTGATCATAGCGACCATCAAACCTTGGAATGGCAGGTTGAACAAAGTTGTTTTCAGATGACATGATTTTTGTGTTTTTGGTTTTCTTTTTTGCAAGTTACGGTCGGGTTGTGTTCTGGTGGGGTTGTGTGTGGGGTTGTGTTTTGGTGGGGCTATGTGTTTGGGTTGTGTGTAGAGGCTCTGATACCAAATGTTTCAATTACAGAATCTCACAAGTGTTTCAAGGTTGATCTCACAAGAAAACTGGACTTCAATCCTTGATTATTTCATAGCTGATGTGGCTCTTAAATAGCCTTACAAATGAAGAAAAGGAAGGGAAATAACAACCCACGATTTACATGTCCTAGTATCGTGGAGTAGACCAAGTCAGGAAATAGAAAATGCAATCTTCTCCTTGATAGCAAGAGATTTATTTGCAACACTAATTTTATCAATATATACATATAAAATTAATTATATATGAATAGTACGACACCGAAACGGCACGCCGGAACGCTCCGAAACCGGAACGTTCCGTTCCAATCAAAAAACCAGAACGGCGACCAGAACAATATTGAATCTGTTGCCGAGCTCTAGAGTGGGTAGATCAAACACGTATTAGGAATCGCTGATGTTGATAACTCAAAGGAGAAATTTGGGATGGAAGTTTCGAGATGCACGGTTAGGATTTCTTTCACCCTCTATTTTAGCATGGCAAACAGATCCTTGTGATGAAAAACATAAAAGGGGAAATTCTTTGAATCTAAACTACTTTCAAAAAACAACGAGGCTTGCGGTACCCTGTTGGAGTTCGTTATTATTTGCCAACCATGCTCGTTGTGTGTGTGTGTAAAACAAATAAAACCTGTTGCTATTTATTGAAATTGTTATTTCTTTGTTTTTTCTTTGTTCTTTTTTATACCTTTTTTGTTATTTTTATGTCCTTCAAATCAAATAATTTTTTATGCTAATCATATTTATTTTGGTTTTGTTATTTTTTGTTGTTTTTAATTACTCTTTTGTTAAAATTTTTGAATTTTTTATCTTTTGAGATAATTTTATGGTTTTCATTGTTTACACAATAATAATGATAATTTTAGTAATTTTTTTTCCTGTTTGCAATCTTGTTGAAGTGTTTTGATTTTTTATTATTATTTAGGACAATTTAATAATTTTTATTTTTTAAACTATAACGATGATGATAATTTTATGCTTATAATTTCATTGAAATCCGTCAAACAAATAAATTCATATCAATTTAAAATTTATATATTTTATTTAATACTCACATTCACAAAACTTTTGTATATATTTATTATTTTACTTAAATTTATAATATTATAAAAAAAACATATTCTTAATATAATTTTTTATATTTTAAAAAATATAATTTTAACTGCAGCGAAACACGGGGCTAATTAGATAGTGTTTGTATAAAAAGATGTATAACATATGTGGAGCACATTCCATCTTCTGTGTCTGAATATCATATGCATTGATGAAGTACAGGATAACTAGTGGGGGGAATACTTCAGCCCCATGCCCTTTAACCGCTTTCATTTTCACTGTAGCCTCACAGGATGAATTTTTTTTGCTTGTAGTCATCCAGCCTTTTATTTTGGTGATTACATTCTACCAAAGCTAACTAGATTTATTTTTTTAATGTAGTCTTTCATCTATTTAATTTGGAATTTTCATTTTTTATGGTCAAATAAGGATTGCTGCTTCAAATTTGTTAAGTGATGATAATATTGAAAGAACACGGACAGAAGCTAGAAAAGTGGATAAAATAAATCACAATTTCAAAATTGGGGCAGAAGATTGACTACTGTTGTAATTTTCAAATGATAACTTTTATTCTTCAAGATTTTTTTTAAAAATCAATTTTATCTTAAAACTTTATTTTTTTTCAGTTTATAATTCGAGAAAAAATAGAGATTGGATTCTAGTCAAACAAATAAAATATATCGATTGATAATGATTTTGACAATAAAAAAAACAATTTTGTTGCTATCAAGTTCTATTTTTTAATCTATTTTTGTCCTATTTTCTAAGCAAGAAAGGCGTAATCAGATGCTTCCTCAGGCGAATTTTACTTTTGACAATCTATTTTTTGACCTTACCTTTTACCTACAATGATAGATCCAAGCTCGAGAAATTTTTTAATTAAGATTGATTTTATATTTTTCGATTATTAAAGCCATTACATGTTAATTGATAAATCTAAAGTGTTTTTAAAAAAAAAAACATTTTAGATCAAATAACATATTAAACATTAAATTTTCAATAAAAAAAAACTCATGGCTCGCTTTTTTGGTGACCCTCGGGTTATTGGAAACTAACCAAGCTGATGATGAGTCATATGCGTTATTGTTTTTTAAAAAAAAAAAACAAAATCAAGCCTCTTTTGGATGGGCCAAACACATAAGCCCGTGTGTGTGGTGTTTTTATATATATATATTTTATACTTTGGTTTATTAACTATAAATTATTTTGAAATTTTGTTTATCCGGTGTCGTTGGGACTCTATTTATGTCCATAAAACCATAATCTTTTTTTATATTAGTGTAGGTTTTTTCTTACAAACCCTTCATGATCATATTCTTATATTTTATCAAGTCACAATGTTTTGTTTTTGTTTTTTTTATTAAATACCATTTAATTTCTTCTTATGAAATTATTTTTCATTACATTAATCGGCATACTATCACAAAGCTAGGAACGACTGTCCAGCTAAAAAAACGGTTGGGCCTTAGAACTACTACACATCATTCCAATGGGCTAACCGCTAATGGCTTAAGGTGACCTTGTTATCTTAAATTGGGCCTCTAACGAAACAATTGAAGTAGTTGCTGTGCGGGTCGAAGCCAGGGTTGCGGGTTCAAGCAGTGCTATTTTCTTTCAGACGATCGTCGTGTATTTTTCTTTTCAAAAACCAGAAGGGGTGGAAAGAAAAATAAATTATTGGCCCAGGACATCAGGTGTCACTCAAGCCTACACGTCTGCTGTATGGCGACACGTTTAGCCCTGCACACCGGTCTCTCTTTTACTGGCTCTTTTGATTCTTCGTTTTTTAATTTCATTCTTTATTAAATTATATCTGTTGTTGATAAATATCTTTTGTATCTCTTATTATATAATTAAAAAATAATTTAATATGATAACAAAAATCATGTAATCTATACGACAGTCTCAATAAAATAACCAGAATTCATTCAAACTTATAAAGTACACTTTCCAAGAATTTCAAATATTACAACCATACTCAAACTCACTATTCCAGAGCTTCGAACTTAGTTTTTCTTTATTCTGAAAGGTATTAATATGTACAATTACACAACAAGCATATAATATATGGAGAGTGGACCTCAGGAAAATAAAACTTAAAGAGAAAAAAAAAATAGGGGCACAAACTTAATGCTTCAAAAATCACTCAAGTCACGAGAAGCAGCCAATCTCTTGTAAATTTCCAGGAGCAGCCTGCTATCAACCTCATCACCGGAAGATACCGTTGAAATATGTTGATCTCTGGCAACTTTCTTCCCCCTGAAGAAACCTTTGTTGTTCAAGCTGGCCATGTTCGCTGCCAGCCGAATCATCACACCGATATAAGCATCGTGAAACTTTGCCAGAAGTTTGATCGGTGAAGCGATTTTTATGTGCAACTTCGGGACTGCTCTTAGTTTCCACCGCCGCCCTGAACCAAGCCTTGCGATTGTCAGCTTTCTTTTATTTGCACCGTTGAGTCTTTGGTATCTCCTCCTCCTCCAGCATCTCTTCACGTTCTCATAACATGTACTTGAAATCATCTCCATTTTTTTCTGCTACGAGAGAGGGGGGGAGGAGAGGGAGGGAGGGAGAGAAAGAGATTTGCAAGGAGGAAGATATTTTGAGAGAGTTTTATAAAGAGGCTTGTTAATTATTAGTTTTCTTTTCTTTTCTTTCTATTTATCTAAATTTTCCAAGTAAACGCAGGCAGGGATTTACAATCCATGCGAGCTGCGTCCTTTACGTTCCATGCTGGGTCAAAGACAGAATTTCTGACCTAGCTAGCTAGATATTAAGGATAAAAGAACAATTATATTCCTCTTTCGATGCACTGTGTCACGTGATAAAATTATTAAGATAAACACAATAAAAAAGACTAGAATTTTAAGTGAATTGTATATTATGAATACTTAGTCTTAGCCTAAATACAAATAAAATATATATAGGTTAAATAAAAAGTATCTTTAATAAATAAGACTATATAAATATTATTTAACAGCATTGTCTGTCTTCCTTTTAGAGTCTAATTAATATGCAACTAATTTGATTATATTGGAGATTTTTTCAATAAATTAGATAAAAATTATAATTGACGTTTCTTGACCTTTCATCATTCCATCGTTCCAGGCTCCTTCTCTTCTCAGCATAAGTCAACTCTCCAAGTTAATGATTCCATTGCTAGAGCAGTGGCTAATTCACATTCGTGTAATTACAAGAAACAAAATTCTACTATTGATTTATCTTGCTTTGTGTGCATCGTGAGAAAGAATTCACTTTATAATTATATGTGTGCGTGGCATATTCTATAGTAATAATGTTAGAAAAACATATTTATATGAAAAAATAAATAAAAATATGAATGAGTCACCGGTTATAAAATTTAAGTTGGATAAAAAAAATTCAAGAAACACAGATAACAAAATTTAATATTTTTAAATCCTTGATCCATATATATATGATCACCAATTAAAAAAAATGAATATTTTTATAAATTTCAATCTTTGTCTGAATTTCTGCTTATCCTACGGCATGATGGATCTAGGTCGAGCAGTTCAACAAAACTCTCCGGGTCATGCTTTTCCAAAGAACCCTAAAAGTGATCTATCAATCACTGATGTTTTTTTAGATCCACCGTAAAAAGAGAAGAAAAAATGTGTCCGTAATTATTATTCCATCAAGATAACATTCAATTGACCAGGATGCGTTGACTGGGTTTTTCCCCTTCATTGACTCTTAAATGCTGAAAATGGAGAATTTTATGATTTTTGTGGAATAATTAATATTATCATATTAATTATTTTTTAAAACTCGTTTTTAAAAAATAGACAAACACTATAAGAAAGAGAGAATAAAATTCATATATATCTATAAAAAATATCTTTGTCTAAGATATATATCTTTTCTTATAAATAAATTCAGAATAACTAATAAATAACATTAATATAAGATTTCTCATTAAAAAACGGAGTTTATATGCTGTACAATTTATCAAAGAATTCAGTGGATTCTAAACAAGAGCAAACAAGCTAATTAAGGTGTCAGTTTGTAAACAAGTTGAAGTGTCATTTGTGAATGTAGTTGTGGTAGCTTTTCAAAGTGATTATCGTGCTGAAATACATCAAAATAATATTTTTTTTTATATTTTTTTTAAATTATTTTTAAAATCAACACATTAAAATGATCTAAAATACATAAAAATATATTTATTTAAAATAAAAATAAATAATTTTTTTTTTCAAATTTTAATTGAAAACCTCGCAATGCCAAACAGATACTTTTTATCCATCCAAGTCTAGGGGGTTGGCATGGATCATGACGATTTGTTCTCTTATGCAATAAATATATTTAAATATATCAGCTCGCACATTCAAATCTAATACAAGCTACAAGAAGAAAAATAAAAAATTCAATGGCACACGTGAGATTCAATTTAAAAGGATATCAGTCTTGGTTTACAAAATCTGCCCCGTGATATCCTAATCGTTGACAAAATAAAAATGATATGCGATTTTTTCTATCTTTTTGTATCATCATTCAAAGGCCTCCGTACTCTACTGCCGGCCCAACAAGAAATTGAAGACTTGGTCTACGAAGAGAAACTTCCGTAGCCTGCCTACCTCTCCTAATAGTTAGACTACGGGCCTCACGCTGACCTTGAACGCTCTCTATCGTACACAAAAGGCCCACGTTTAAGAAAAATAAAGAAATTCCCTTGCCGAACATAACACAAGCCATGTACACCTAAACGATGCCGTTCAACGAAACGAAGGGGCGTTGCGGGGAGTCGAGCCAAAATCAGAATCAAACAAACTAGCATAAGTTCTGGAAAGCCAAAAGCTCTTACACTGAAGAATTGAACCTAACACTGTACGGACGGGTGTTATCCCTACTTACTTTACGATCAAAACCTATTCCTCTCGCTTTCTGCTCCGTCCAGCATCGGCCTGGTGTCCCAAATATTGACTCTTGAAGTTTCGGTTCCGTGTTGAGAATCAACGTATACGCTCTCAAGTTCTGACTGCTGCACATTGAGACAGTCGATGTTGTTGGATGACTGGCCGCCATTTCGGGACTCTGCCAACATCTGGAAATATGCGTGAGGTCCCCAGCCTGCCACATTCAATAAATGACATGAGAAATTCTCGCCAAACAGTTTCAACTACTAATACAATAAATATAGCATGCACTTTTGATGCTGCGTGAACATTCAAATAGGCTCTTGATGTGACCCTTTTTTCAGACGCGGGGGAAACTCTACCTATGGGCCCAAATAAGCAAATAAAACTTCTTATAAATAGTATACTACGCATATCACAATCACTTTATTTCAGCCTCTAATTAAAAAGAGGGTAGTATTCCAGTTTTTCTCTTAATCTACTGTACATTCATGAGCAAGTCTCTTTATTTCCCTGAAGATGAAGAGGAAACCACCTTGCAATTAAGCAACATAATGCATGCGCACAGGCACCTTCAAATATTTTGTGATAGATCACAAGACACAAGATGTCAAATCGAAGGGGGGGAAAGCACATGGCAGGTATTGCCACTATAATATACAGCAAGGAAAAAAAACTCTCTGCCACCTTTAGAAAGGAAGATATTTAGGAATTCAGGATTTTATAAATCCAAGCGTCTAAAGCATCTGGTTCATGACAAATCAATGCAATTGCTGCTTCTGGTTTGAATTCAGACATATCTCTATGAGGCTCTGGATGTCTTTTTTCAACTTAAACAGAAACATCCATAAAGAAATCCCAACCTTAACATTCTAATCTCCATAGGCTAGGTAGTGCATATTACAAATTTCCACGATCAAAATTACAGGAAACGGCCAATATCTAAGAATCCACCAGCCTTGTCACTGTACTCTTTTTTTGAGTAAATCAAATGACAAACCTTGCCACGAGTTCTTAGCATGTCAATAAAATGCATTTATTGAGTGTCAATTCTTAAATGATGAAAGCATAATTCCAAATATATAAAGAAAATGATTGTAGAGAATGGAGACAACAGATTTTACAGAGGAATAAAGAAGAATATACCATCGATATCATACGGGGGTGGGAAGAATTGCAAGTAGCAAAATGCAGCAATTGTTAGCCCTGCATGAAAAGGTGACAAAGAAATGAAAAAGGTTTCGCTGTTACAAGAAGTTGGGAATTGAAGCAATATCAGAGAAATCCTAGATGAACAGACCTATAAGTGCCCCAGCAAATACATCTTGCCAGTGATGCCAGTAGTCATCAACTCGAGAAACTGCCACCAAAGCAGCAACAAGCAATGGGAGGAAAACAATACAAAGCTTTGCAACATGGCCCCTGCGGTCAAAAACTCTAATTTTCCCAGACAAGTACAAGGACAGAAACCCAAGACCTGCAAATGACCCTGCATATCAACAGGTAAATTTCCCTTAGCAGAGTTATTTTTGGCTATGCTAAAGTCAGATAAACAGCCGCTACCTCAAAACAGTCGAATTTTTGCAAATAGCTCCCAAACATACAGATGCATGTGCACACAAACATAAAATAAATATACCCGTAATCCAAAAAAACAGATGTTGGCAACTATTATTAATAATGGAACACGTGATGGACTGAATTCATGCAACCATGGAATTCTTCACTTGTTTCCCAAACAGCCACAAATACTAGGCAAAAGAACATGTATTTTTTGTCTCCAAACAGTATCATTTGATGAAATGCAGAGAACATTGCTTCTTAACTATTTTAAACTAAATAAGATAATTTTCAGAGCTTTAAGGGGGGATGGTTTACATGTCCCAAGTTTACCTATCGTTACTTCAGCCCTGAGTAAAAGCAAGTGTAACACTTAGCAGCATAGCATGAACAGACCATTACTACCACCAAAAAAAATGATAGCACAGTAATAAAGCATATGTTGAAGAGCTTGAATAGATGCTGAAGAATGCTAAAACATTTTCCTGTTTATTTTGTAGAGCAGAGCCAAACATCGGAATAATAATTCATTCTGACAGCAAATATTTTTAGTGGAGACTCACTCAGTTTTCAAGCAAACAACAGAATGTAGGCTAAATGTCAATCTCCACAATTTATTTCGCATTCAGCAATTCATCATTGTATGATAGCAAATTAAATGGAACCTTAACTTTTGGGAATTTAAGGGCAAACAGCACTTGAGTCAAAACAGTACATCTCAGGCAGGGTAATTTAAGTGTATAGGAAAACACCATTCTCAAGCACATATGACTTGGAACAAAAGGATAAGTGTTAGATTCCATAATTTGAAAATCATAGCCCTCAAAGTAATGGACCTACTTACAAGAAGTATGTCCACTTGGGAAGCTTTTATGACCTTCCTTGATGACACTCTTCACTCCAGTACACATCACATCGCTTGTGACAGGATGAAACACCTGGAAATGCAACACATGCATGTGACTGAGTACAAATACAAACACTAGCAAGAACTTGCTTGCAGTAACTTTGGACCAACAAATTATTAAGAAAGATATCGAGGAAGTTTATTAATGAGACAGCATACCCCTTTTCCATCAGGGAAACATCGCCAAAAGAAGTCTGGACGAGGTCGACCAACAGCATCTTTGATTGCGTCAGTTATAACTCCAGTGATAAGCACAGAAAACATAAGGCCTGAAAAATCATTAATCCATCTGGTGTTGGCAATCAGAATAGTAATATACATTAAGAGATGCAAGAAATTCATAAGGAAAACCTCAAAGAGAAAACAGGAGCTACCCAGAATGGCATGGTGCATATCGTAGACATTCCTTCTTATGAAATAATACAAGAGAATGATAGCCAAGGGCAGCAATATTGCAACAATCTGTTATGAGAGAGAAAGAGAATTGTTTAGCAAAATTATGATATAACTGAATCTCAAGAAATAATCTCTCTTTTGTAATAATATTTTCGGTAAAGCGGAAACATACTGGAACAGCCCAAGTAGGAACAGTATTGTCCTTCAGAGGGTATGACAGGTCTGTCAGCATATCCTTTCCAACAAAGCGGTGAAAAGGCTCTATAACGTTCAAAACGACCTCAATAACCACAAGAAGCATTAGAATTAACCAGTCATGCATATGTGTCCTCGCAATTTGGATTCCATGGGATCTTACAGTGTGCGTACCCAACTGAATATCCGGCATTTCTACAATTTTTCGGGGACAGACAGCAAAACCACTGGAGAAATCAAACTGCAGATAAAAATGGTAAACGTTACTAGGGGAAATAAATGGAAAAAATATTTTATTTTTGTAAGAAACAAATTATTAACACGGTTATGAAGGAGACTATTAATCATAGCATGATAATCAACAGCATTAGTTACTCGAACTACATCTCGTACAGTACAGCAATATTCTAAGGATATGAATGCCATAAAAAACGAAGTGATCTGAAGGCCTAAAATGAAACAAAACAGTTTCATGCTAACATTTTTTATTACTTTCATGGCAGTAAAGCAATCTCAAACTAAATTGCCACAGCACACAGGCCTCAACACATCTCAGAGACAAGTACAAATCTGTAACCAGGCATAGCTGAATTCCGCTACAAATCATGGATTGTCTCTACTATGATCTAAATGCCTTCAAGATTTACACAAGTTGCTAAGATTAACACCCAATTTTTAGGCTGGACTCAAATTTACCCGAAGCAAGCGATCTAGTGTCTCTTCAAGCAGGTTTTTGAATTAAACGCTGCGTTTGATTATTTACTGGGTAAAGAAAAATAACAGTCTCATTCCAAAATAAAAGAAGAAAAGAGAAAATACAAAAACAAAAATCCATAATAATAAGCCTGACAGCATCATGTCAAGTCTTTATCCTTTTCTTCAATCATTTATTAGCAAACAGAGACAAAAAATGAAAAACAATCTCCTTTCCTTCCCTGTCTTTACCTTTCCTTCGGTTTCTCAGGAACCAGAGAGTTGAAAATAACTCAGATACAGAAATTACAAGCATCAGCTTCACTACTGAGTTGATCGGAAAAAGTAAATGAGAAGATAGAGACACGAAAGCTGTTGTAAATTCAAATTATTGAGAAGATGGAACTGACCTGAGAGAGAATCGGAATTTTTTAATGTGGATGAGATGTGGAGAGAAAGAGAAAGGGCGAGTTTTTTGAAAGAAAAAGAAATGCGCGTATCATCTGTCATCAAATCTTACTTTATTTGTACAGTTGGAACTTTTAATTACTTAATAATAATAATAATAATAATTAATATAAAAAGAAAAGGTAATTTAGAAAGAGACAAACAAATGTGTGTGTAAATAAGGGTCAGCGACAGTGGCAGTTGTGGAGTGGTGGGGATAGAATCGACAGGAAAAGTTTCTGTTCACCTAAAATCCTCTAGTTTTCCATATTTAGCCGCATTCTGCGTCATAATTAATTTCGGAATGTTTTTTATATATACCGAGGGCCACCACCGGAATGTATCCGTCCAAATTAATGAAGCTGATCCTATCTCTGTCATCAGGTTAAAGCCTCCCGTTGGCAGTACAAAGCACGGGTACGTCAAAGGAAAGTTAAATTTATTTCTGAATCATCATATTGATATAGTGATTGTTTTGTTTGAGAAATATTATTTTTAATGCTTTTTGGGTTATAATTATATTAAAATAATATTATTTTATTTTTAAAATCTTTTTGACATCGTAGTAAAAGAATAATCTAGTACACCAAAACCATTATTCTAAAATAAAAAAAATAAATATTTTTTCAAGATTGTTTTTGAAAATTCATGTTTTTCTAAAAGTGTAAGCT
The DNA here is from genome assembly GCA_032356905.1 of Salix exigua. Taxonomy (NCBI): domain Eukaryota; kingdom Viridiplantae; phylum Streptophyta; class Magnoliopsida; order Malpighiales; family Salicaceae; genus Salix; species Salix exigua. The sequence continues at coordinate 9,534,438 of CM063597.1, forward strand.
ATGGTTGTTTTTAAAGTATTTTCATTTAAAAATATATTAAAATAATATTTTTTTATTTTTAAAAAATATATTTGATATCATGAAGAATATTTAAAAACACCAAAAAAATTTAATTCAAATAAAAAATAAAAAAATATTTTTTTCTTTCAAGAATAACTTTGAAATACGAGTGTAAACCAGGGTTATTGATCCCGTCCGGGTGTCATTTCGGTTTTTTGTTTGGAACGGAACGTTCTGGTTTCGATACTGTTCGAGTACCGTTCTGGTTTTGTACTGTTCATATTTATTTAATTATATATATGAAAAAATAAAATATTAATTTAACAATTATAATTTAAATTCAAGATAAATGAACTTTAAATCATACAATACAAATATAATCTCAAAATTAGAAACATCTTTAAAATTCCAAAATATTATGAAAGTAAAATGTTCTAAAATAAAAGAAAAATACATCAAACATCTTCTACATCATTAATATAAAAATATTAGAATTTCTTATTATGCATCCCAAAAAAATAGTAAATACCATAGTAAGATAATTACAAAGAGAATAGTACTGAAAATCATATGTTCAAAAAGAAAAGAAAAAAACAGATTTTGAAAAAAGAAGAAGTAAAATTCGGAACACAATATGATATAAATAAAAAATCGTAAAATCGTAAGTAAAATATTTCTAAATACAATACAACATAATTATGACTATAAAAATTCATTAGTTAAGGTTCATATATAATTCAAAATAATTTAAAAATACATTACAAAACAATTATGTCCATAGAATTTCATTAGGTAAAAACTAACAAATTTAAAATAAATATTTTGATGATATGCTATGTAAATTAAAATCAGTCCCATGCCCATCATTTTCCTCGTTATTTTTAATACATTTATCAAAAGTATTATTATTGAAAGGATTATCAATACTAATACTGGTATCAACACTCAACATAGATATTACTAGTACTAGCTCTAACTCTAACAAATTATTTCTACATTAGGATATGAAAATGATTTAAAAACATCAAAATTTTTTAATTTAAAGTAAAAAATAAAAAAAAATCAAGAATAAATTTTAAAATTAATATTACTGATTTTCAAGAGTGATTCCATGATATATATATATATAATTGTTATTTTTTTTAAAATCAACACAACAATTTTATTTTTTTATAATATATATTTTTCAAAATTAATTTTAATATATATATATATATATATAATTTGTCCAGCATAATGCTGGACAAATTGTTCCGATGTGGGACAATAAAATGTGTCCCACATCGGTATATATATATATAATAATTTGTCCAGCATAATGCTGGACAAATTGTTCCGATGTGGGACAATATAATGTCCCACATCGGACAAATAAAAAAGCATTCTCAATTCTTCTCTGCATTAAAGACTTTCACTCCAAAATCTTCACTCTTCTTGTCCCACATCGGACAACTACATGTGTTTCTCAATTTTTCTTCAATAAATACTCGTCTCCACTCTATCTTCAGAGTCCACCTTCGGCTTCAGCCGGAACGGAATGCCCGGGTCAAAACCGAGGCGTTCCAGCCGGAATTGGGCCGGAATTTCCGGAACAGACCAGAATTAAAACCGGAATCTCCGTTTTGTACTGGTTTTATAAACGGAACGGAATGTTCTGGCCGTTCCAGCCGGAACGGAACAGGATCAATAACCCTGGTGTAAACAGCAAAGTTATTGATCCCGTCCGTTCCGCCGAACGCCCGATCCGTTGCAAAATCCGGGACAAAGCGGCGACGTTTTGTCCGGTAAAAATCCCGCCGATTCCGGAAAATCCGCCAAATTCAGCCGAACGCCTGCTTCGCATCGGGCGTTCGCTCCGAGTTCAAAAATTCCAAATAAAACTCTAAATTAAAATAAATACATTTTGCCGCTGGTTCAAACTTCAAAACGGAGCCAAGAAAAAAAAATAGAGAAGAGGATGGGGAGACGAGGAAGAGAGTAAAGGAGATGAGGATGAGGAGGAAAAAAAATAAATGGAAGGAGATGACTGATGAGGAAGAAAAATAAATGGAGAAGAAGAGATGATGAAATGAGGGTGACAGCAGCTGGGAGAAGGAGATTGGAGCTTTAGTGTTATGTTGGGTTTGCCTTTTATACTTAGTTATTATAATAATAATAATAAAAAAAAAAAAGAAGGAGGAGGTAGTTACGGGGGGTTATGTTATATAAATTATTAATAATAATAATACTTTCTAGGGGGGGTTATATAAATTAATAATAATAATAATAATAATAATAATAATAATAATAATAATAATAAAGTAGGTTTATACGGGGGAGGGGTAATAATAAATTAATAATAATAATAATAATAATAATAATAAATAACTAAATAAAAATATGTTTCTAACTTTCTAGGGGGGGTTATAAATTATTATTATTATTAATAATAAAAATAATAAAAAAAATAATATTTTTTTTTGGAGGGTTAATTTTTTTGTGGGTCTTTTAATTATTTTAAATTTATTTTTTTAATTTAAATATAATTAAAAATAATAATTTTATTGTTGGAGGATTTTTCAAAAGCAATTATTTAATTATATAACTTACTCCTATTTATTATATAATTAATTGTATAATTAAACTATATATAAAATACTTGAACTTTATTTAAAATAAGATAAAAAAAATGGTTCTTTTATTAATGATGTAGAAGATGTTTGATGTATTTTTCTTTTATTTTAGAACATTTTACTTTCATAATATTTTGGAATTTCAAAGATGTTTCTAATTTTGAGATTATGTTTGTATTGTATAATTTAAATTTCATTTATCTTGAATTTAAATTATACTTGTTAAATTAATATTTTATTTTTTTCATATATATAATTAAATAAAAATGAACAATACAAAACCGGAACGGTACCTGGAATGGTACCGAAACCGGAACGTTCCGTTCCAAACACAAAACCGGAACAGTACCCGGGACGGGATCAATAACTATGGTAAACAGTAAACCATCAATGTGGTGGGTTAGAGGGGTGCCCACGAATTGTGCATTAATAGAGGTTGCTTTCCTTGATACAAATTGTAACAAAAGGAGGGGGTAAATAATCCAGCTACTTTTCTTCTTCTTACGTTAGCTGCAGTATATAATTATGCTTCCAAGGCATGCTTGAGCCTTTATTTGTGGATTTTGCGTTTTTCCAGCAATTTCACAATTTGCTAATGGAAGTCTTTTACGAGCTTTATGCAACACGTCGTCGTAAATCCATCACATATAAGACGATAAGCCCCTCTCACTAATTGACTGCCAAAAACAGAATGAAGGTCTTTCATTTGTCAATCTTCAGCTTTCCTGATCACATCTTCTCCGCGTGCTTGTGAATTTCCTATCTGTCCTGTGATGTGATGCGGATTGTTTTTCAATTTAATAAATATTAAAATATTCCTTTTATTTTTAATATTAACACATTAAATTTTTTAAAAGCACCAAAAATATATCATTATTATATTTTTCAGGTAAAATGCAATTCCAAACACAAAAATAAATGGTGCAATCAAAATCATATTGTTGATTTGCGCTGTAACACTGACCATCGTATTTTATCTTTCTTGTTGAAAAAATCCTTTTTTTTTAATAACAGAGAAAATAGTTGAAAATCAACTGCTTGTTTTTGGATATTTAAAATTTAAGCTTCGGGACATGGTAGGTTATTGATTTGTGTTGTGATGCTGGTTAAACTATTATTTTATTTTATGTAAAATAAGTGTTTCAGTGTTGTTAATGTTTTTATAGTAAAAATAAATTTATTTTATGTAAAATAAGTGTTTCAGTGTTGTTAATGTTTTTATAGTAAAAATAAATTTATCAAGTAGGGATTGATTTGATATAAATTGATCAGAAATAAATATTTCATATGATTATTTTTTATAAATATTGAGACAACAATATATTTGATTGATTCGGATCAATCTAATTTATGTTGTTAATGTTAAGGAATCATCTCACATACAAACTTAAGCTTGTAAATGAGTCCCATAATATGATTTATATTATTCTCTAACAGCTTAATATGCATACCAGATTATGAGACTATAATAACTTCATGAACAACAGATTTAAAGTTTAATTTCTAATAAATTCTTTGTTGAATGGTGAGATTAAAAGAAAAAAACACGATAATTTTGGTTAACTCGTCACCCAGGTCATGAGTTCAGGATAACCCAATAAATTATGAAACTCAATCAATTTAATGCTAAAATATTAAATTAAAAAAATCAAATAAAAATAATACACGAGAACAACTTCACTCAACTAGGTTAACTCACCGAACATGCGATCTAAGTCGTGAGATGACAATAGCCTCGCACAAAAAACTAAAATAGATCATAAAATTTGATTCTCAACAAGTTCGGTATTGAGTATTCCTGGATGATAGGTTAACGTTATTTGTTTTTCCAAAATAATAACGATTATTTTTAAAATATTTTTAAAATATTTTTATTTGAAAATATAATTATCATTTTAAAATTAACATATTCAAATGATAAAAAATTAATAAATATAATTTCATTTAAAAAAACAGCAAACAATATTCTGACATTGCCAAGCACGCATTTTTAATTATTTTCTGGAACGATGGGGAGGTGAACTCCATGAGAAGTAAAGATGAGCTCTTATTTTAAAACTCAAATAAATTTGTAGTGGTGATGAAATATGAAGCATTTTATTCGCGCTTTTAAATGAGATCGTAGCTCTTCAAGTGTCTTAACTGTTAGTATTTTTACAAATGAGTACGTTGACTTTTCCCAGCTATTTAAAAAGTGATAATTGAGTTTATTTTTAAATGTCGGTTAAATATATATTTTTTAAATAAATGCTCGCATGGGATGCATGCAGGGTCCCCGGCGGACCACCCGACTCTGTTGAGAAAAACAAATCAAATAAAACTATCAAGATTAATTTTAAGGCGATCTGGATGTTGAAGGTGCAAGATAAAAAAACATTGAATCCATAATTCAAGACATGAGAACAAGCTAAAATTATATAAAAGTAATATATATATATATATATATATTATATATATATAAATCTAATCAACATGATGTTAAAGAATAAAATTATAACAAAATGAAAAAAATCAAATCCAATCTAAGCTCCCAGAAATAATTTTTGGAATGCTCGAAAACTGTTCTTCACCATTGGGTTCAGTTAAATTAGCTTATAAAGTATTTTAGTAATCTTACATGTAACAAAAAAGTGAAAAGTATGTGAAACCCATTTGAATTGACAGTTTAATCCCTTAAAAGGAATATTTTATCTATTAAACTAAGCTATAAATTTAGTGTTATCAGATAAAAATAATTTTATTATATAGTCAGCTTTCTCTCAAAGCTCTTATAATTTGTCAAACCGCTGTTCGTCCTTGTATATTCTTTGCTTGTTCATGACATAAAGACCCTATCCTCTTTTCCTCCTAGGATTCACTGCCGTCAAGAAAAAGATGGCGGCGTGGCATCTGCGGTTAACAAGAGGATTTTGGGATGAGATTGAAAATAGTTTTTTATAATTTTAAATTATTTTGATGGGATGATGTTAAATATATTTTTAAAAAATAAAAATATATTATTTTAATTTATTTTTAAATAATATTTTTCAAAAATAATCTCGATTATATTTACAATTAGTTCATCAACTGTGCTAACACGCGCGTGTGTATTAGCAGAAAAGTTAAACGGCTGTAGTGAAATTACTGTCAACTCACATTCATTTTACTATAGTAATCGACCCTGTATTATTTTGTTTTTTTGAATTCTCGTTACATTTTTTCAAATTCGTTTTTTTAATTTCATCTTTCCGGGAAACTGACGATTGATTTTTTATTTTATTTTATTATAATAATAAAATCTTATATATTTAATTTTTAACGTTAAAAAAATGTGGTGTCACCCATAATATATATATATATATATATATATAGTTGAATGAACTTTGTTTTGTTTTGTTTTATTTAAGGGGAAAGTTTTTCAAACCTTGTTAATATATATTTTTTCAAATTTATTAGAAAAAATAGCAAGTCAAGAATGATGACGAGTCAAAGAAGAGAGGAGTCGACATGTCTTAAAAATTAAGGTCGAAATATTGATATAAACCGAAACTGAATAAAAAATCTGATACAATTGAAACTCGACATGACACGTAACACATGATGATTTCCTGCCTGTACCTCACCAGATAACAACTCCATGGCATTATAGTACGCTCAATGTATGTTTACGGTAATTATCTGAGGACGTGGATTTGTTCCTCAAATAGGATACTTGAAAGCCACTACCTTCTTATAAATACTACTAGTAATAAAGTTTCTCCCTTCCGTTTCTAGCTACATGACCAATAAATATACACAACCGAAGATAATATAAATAAAAAGAAAGAAAGACACTCTTCGTTTCTAGGATATGTGTGTGTCCATGACCAAGTTTTTAAAAATCTAAAAACTTAATTAAAATTTAAATAAATATATTAAAATATATCAAAATATATTTTTGTTTCAGTAATCCTAATTTTATTTCAGATGATATTTTACCGGATATTGTTCCTTGATCAAATAGTTAGGGATCGCGAAGCCTTCACATATAGATTTAGTTCGTGATGGAATTACAAATAGTTTGATGAGAAAATAAAAAAGTGTCCAATTTACTTAAATTATTCCTTACATTATAAAAGTATGATTATATATATATATGTGTGTGTGTTTAAGCCCTTTAAAGTAATTTAACAAGTTAAAATCAATATAAAAAACTTGGTAACCAAACATTTGAAATTGTATTTCATTAACCTCAAATTCAACCAATGTTTTAACCAAACACATTAAAATTTATTTTGAATTGCAATGAAAGTATTTTTCATGAAACCGCTTTTAAAATCTGAACCACAAAAACAAAAATAATACCAAATATAACCTAAACCCTAACTCATATCAACGAATGGCGATCGATGCGATGGACGTGTTAAATTATTCATTACATTATGAAATTATGATTATTAATAAAATATTTAAATATACATACATATACATATATATATATGTGTGTGTGTATTTAAGCCTTTTAAAGTAATTTCACAAGTTAAACAATTTTAACCAAACACTTTAAAAATTATTTTGAATTGCAACTAAAGTGTTTTTCATGAAATTGTTTTTTTAAAATCTCTACCACAAAAATAAAAACAATATCAAATACAACCTAAACCCCAACTCATATCAACGGGTTGGACTGATGGGATGGACGTGTTAAATAGGTCATGCTTGAATCTCAAGGAATTTATCTTGTAGTTAATTAAATTTGCTTCATTAATTACTTGATATTCAGAGTCTGGAATTTGAGATCAATATAAAAGAAAACTAGAAAATTACCAAAAACTTCAATTATTTAACCTTAAATTACAAAGAACGGAAGAACAAAACTTTTTTAACAAGCTTTTCACCTTCGCATCCATGGCGTACAAGATATCATTAACAAATCGCTATCATTCATTTAAAGTTGTCAATCATCCTTCTACATTCTATTTGCCAAAAAGAGAAAAATAATAATAAACAATAAAACAACTCGCACAAAATATGTACAAAAGCATATCAGAAGCTAAACACGCATATTCACATCCTTCCGGATTCCAATTCCTCCAGAGGGCGAGGCCGTCTCCGTTTTGCCTGCCTTGTTGACTCACCACGAGTGCATTCATGGGCTGCGAATTAAGTGCATTCATCGACTGCCCCGCATCTGTATTGGCACGTGACTCCTCCAAAGCTTGGAAATATGCATAAGGTCCCCATCCTGAATTCAACAAAGTACAGGGGACAGCTTAGAACAGCCCGTCAATTTCATCAAAGAAACAAAAGTGAGTGCAAACAAAGAGCAGCTCTTATTCTGATAGATTTTGTCATGAAAAATAATCAGCAAACAGGAAGATCCAGCACTGCCTGTGCAACTGCAACATCTTATTCAGAAGTCTAGAATGTTAAGGTATCATCTCATCTAAAAATTTAAGTTATAAGATAAAATTTCAAAATATGATTTATATTATTCTCCAATACATATGAAAATCTTTTGGGTTTGAAACTTTTACGGTCTCACATTACTTTGTACTTGATTTTTATCAAACAAAATAGGATAGTGAGATTTGAACTCGTGACCAGGGTCAATAATGCTCTGATTTCATGTTAATGAACTATTTTATCAAAAGAATTAAAATATTAAATATAACTCTAAAATATAATTTATATTAAAATATAAAATACATAGCAAGAGTAAGTTTAGGAAATAAAGGCGATAGAAATCTTACCATCATCATTGTAAGGGGGTGGGAAAAACTGTGCATAGCAGAATGCTGCCACAATCAGCCCTGCTACCATATAAAAGCCATTCAAGTTAAATTTTGAAATGCATGTTCATCTACCCTTTCTCTATCAGTAATTGAGAACAGAAAAACAGACCTAGAAGGCCTCCAGCAAACACATCCTGCCAATGATGCCAGTAATCATCAACTCGAGAGATGGCGACGAGAGATGCAGCGAGTAGAGGAAGAAAAACGATGCATAGTTTTGCCACGTGCCCTTTCCGATCAAATGCTTTGATTTTTCCAGATAAGTACAATGAGAGAAAACCTAACCCGGCAAAGGACCCTGCGTACGTTGCAGACATAATTTTTATCGGTTGACTCAACGAGTTCTTCAAATATCTCCTTTTAAAAACACTCACTACTTGGAATACTGCTATGAAATAACAAGTACAAACTGCTTTGTGACTGAAAGGGGACCTCACCCTTATTTTCTTAAATATTTTGCACAGTTGAGTTAGTAATTGTTTCTCTTTGAAAATTACCTTAGTCATAGGAAATGCTACCTGGAAAGTCGCCAAATAATAACATCAGGAAAGTTTTAAATTTCCATTTCACAGGTTCCCTCGTGGTCATATTTATTGAAATACTATTTTGAATCTATACCATATTATCATCCCATGGTTGATGCTACAGATCACAGCACAAATCGACCAAAACAAGACAGATAAGCATCGCAGGATATATAAAACTGTAGCTTACATGAAGTATGACCACTTGGGAAACTTTTATGTCCTTCCTTAACGTCGCTTCCTTTTCCATGACATATTACATTTCCCCACCGATCAAAGAGCTGAGCAGCGCAAAAATAATAAAAAAAGCTACAACGATTGAATATAGTAAATAGTGCCAGGTAAACATGACACAAATTATTAATTTAATATTAAGGTCTATATCAGAACGTAGCAACTTGCTGGGGACTTATTAAGTTCAAGGAAAGAGCTTGCACAAGAAATCAAGAAAATATCAGGCTTATTGAAATGGTCAAAACCAGCTCAACTGCGGACACGGTATTGCTTTTTTTTTTTAATAAAGAAAAGGAAGAAGAAAATTGTTAGGATGCAAAGATGTTATATAATTATTACAAAGAACCAAAAAAATGTATATTAAAAAAATGCATCGAAGAGTTCAAGAAAGGGAAAACAGAGACATACTTCCTTCCCATCAGGAAAGCAGCGCCAAAAGAAGTCTGGTCGAGGCCAGCCAAGTGCATTTTTTATTGCATCCGTGATGACAGCAGTAATCAGCACAGAAAATAAGAGGCCTGCTTTTAATTTCGTGAAAAAATATTCATCACTATTTTACTCAAAACGAAACAAAAAGGTACAGGCCAGACATAAAAAACATAGTGCAGATGGCATTACCTAGGATACTGTGATGCAGATCATAGACATCTTTTCTTCTGATATAAACTAGGAGGAAAACGGCAACGGGCAACAAAACTGCATACAACTGAATATCAAAACGGTAAAGACCCTGATGAATTATGTATTCGTTCTCAGCAACACAGAACCACAAACAGAAATATTGAAAAATTAATCGATATATATTTGGCTTGGGATGTTCAATCGATGCACACCTTTCAGAAAGCGTAAACCCTTTTCAGATAATAAACAACTTGATAAGTTCATGCTGAAGAAAACTTACAGGCACGGTCCATACAGGTATTGTGTTCCCTTTCAGAGGATATTTCAGGTCTGTCATCATATCCTTTCCCACGAACCGGTAAAATGGATGCATTACAAAGAGAATGACCTCAATCACTACGAGTAGCAGTAAAATAAGCCAATCGTGCAAGTGATCCCTCGCAATTTTGGCCCCATGAGATTTGATGGTGTGTGTATGCGTCCCCGCCTGGCTCACTCTGCCCTGTTATTGAGAGTAGGAAATTCACAAAAGAAAAAACTCTTACTTCTCATTCAAATTCTTACTTAAACAGCTCAGCACTCCACAACGTATACAACTATAAATTTTAGCTTTGTCTAGTAGTTCTTGTTTGAATCTGTTGATTAGAACTAGCAAGCAATTGAAGCATTCAAGCATATCTTTACCGACAGAGAACTATGGTGAAGAAGAGAACCCGGGACTCAAAGAGTCCATAAAATCTAGTTTCGAGACCTGTTCCTCGACCAATCCCCAGAAATTCATGGACCATTTTTGTCCATTATCCATAGCCACGGAACCATGCGACCCCCAGAAAGCAAAAACCTTTCATCATAACTTCACAAGCCACAATATCAGGTAACTTTTCTAATATAACTTAACATTATTTATCTTTAACAAATTTGCCTCCAAAATTAAATTAGTCCTATGATGATGACATAATAATAACCTGAACATGAAACGGTAAAAAAACCACGCGCGCGCGCGCACGATGCCCAACAAACCTGAAAGATAGCATGGAAATTCGGGAGAGAAAAATATGACATCATGTTCCCCCACGCCATCGATGCACAAACTCAGCGATGAAATTGTTTTCCACGCAGAAGAATAAAGCACTACCCAACAAAGGGAAAGATCAATAATTGATTCTGAGTGAGAGTTAAATAGAAGGAAAGCGGAGAACGTGGAAATGGTGGCAAAGAGTATCAGTCAGTGACAAGGAAGGAGAACAAAAAGGAATCCCTTTATCTTTAATAGGAAGGTGAAGGGAACAAAAAAACAAGAGGAAAAGAAGTAATTTCAAAGCAATGTGTGGGTGGTAAAACAAGGCAATGATTTAGCACAAATCACAGGACCCAAAAAGGTGAATACGATCCGTATACTGTTATTATACAGCATTAAAAGTTATGACATGTTTGGAAAGGAATAAGACTCTGCTTGGTTTAGCATGGGACATCGCCGGCAAGATTGCTGCTTTTGATTTTTACGGTTTTGGAGAGATAGAGAAGAAGAAGATTGAGGGCACTTTAAATTTATATCTCTGCCCGCTGCGCTGGGCGGTTAAGATTTTCTAGACCGGTATGTTAAAGGCCTTTGTAACCGTTTTTATAGTAACCGTTTTCTTTTTTATTTCGAAACAGTGTCGACTTTTCTTATCGCTTGATCATGGTCACCAGTAAAAGGTTCGATTGTGTAACGTTTGGCTCGGCCGTCGGGCGTTTGGTTTAAACGCGTGGGTCCAGTAAATGGGATGGGTAGCCAGAGGTGCCAACGAGAAAATGCCATCTTCCATGAATTGTAGCGGCGACGACGACGTTTTAATGCACGCTACAATTGGAAAGAACACAACTCTTCAATTTCCTTCTTCTTCTTCTTCTTCTTTTCTTAATATTCTTCGATGAGTTTTTCAAAGTCGCATTTGTATCGAAGAAAGGATTTTTCTACAATGTCTTAGATATTACACGTTGAGAAGTATTTTTTTTTTATTTTTATAATCCCTGCCAACGCTTGAATCATTGGCCATTAAATAGTTTATTCAGATACCACAGGGTTGAGATTTTTTTTTCCAAGATAAAACTGAAAGGTTGTTCGCTTCCTCACGATTGAATGTTGATTATAGAAGTGGTTTTTATTTTTTTATCATTCATTTTATTTTATCCTTTCATGTTATTTTATTATATTTTTTATGTTGATGTTTTCTATATTCTATTATTTTGGATTCGAGGAAATTTCACATCTAGTAGAATATATTTTATAGTTGAGTTGAACAAGTAAAATCTCAGATATATCAGTCTTAAAAAAAATACAAATATTTATTCGAATTCAATACCTATATTTTGTTACAAGGCAATGATTTTATTGAAATTGGTAAAAGAAAACACAGTTAAAAGAAAGATAACCGAGCTCAAAAACAATCACAAACAACGGGACATTACTCCGATTTACAGGGGGTGAATCAATTTGATCCAAATATTATACTTTAGTTCATTTGTCTGTCCTTTTAATTTTATAGTTTTTATTTTGATCTCAAACTTTATTCATTTTTACATTCTAGTCCTTTAGATTATTACAGAATAAAAAAGTCATGGAAAAACAAATGCCGGGCCACGTTTCGAGATCGAAAAACTCAAACTTGGTGTCGATAGATTTAAATCAGAAGGAGAATTACAATCGAGGTGTCATCAACTCTTCTTATTGTCAAAAATAAAATAAAAAAGTAGACAGGTAATTATATAAAAAAATGGGGGTTAAATTTGTATTTTTTTTTACACATTAAATGGTGATTTAATGTTATAAATAAGTTTATTAAGGCTTACATAAAATCTTACTATCCAATCTAAAATCAAGCTTTTTAGATAAAAAGTTTTATTTTACAAAAGTATGAACTGTGAAGCTTGTTTAGGGGTGTGGTTGCAGTAGCTTTTCAAAGTGCTTATAGTGCCGAAATACATTAAAATGATGTTTTTTTTATTTTTTAAAAAATCATTTTTTAACATATCCATATCAAAATGATCTAAAACACACAAAAACATATTCATATCAAAATGATCTAAAACACACAAAACATATTCATTTAAAATAAAAAATAAAAAATTAAATTTCGATAAAAACCGATGGGATCGCAATGTCAAACAGGCACCTACCCATGATGTTTGTGAAACCTAGTGCCCGTGTGGTTTTGTGGTGCAAGTGGGATCGCAATGTCAAACGAGCGCTTACCCATGTGAAACCTAGTGCCCATGTGATGCAAGCCATGTTCCAAAAAAAGCTATCACATAAGCGCTTGACAATGCAAGAAACGAGAATCAAACTCATGGTTTCAGTTCCTATGGCCCACATGAACGCTTTTCAACCCTTGGTTATGAAAGAATCAGCTTTAAATAGCTTTTTTATTCCACCGTTTCATTCCTTCATTCCACTGACAAAATCTTTTTCTTAACTTCTATCGTGCTCAAACCCATCTTTATATATATTTATATATTAAATAATCTAAAAATTAATTACAATAAATAAATATATTACAAGAATATCACAAATATAATTTTTATCTCTCAATTCTAATTTTATTTTAGATGATATTCTACTATTTTTCTGGTATCGCAGAGGTCTTCATATATATATTTAATTCGTGATAAAATTACAAGTATAGCTTGATGGAAGAATAAAAACAATTGTCTAATTTACTTGAATTATTAATTATATTTTATTATTATAATTATTAAATCTATAATATTTAAAAAATTATACACACGCACACATGTGTATATATACATATATATACTTTTTAAAGTAATTTCACAAGTTAAAAGCAACATGAAAAGCTTGGTAATCAAATAAACTGTTTTTTTTCAACTTCAAACTTGACTATAATTTTAACCAAACAATTCACTAATTATTTTAAACAACAGTAAAAATATTTTTTTATAAAATTATTTTTTTTTAACATCATGTCATCAACCACACCAACAACCCAAATAGTAAAGAGTCCCTTAATGTTTATCTCTGATCTCTACTTTCGTGGGTCAAAGTCAAACACGAGAAACACAGGTAATAAAAAAAGACTGGGTAAAGTACAAATAAGCACCCCCGTGAACCACGGAATTACAGGGAAAGAAGTGCGGGCACAGAAGCTCTGCTGTCTGCTCAACCATCTGGGCCTCGAGATTTAGTGGGCCGGCTCTGATATATTTTGGATAGCTGTTCAGTGACACATGAGGCCCGTGAGAGAGCCCACAAAAAAATCAGGGATTATGACGATGCTTAAAGAATAAGATCCCTGACATCATTGATTATTATTACAATGTGATAATGAGTTGCAAGACTTGAATTTTGTTTGCTTCAAAAATTTCTATGCTGACATTGATTGCAACGAAGATGATTTTTTTTTAATTTACAGAAGTTTCAATACGTCAGTGTTAAATTCAACCCGCTCTAAGGGCACATGTTATTAGTATTTGTTTGATGGAGTCGATAAGATTTCTTAGAGTGTTTTTAGTTAAAAAAAAATACATGAAAATAATTTTTTTTTAATTTTAAAAAAATTATTTTTGACACCAACACATGAAAATGATAAAAAAATATCAAAATATTTTAATTTAAAATAAAAAATAATTTTGTTTTTCAAAAATACTTTTAAAATTTAATGTCAAACTTTATAATAAAAGCAATTTCCTCTTATTTTGAAGACATTAATAGTTCCTACAACCAAGTGTAATCAAACACATTGATTAACAGTCAGTCAATCAATTAAAATCTGTATTTCCTTCTCTTTTTTTCATATTTCATTACAAGGTTTTCTTATATTTTAATTATGATAATCTTTTTAATTAATTATATCAATACATGACTCCATGTCAGATTTGAAATAATGCCTTGTAACTTGTCAGCACGACATTTTTTTTTTCATGCTTGTATTCTCATTTGTAGCTAGTTTTTTCAAATGATAAAAAGATTATTCTCTTAATACAAGATCAACGAAACGGTCGCTCTATCAAGAATGAACGGTGGTTGCTTCGAATCATTCCACGTAAAAGTAAAAGTTAAAACACCTTTGTATCACATCATCGTCATCTCATCATGGGAATGGAGACCAGACGGCACCGTACCGTAAGAATACTTTCTTCGTTCTCTAGTTTCAGTATCTCAGATAATATCAAGGTGGCCCCCGCCAGCCTGATCTCTCATGGCAAGGTCGAGATTAGAGAGCTCCATTGTTTTTTCCACTAGATATAGCAACTTGGCTCGTTTTTTTCTGGGGCTCCATCAATTACATAGCACCGAGTTGCACGACACTGACTGTCCCTGGAAGATTTATCGTGGGAGTTTAACAATGGTTTTTTTTTTTTTTAATTATCAACCGAAAATCTTCGAATCTACCAAACTGTAATCCTGGCAAAGAGACTGGTAGTGTTAGAGAAAATAGCAATAATTATGAAATCTTCCCGGCCCTCTCTCCGGCGAATCCTTTTCACGGTCTCCTGACTCGCGAGTGGCGGTGGATGATTTCTATAATTTCAAGAGAATCCATTGGCCCAAGTGTGTGACGATCAATAGACGACGATCCATTCAAAATGCGACGAATGGACATTTATGGTTTAGCCCTCTGCAATTACATAAAATAACTCGAGAGTCCCTTCATGCAAATTACATGGTGTGGGCTTGGAACGGGTAGGAAGATCACTATAATCCCCATTTGATTCCTTCCGAGTTGTATCTGGTAACTTCACGCGGTGGGTTCTTATCAACCAAGATCCAGCCCAGAACATACAACAGCAAACTGTTTGGACCTCTTTTATGTGTGTTTGTTAGAGATTGAGATTTATATGTTTTTCTAAATATATTAATTTTTTTTAAAAAAAATTATTGTTAATTTTAGCCCGTTTAAAAGACAAAGAAACACTAAGAAAATAATTTTAAATAAAAATTAATTTTTCAGTAAATGGTATTTTAGCCGCAATGACAAGGACACTCTAAGATTAGCTGCTTTTTTCAGGTGTAAATAAATTCCTAGATTGATTTCCTTTCTTAGGGTCTGGCATCTAATGTTGCTAGCAAAGTTTGGGTCTCAGGCGTGTGAAAATAAAACATGCTCGTCAGCTGCTCTGAGTTAGATGAGTTGGTGTTTAATACTGTATTTTAAAATCATTTCAATGTACTTATATCAAAAATTATTTTTAAAAATAAAAATAAAATATAATTTTAATAATAATTTTAAATAAAATTATTTTAAAAAACAAGCTTATACAATAACAAACAGGCACGGCTTAAGTGAAAAAAGGAATGGTTAGCACAGCTTATTTGATATTGATCCCGTCCCGGATTTGTGTTTGGAACGGAACGTCCCGGTTTCGGTACCGTTCCGGGTACCGTTCCGGTTTTGTACTGTTCATTTTTATTTAATTATATATATATAAAAAATAAAATATTAATTTAACAAGTATAATTTAAATTCAAGATAAATGAAATTTAAATTATACAATATAAACATAATCTCAAAAATTAGAAACATCTTTGAAATTCCAAAATATTATGAAAGTAAAATGTTCTAAAATAAAAGAAAAATACATCAAACATCCTCTACTACATCATTAATATAAAAGTAAGGATCTTGATCTGGCTGTGGAACATAAGGAAAGTCGTCAACAAGACATTCCAATAGCTGGTCATCTCCACCAAGCTCATTCTCCTCATTTACACATGTCTCTTCATCATCTAAATTTAAAGTAGCGAAAGGTGCTTCGATACTCTCCCAACTTATGTCATCTCCGTCAAGAAGACCGGGTTCTTCACAAATCCATTCATTCAATAGATCAATGTTGTCAAGGCTAATGGGATCTAAAGCATCTCTTGTTCTGCTCATATTCCTACAAAGAATAAACACGAAAGAAATTAAAAAATTAATAGCAATGTAATAGAAAATAATTACTAATATAATAATATTGATATTTTACTTACCTCTGTTTAATCTTTAGATTATAGCGAACAAATACTAAATCGTTTAATCTCTTGTGCTCAAGCCTATTTCGCTTTTTTGAATGAATGAATTCAAATACACTCCAATTTCTTTCGCACCCAGTTGCACTACAGCATTGACTAAGAACTCGAACTGCAAACTTTTGAAGTTCTGGAGTATCAATGCCGAATTACTCCCACCATGAAACTAGATAACAAATTTTGAATAAATCAAATATTATAGATAAAAAAAAAGATATTATATTGTAAAAAATAAAAGTTATTACCTGGATTTAACTTTTCTCTTTGACGAATAGCCATGGTTACACCAAAAAGACCAGTTGCTCTCTTATACTCCTCAATTTGGGCACTGATGTTATCTTGAGTATCACAATCAGGAACCAATCTCATAATTGTGGTAAGCAAACCTCGAGTTACCTCCCTTTGTTTTGAAAAAGAAGGCCTAAAATATATTCCAGGATTAAGAAAACATCCTGCTGCATGTAATGGACTATGAAGTTGCTTATCCCATCTAGCATCAATTACCCGAATATATGGTCCATATTGAGACATTCTATTTTTCAACCTTATTTTGATGGCTTCTTTTGCTTTATCCATTGCCTCATATAAATAGCCCATTGATGGTTTTTCTTCACTGTCTGCTAACCTTAGAACTCGTACTAAAGGCTCGCTGACGTTGACAATATGTGCACATCTCGGCCAAAAGTCGTTATCTTGTAAAATTATAGCAGCAATTTCGGTTCCAACCCGACTTTTGCCATGACTTGATTCAACCCATTTTGTGCAAGTAAACATCTGTCGAAGCTCCTTCTTAAACTTCAGTAAACATTGGAGGCTTAAGAAATGGGTTGCAAACCTTGTTATGCCAGGACGACATAAATCATGTCCATTTGTGAATTCTTTCCTCATCAAAGCTAGAACCCATGCATGATTATATATAAACTTGGTTATATTTCTTGCCTTTTTAATGGTTTCATCAATCATTGGAAAATATCTCGGATCACAAATATTTTCTAGCATTAAATCAATGCAATGGGCAGACTAAGGAGACCAAAAAGGTGCCATACCTTTGCTGCAAAGCTTTCCCAGCAGCCTTAAATGAAGCCTCATTATCACTAACAAATTGGACAATATTCTCTTGTCCAACTTCTTTGACAACTTCATCAAACATCTCCAGCAATGTCTCTTTATCTTTTCGAAGTCCTGAAGTGTCAACAGACTTCAAGAATACGGTGCCTCTCGGAGAATAGGCAAGGAAATTCACAATTGGTGCATTCTTCCTATTTGTCCACCCGTCAGCCATAATTGAACATCCATAAACTCTCCAATCAGCCTTGATACTTAAAATGTATTCATGGACATTATGAACTACATCTTTCAAAAGTGGTCCTCTTAAATCATGAAATGATGGGCCTTTAAACCCAGGTCCTATGGATGCTACGACATCTAGCATTGGCTGATAATAATACGAATTAGCACTGTTAAACGGTATATTAGCATCATACCACCATGTTGCTACAGCTATTCTTGCATTGTGTTCCATCTCTTTAGTAGCCATTGCACTTCTAATACTAGGCTGGGAACCCGGGGTAGTTCGTGGAGCAAATAAAGGAATCCTTCTTCCAGATGTACTTGTTCCTTGCATTGTCATTCTTGTACTTGTTTGTGAACGTGTATCACCTGAACGAGGATTTGCAGCATCACCCACTTCTATTTCTTCATCATTGGAAGCTGACTGAGAATTTCCAATATCGGTTCTAATTCTTTTTCTTCTCTCTTTCTCCATTGTCATGTCATCTACCAGTTGTTTCATTTGCCACTTAACCTCCGGAGGGACCTTTTTACAAGGTTCAACTTCACCTTTAATACCAGCAAGGTGGTACTTCAACCGAGTAACACCACCACCATTGATCCGTTTATTACAATAAATGCATATACTTGCATTCTTTACACCAGGAACCACCTGTCCATGAGCCCATGCTGGATCATCTGATCTTGTTGGAGCTGAATACATGGAAGTCCCACCACTAGATGAGTTTTCAGCCATGTAATTTAATCTGTTGTAAAAAAGATAACACAAGTTAGGCATGTATCATTCTTAGCCTTAATCATTTTAACTAAATCTTGAGACAAAAAGAATTACAAGGAGTCAAGGAGTCAAGAATATTATAGAATTTAATAGGAGGGAAATTCTTCTGGAATTTGTCATCCACCGTCCATTAGTCACTCTCACATCTCAATAAGTGAGATTTAATTACCTTACAATATCTAAAATATCAGAGAATTCTAGTTTTCAAACACGCAAGTCCCTGGGTCATAGTTTCTCGGGTGACATATTTGCAACACTAATAAATAATTTTCTATTCATCTTAATTTGATTTTCTGCGTGCATCAACAAAGCTCTACCTACACACACAAGTTTCATGTAATGACTAGTGCCTGTATTTATTGGAAGCTTTCTAAATTATTTTTCTAATAAAAACTGACTATATCAAACTTTCATTTCAAAGTTCAAGCATGGACTATTCTAGTTCGTAATTAAGGTTAGGTGCAGTGCGGGCGGCTTAATATGTCTCACGCCATGATCATTTGAGATAAGTTTTTCGGTTAGATCAAAACTATCTAAAATCATACCAAGAGCTCGTTTCATGCAGCAGAGCACCCAATATGAAAATATTGCCAGAGAACCCAACCGCACATATGATTCAACCAAAATTTGAGATTCATCAACAGAGGCATAAAGCGGCGACAGTTATAATATCATCTTGAAAATCGTACCATTTAAGGGATCCATAAGCAAAATTCTTAACAAAGCTAGTTCCATGACGCAAGTAGTACTAATTAAGACTACAACCACATTCTCGTGAAAGCGACCGCCTACAGTAAAGATGGCCACAAAGACTGGATCCATTATCTTGAATTTCCCCAATGAGTAATGATACAATAAAAAGGCTCACTTTGATTGCTAGGTCCATGACGGTGATGTGAGTTTAGGGTCCACCACTATTATCCATCCTTGGGTTACACATCCACACAACCATTGCGCCTTATCTCTGTTGCTCACTTCATCTAGTTCCTAATTTCCCTAAGGTCTTTGTTTTGAGTCTTTTGACTGCTCCCATTTCATCGGTACACATAATATGCTTCATCTCACAAATCAAACATATCCAGCATTCTACCAATAATTTAAGCCAGCACAACAAATAAAAAAAAAGAATTGAATAATATATTCAAGTATTCCATCAATATTGTAAGAGAGTACACCACATGATAAGGTTAGAAATTCAGATTCTCTTGACAGTACCTTTCCCAACACAGTCAGATAACATAATTAAAAACTTAGATTCATTTGATGTTTTTAGGAAATATCAATCAATCCTACCAACCTGTCTTTGTCAATTAACCCAACATTCAGTTCCATAAACAAGGAGAGCAATTATATACAATTTATGTACATTGCATTGTAGAAAAGAACAGGAGCCACCAAGTTCTATAATACCCTTCAATTCATGAATTCAGAGATGCCAGTTACCGAATTAGCACATTCGACAATGCCATTTACCGAACAATACAGTAACATCCCCTGCACATTCGGCAATATCATAGATTATGCAGAAGAAATGGTGTTCAGTGTTCACCCCATCATGCAATCATTATCAAGCATCAACAACATCAAGCATTCATTATCAAGCATCAACAACATCAATCCCACATTCACATTCATGCATTTCCGACAGTTTCAATTTTTCAATAAATTAAAGGATTTGGTTCCTCAAATGTGTACCTTTAACTGGAGATATGGGGAAGAAGAACTACTGAAGATTTTGTGCCGCCGTGTGGAAGAAATTGCACCGCCGTGTGGAAGAAATTATGCCGCCGTGATTTTGATTTTTGATTTAGGGTTTCAGAAATTGAGCTGATTTAGGGGTTGAGGATAACAAATTGAACTTTTCAAGTGTGGGATTTCTTGATTATGAATCGAAAACAAGGGATTTCTGGATTAATTTGAGAGAAGAGAACTCGGGAGTAGATTGGGGGAAATTGGGGGAAAATCGATCGTCTGGTCTGGGAGAGGGAAGAAGAAAGAAGAAAGGGAATTATTGTAATGGCTAAACGACGTCGTTTCTTACTTATGTAAACGACGTCGTTTTGATCCGCATCTGAACGAACGCCCGATGCGAACCAGGCGTTCGGCCGGATTCGCCGGATTTTCCGGACACGCCGGATTCTCGTCGGACAAAACGTCGCCGCTTTGTCCCGGATTAGGCTTCGGATCGAGGCGTTCGGCTGCTCCGACCGAACGGGCGAGATTCATTACTTTGCCGGTCACTTTAACTTTTGTGTTTATGGATGGACGATGAAGTCCGATAATATAATTCCTTTTCTATTTTAATGGACTTAAATTAACTTGAATTTGAATCAACCCATCCAAATAATTAGACACTAAATAAGTGTTTGGTACTGAGATTCAATCTCTATTTATATTAAACCGTGATTCAAATCACACCTGTAACCAAACGAGACCCAAATTTTTAAAGATAGATACCATTAAAAAATTTAAAACACACCACAATTAAAAAAAAAAACATCTCCAAGCTAATTTGGCAACTCGCGGCGTGATTTCACAGCACCCGCACATTCATCCTCTTCATCATCCTCTTCTCCCTCATCTTTGCATCTCTTCTTCTCTTCTCCTTCACCTCTGCATTTGCGTCTCCTTCACCTCTGCATTTGCATCTCTTCACATGCATCTCCTGCATCTTAAACAAGAAATCACCATCAAATATGATGAAAACTGAAGATCCTTAACATCCCACGTGGCTTACATATAGATTGACAATGAATCAGAGATGTTTACACGCATGGAAGAAAACCTTTCATACGCTGTGGGATACAAATAATTTAGCATGGGTTCATGAATTATATATATATATAAAATTTAACATGTGAATTATATATAAACATAATTTATTAATGGTTTTTATGTATCCATTTTTATAAAAATCAAATAATTCGTTCAATTAGGTTAATCTTAATTTTTATATAGAAATATTCCATATAATTTGATTCATTTCTTCATGTGGTAGTAAAAGCATAAAATCTTTATTATGCATGAAATATGACAACCAAATACATAAAATTTCATGTGGAGTTTTGCATGTGGGGGGTGATATGGTAAAATATAATCGAGCTTTTATCATATATTTTTTTAATTCACCTCCTCTAAGATTACAGATTATATTTATATAATTGAAGTTGATGTTCATAGTGGTCAAAGATAGTATAGTAATTTACATACCTAAGCTCGTTAAGAAGTTAGCCCAAATAACACGGGTTTGATTTTCCTCCATACCTATTATTTTTTTTTATTTAATCATATGACAACTCAAAAAATTTATTCTCAATTAATAGTATGAAAAATATATTTATCTTTTATTAATAACGAGTGTATAACATTCATCTCTCGTTAATGATATCATAATAATATGATACTTCAACCCCTCCATCAAAACAACATGAACACGTGATCAACCATCATCTAGATACTCAAACTCTTTATCATATTGAATATTAAACATTGGACAACATATTATAAATTGAATTTTTTAGTGTATTTTAAATTTTTATCTAGTTTATCAAATTAAGTTTTTTTTAATGCAATCACTTGATTATTATGTCATGCTTTTACTTTATTTTTAAAAATCACAACAGATGTTTTTTTTTATAAAAAATATTTAGATAAAAATTACATCATCAAATGAAGAATACACAAATAAAAGAAGGGAGTGTGTGTTAAAGAGATACATTTTTTTTTCTTTTTGAATGGAATCAATGCAAGTGCTTAGAAATGTTCATTTTATTAAAAAAAAAACCATGCCGCTAACAAAAAAAATACATATTATACATGAATAAAAAATGGAATTTTGACTAAAAATGTATATTTTCCCGGAATTTAACTCAGATGTCTTGTTATAGATATATATTATAATTATAATTATAATCACGATGAAATTAGAAGAAAAAAATAGTTTCTCATGACATGCGAACCGAATAATTAAATTTAAAATGTTAATCGAATAATTAACAGTAACCTATACTGAGATTTTTTAAATACACACGTGTACCCTGCTCGCACCAACGTTTTCTCCTTTACAATCCAAAGAGGCAGATAAAAGGTATATGCAAATTATGTTCTCAACTTCACATAGTTGCCACGTACATATCCAAGGCTCGAAAAAATTATAATTAAATCAGATCTCCCATCAGCCACAACCAAGTTCACTTTCAATTAATTAATCAACGTAAGAGAAATATATTATTGCAAAATAAATCATTAATAATTCATTCAGAAATTTACTTCAGGAAGAAAAATCGAATTCAATCTAATTAAAATAATAAAGATATTTTCAACTAAATTAAAAATATTTTTTTATTAAAAATAGTAAAAATTTCCAAGCCACTCTCGGAGCCTATTATTATTGGCACCATCATTACGCTGTCATCCACCCAGGAACATCCGACCTGATACACCATTGTTTGTTGCTCTGTCCGACACTTAAATTCCCGTAAAATGGCAGGAGATCATGATGATGACTACGTGGGTTTTACACCTTGTTCTCGTGGACCGCTATTATTGGCTGGCTACTCAGCACATTCTCTCCTGCATGCCATCATTTCCCTCGTTAGAGACTTCGAATACGAGAGCCAAGAGACTTACTTTATTCCAGGTTGAGCTTCGCCCCTGTGGGTTAATCAACGAGGGCATCTCTGGAATTAAAAATAAATAACTATTCTTTTAATATTGCTTTTATTTTGATTTTGTAGCTTCAAAAGGATAGTTAAATATAAAACTAAGATGTTTTCTTCTTTACAAAACATAATTCCAACCCATTTATCAAGAGAATTAAAATAAATCATTCAAAGATTTCTTACTTAATCTGCAATATTTTTCTCGATGCATTTTTGAAGAAAAAAAATAAAATATAGATGTATTGTTAAAATAATTTTTTAATTACAATTAAAAACATATTCACACTATTTAAAAAATTATGTTAACAATTTAGCTTTGTGAGTGATTTTTCTCATCAGAGATGCTCTGATCCTCTTTATATTAAAGTTTTTTTCAATGTTATTATTTTTTCAACTAGTTTATCCACATGCACTTTTACAGCAGTTGGAATCTGGATCTAAATTTTCTGGACTGTTAACAAATAATATATAAATCATGATTCTTTCATCGATAACTCTGTACACTTGTCAAAACCCTGACCTAACCTGAGCTATTCACTTTATTGGGTTATATTGTTTTTCTTATATTATTATTATATAATAAAAATATATTTGTCACCAACCCAGTATTAAAATATAAAACTCAATAAAAATCTCTAAGCCCAGCAAAACGAGTTACTAAAACTTGGCATTTTTGTATGAAACTGTGTCAATTGATTTCGGTTTAAAATAAAAAGAATCCCGGATATTTTCAGAACTTGGATCTCATTGGGGCTTCTAAGATTAAAAATACTATCAGAGATCAATGTATGTGCAAAATGATTTGGACACCAATATTAATAAAAAATAATTTAAAATAATAATTTTATGGATGATTTAGGATTAAACATTAGCTGGTGTCTGTCGGATAGTACAATACTACAATGTGTGGTTTTTAAAAAATATATTACAATAATTCTTGTTTAAAATATTTTTTATTTTTAACATTAATAATATATTAAATTTATATAGTGCATTAAAATTATTTATTAATTCAATGTTTGCTATGTCAAGAAATTTAAATAAAAGCTGAAACGCAGTGTAAATCAATAATTGTTGCGTGCACCACATTATCCGCAGTTGTGCCATGTTTAATGATTTATTAACTATATTTTTTTAAAAGGTCAACCTTAATTTTTAGTGCTGCAAGCGGCCTCATCATGCTCACTCTTTTGCATCTATTTTGGGGATTTGAAAAACAAATGTGCTGCGATGGCAGCCTGGGCCGCAACTCCTCCACTACTTCTCCCAAACTTTCTTTCGCATGGACCCTTTTAAAAATATTTTTGTTTAAAAATATATTAAATTAATAATTATTTTTTACATGATACAAATATTTACAAACAAAAAAATATTTTAAAACACAATAATTAAAATTAACATTCATGGTGTCATTAGTGTTTTTCTTGTTTTTTTAGAGAAAATATTGATCCGGCGGAATAACTAGTTGGTCCACGGTAGCTCTTGTCCGGGCGAATTTTTTTATCGTGAATACATTTTTTATTCTAACAAACTGCAGTGATGACGGATTTTAGTGTATCCACCACCACTAGATTGCGGAGTGCGCGCGGCGCCGCCGCACTCGTCTTCCAATCCGAGACTGCAAATTAGCCTCGCACGACAAGACCTGGACATGCTTTCTTCGAAGGAACCGATGAAGCCTGAACTAACCTCAATGGATGGATATTAGCGACTTGAACTGTTTTTTTTAGTGGGTTGGGTAATTTGTTATACATATACTTGAACTGTTTTTTTAGTGGGTTGGGTAATTTGTTTTATATATATACATATATATATATATATATATTATTTTAGTCCGTGTAGAATAATTAATACACATATAAGATTATATAACAAAAATAAAGATAATAATAGAAAGAGTGATATAAATAGATCAAGTGTGAAGAATAAAACGTATTTTACAAAAACAAAAATATACATTAAAAAAAATAATATAAAAAATAATAATGGACGGGTCATGTAGAAAATGATAAACAAAATGTAGGGGTGGAGAAAGAAAAGATATTGGAAAAGGTTGTTTTGTAAAATTAAAAAAATATATCATTTATTTATTTTTATTAATTGATAAAAAATTATATAATTATCTACTATCTACTCGTTCTCCAGCGAAATTCTCTTATTTAATACCCTTAAAAAAAATGCAATGCAATGACGTGTGATGATAAAACGGAGAGTTTCGTCAAAATTCTCATGCCCATGAAAAATATTTAGTAACGCCAGTAAACTTCAAGAAAAAAAACTGGAAAAGGGGAGGAGGAAAAAGAGAAGAAAGACCTGTGTCCAGAGGCCATGAGCACAAAAAGATTGTAGACCAGAAGCACCTCATTCTCTGGATTTTAACTCCTTTTTTTTTCGTTGTTTGGAGGAGAAACGTGACGTGACGACAGCAATTAATCCTGCCGTTACTGTTACTTTACAGCCCAGCTTCTACATGGACGGCCGTCTGGCATCATCCCCACTCTCCAACCTTACACGCGCCCGTAACATTTATTTCTTGAATTTTCCAACTGGCAGACAGCTAATAGCACCATGTTTTATGGCGCGTGGTATGCAAGTCTGGCCGTGAATTTTTAGCTAAAAGTTTGCAGGATGATCGCATCACCCACGGTGCGTGCTCACATCACTCGTAATTTTGTGGCGGAATAAAACTGCGGTTGACAATATTCTTCAGGGGAGTATTATAGTATTTTTATTTCCCTCCTCTCCTTTGCTTTTTGAAAACGCGTTTTGTAAAGTGAGAAGATGCTTTACTTGCGTATTTTTATTTCCCTCCTCTCCTTTGCTTTTTGAAAACGCGTTTTGTAAAGTGAGAAGATGCTTTACTTGCGTTTTTTTAACAGGTTGCTGGTGTTTTTTTAGTTTGATAAATTAGAGTTAATTTGATAGATTCCAATCTAGTTATGACAAAAATAATTTGAATTACAAATAAAAATATAGTTTGACTTTTAAAAATCAATACAATTTTTTATTTTAGAAAATATTAAGATGATGATGTATTTAATTGATTTGGATTAACCGGCCAAATCTATGTTTTGGATCATGAAATCATAATAATATTATATAAAAATAAATTCTTGATCAACCCGGTGTTTAAAGGATGTAATTAAAAAAAGGACTCGAGATAAATTACCCTGCTCAACCTGAATTAACATGTTAAATCTAAGCCTTGGGTCATGCTACCAAAATAATTCAGCACACACACACACATATATATATCATGACATTTAATTCTTAATCAATTTAATATTGAAAAGCGATGTAAAAAAATAAAATAAAAAATAATTTGAGTTATCCATCAAATTCATAACACGGGTCGCGAATTTGCAATAAACTCATGTGAGGAGAATTGAAAAAATTATCTTAATCAATCTCAGTTAACCTATTAAGCTCGTGATCTGAGTTACAAGACTAGGATAATTGTATGAAAAATAAATCACAAAACTTAGATTTTAATAAACTCGTTGTTGAATTGTAAAATAAAAAATCATATCAAAATATAAAAAAGACAGGAGTCTACCCGAGTTAACTCACATAACTTATGACCCGGGTCATTAGACTAGAATAAATTTATAAAAAAACTCGAATTAAATTATGAAACTAATTTTTAATCAATTTAATTTTAATGTTGAATGGTAAAAAAAATACCAATTAAAGAAAGCTAGTTAACTTATCAAACTTGTAACCTATATCATAGGAAAAAAAATAGCCATATATAAAACATAAATTGCAAGTATTATTAAAATTTGGCGAGATAGTGATCTGTAAAAACGCCACCTCTTTATTTTTATTTTCCTGACCGTGTTAATTTCTGCATAAATGGAATCACAATTATTTCCATATAATCTACGTATTCATGCAACATCTTCCTCGAGAGACGTTTACGAGGTGGATCATACGGTCCAAATGTGTACTACAGTTATACAAATTCTCATAGGATTTTTAATATTTATGTAAAAATAGAAGAATGATAAAACAATTTCTTGCTTTCAAGTACAGTATACTATTCATTGTAAAAGGTATATTATTAGAGTAAAAATATTCAATAATTGAATTTGTTTTTATATAAAATATTTTTATTTATTTATTTATTTACTTGATAAAACATCGCATGGAATTTTTATGTCATGTAAATACTACATGACCATAAGATGATCATCTGCTTTTGCGCATAGCATTGCTTGCACTTTTCGATATCTTTCACGATCACTTGTCATTACAGCCAACATTAAAATATGATTTTGTGTATCCAAATCAAATGCCTTTTAATTAAATTCCATAATGGTTTAATTAATATAGGAAAATTTATCCGATTTTCAAGGAAATTATTTGCCCCCACATCCTGTAAAATCCTCACTCGACACCAAATCAAATTCGAGCTTTGTATTTCCAGATCACAGTCCTCCTCGAATATTAACAGGCTGCCCGATAAAACGAGCACAGCAACCTGGTGACCATCACCCTGAAACTTCATCTCTGATTATAACTACTCCTTACTTTCACCTTACATTTGGATGGATAAAAGTAATTAAGAAAAAAAAACAGGGTGGTTCAGAGACATTGCATCTTTCATTTTTTATAAAATCAAAACAAGAAAAAAAATGAATTTTTTTGTTCAAATATATAATATATCTTCATCAAAATAAGAAACTATTTTTTATTTTTTCAAATTAATATCAAGATCGAAACACGCATTTTAATTTATTTTTTTTAATTTTTCAGACGAAGAAAAACATAAACAATGCTTTATGTACATACATTCTTTAGCAATATATCAATTAAAACCAAAACTTATATTTCCCCAAGGAAATAAACAAAACTTCCATTTTTTAATTAGAAGAAACTGGAAAAAAAAAATCAATTAAAACCAAAACTTATATTTCTCCAAGAAATAAACAAAACTTCCATTTTTTAATGAGAAGAAACTGGAAAAGAAAAAAGAAAACAAGTTTTAAGGTAAGGATCAAATCCAAAACATCTGGATGGCTAAATTAGGACAACGCCAGTCCTATTTTCAACTAACTCTGAAATTGCCTGCATTTGACGCTTATTACTATTAGCAGCGGTCAATTTCAACATATGATACACGTCAGAAATTAAAAGGCACCAATCCAAACTCCGAGAGCAAAAACTAACATAGTACTTGTTCTACTAGATACCCACACCATCCCCAACTGTAACCCATCAGTTAACTAGCTAGCTGTCAAACCCCACCTCACTGTCCACAGCTTTTGTTTCAACTTCCCTTCTCCCTTTCACCAGTCTCCTATTATTTTTTATCTCCTCCCAAAAAGGTTAATAAAATAAAATCTAATTAAAAGCTTTAAATATCTGAAAGAAAAAAAGAACA
Organism: Salix exigua; assembly: GCA_032356905.1. Lineage (NCBI taxonomy): Eukaryota > Viridiplantae > Streptophyta > Magnoliopsida > Malpighiales > Salicaceae > Salix > Salix exigua. Next base: position 9,563,306 of record CM063597.1, read on the forward strand.
GCAGGAGGAGACCCACCTAGACAGGGCGTGGAGTACCTATAAGAGCATCAACCTCCACTACCTCATCCCCCTTTACCTTCTCTCTCTTCCTTTTCCAACCCACCACCGTCGTCTCCCCATGGACCCACCACCTCTCTCCGCCGCCGCCTCCACCCTCCCCACCCCCACTTCATATCCAGACTCCATGGACTCCTCCCCTCGCTCCCGCAACACCGACTCCAACTACTTCGACGACCCACTACCCCCTCTCTCTTCAAAACTCCGGCTTATGTGCTCTTATGGCGGCCACATAGTCCCGCGCCCACACGACAAGTCGTTGTGTTACGTAGGAGGCGACACCCGCATCGTGGTTGTCGACCGTCACGCATCTCTCTCCTCACTCTCCTCTCGCCTCTCCAACACTCTCCTCAACGGCCTACCCTTCATTTTCAAGTACCAACTCCCAAGCGAAGACTTAGATTCTCTGATTTCCGTCACCACAGATGAAGATTTAGAGAACATGATCGATGAGTATGACCGGACGAATAGCAACAACGGTCCAAAACCGTCGCGATTGCGCCTGTTTCTGTTCCCTTTGAAGCCGGAGTTGTCGCAGTCTATTGGGCCAATTCTCGAGAACAGTGGGAAATCGGAAGATTGGTTCTTGAATGCTTTGAACGGGGCTGCTGCTGCTGGGTTGTTGAACCGAGGCTTTTCAGATTCCGCTTCGGTTAATTGTTTGTTGGGTCTTGATTGTAATGATAGCAGTGATGGTTTAAATAATGGAAACAATAGTAATAATAACAGTAATGTTGATCTAGTTGCTGTTGGTGGTGGTAGTAGGGATGGGGAGGGGTCGAACAAGGTAGTCGTAAAGCAAGATGTTCATTCAGTTCCTGATTCTCCTATGCTGGAAAATTCGTCGTCTTTTGGGTCTACCTCTTCTTCGCCTTCGCTTGCGAATTTGCCCCCGATTAGGGTTCATGTGGAGGATGGTGGTGGGGTTAGAGATCAGAAAGTGGCGGTGGGAATTGAGGATCAATTTGCTCAAATGACTGTCGGCGGTGGAGGTGGTGTTGGGCAGAGGCAGGATGATGGGTTTGTGGTTCTGTCATCGCCTCCGCCGCCGCCTGTCGCGGCTGCGGCGTCGGGTGTACCTGTTGGGGGTCAAGTGGTTGTCGGTGATTATCAGAATCGGGTTTTCTCTGACGATGAGAGATCCGACCATGAGGTTCCTGTGGGTTATAGAAAGCCACCCCAACGTCAGACTCAGGTGCAGACTTTGATTCCACAGAACCAACAGAGGTCTGGCAATGCTGGTGGTGCTATTGATTTGCCTTCTCCAGATTCAGTTTCAAGGTACCTAATTTATTACTCCATATGTACTTGTTTGAGCTTTATTTATTTATTAAATTTAAATTCTGTGGTTAGATTGCTGGTTTAATTGTGAAGAAAGGATTAGATTTTGAATTGGGTCGTCTGTGTTTGTTTAAATGTTTCAGCGATAGCAGTCTAAGCAACGCTATAAATCGACAAAAGCCCATGATTTATCCGGACCAACTTTTGCAAATCCCATCTGGAGCCAACAGGGTTACTGCTAATCCTGTTGATTCAAAGATCAATACTATCTCTGATCCAAATACTCGATTTCAGATTCAACAACAGGTTCAGGATTCTGGGTATGTATTGCAACACCAGTTTGATCAGCAGCAGCAGCAGCAGCCACAGCAGCCACAACAGCAGCAATTTATACATGCTGGTGCTCATTATATTCAATATCATCCCACGGGGGCAGTGCCAATGCCAGCATATTATCCTGTATACCCTCCCCAGCAACAACTCCACCCGCATCCTCAGATTGATCAGCAATACCCTGTGTACTATGTGCAGGCAAGGCAACCCCAAGCTTACAATTTACCTGTCCAACAACCTAGTATCAGTGAACCAACAACTACCATCCCGTCTAGCCGTCCTCAAACACCTCCCAATCCTAACATGCTGCCCACTCCCACAACTTTCAATCCCATGAGAAATGCTCACATGGCAAAAACTGAACTGGCTGCTTATAGAACAGCAACGCCAGGCACGCCACAGCTAGTCCAGGTCCCTTCCAACCAACATCAACAGCAATATGTTGGTTACTCTCAAGTCCATAACCCTTCTCAGTCTGTTGCCCCTACTTCTGCTAGCACTGCTAATTATGGTTACGAGTTTGGCGATCCTGCACATGGTCAGATATACTATGCCCAGCCTATGGCACCCGCGATGCCTCAGTACCAAACTATGACAGCGGCTAGTGCTGTAGCATTGCCAGAATCTTCCGCACAGTTTGCCAGTGACAACATGAAGCAGCAGATCAGAAGTTCGCAGGCAATGTAAGTCAAGTTGAAAGAGGAAAGAAGACAATTTTGAAAGAAGGGTGTGTGGTTTATATATTTCATTTTTCTGTTTAGCGTCTGTCTTGGAATTGGTACTGGTTTGTGTTTGTGCATTTGTGGTAGATAATAAGGAACTCTGCTCGTCTTTACTCTTTTCTTTTACGTCATGCTGTTATTGTCATAGGAAATGAAAGTGGTCTGGATAATACTGTAAAAGCTCAAACTACATATATCGTTTGATTGTGCTGTTCATATATCAGTTGTTGAATAAATATGTACACAAGTTGTAAGAGCTTTCAATTTCTTAAATCCATGTTTCAGGAGGCCTGCATTTTTGCACACGACCTTGTTCCAGTCTTTTTTGTTTTATCTTCGTTATTGAAAACATAACTAGCAGAAACTCTCGAACAGATATATCTGGCAAATGAAAACAAAATGCAACTAAAGAAATCCTGGGCTAATCTGTCTCATTTCTGCCATGAAGTTCTTGAAATTTGTGGAGCTGCTTCTAATTTCCCTCCAGTCTTTTGATGTTATTTTAAGGGTATAATGCACAATTAGATTCCGGTCCTCACCTGTTATTTCCCTCTTCTTCAATCATCTTTCTAAGCTTACGTAAGCACCCTCTTTCAATCATCTCTTGCTGCGCTTAATAACGAAGAAATTTGTGCGTGAAGTGGCGTTCAAGTAGATTGTTCAAGGACGAAATGAGATAAACATATACACGGCCTAGCCTGAAGTAGGGGACGCGATTCATGCTTTGAAATTATAGGCCATTATTTGGTTCCTTGAAAAAGACATTACCTACCTTCTACCACTACTCAACATGATTGAATGATCACCACCACTGCATTCACTGTCTTGAAAAAGCTGTTTGCATTAAAACAAAACAAAGGGCTACGCTTTCTTCTTTCTTTCTTTCTTTCTTTCTTTCTTTCCAATCTCATGAAAGATCGGATCAAATTTGTTTCTGCTGTTGGGAACAGGCCAAAGACGAGAGAGAGGGGATGTTGTGTGAGTCACTGGTTTGTCATGTGACTGCACTGCCACGGCACGTTAGATTCTCTTTTGTTTAATTTAGGCATTAGCTAGCGTACGAGGTTTTGTGTTTTGCGTTTTTGAGATGGGAGAAATTAGGCTGCTTGTGTCTGATTATGAAGCCAAACACGTGTTTTTGCAGCCTCCTTCCTACAAAATCAGCCTTGTCTTTGGATTAGTTAAGCATGGACTCGATGCTGACTCCACTCCACGCCATCCCATTCCTTTATCAGACTTTAGGTTGTGTGGACAAAATGGGATGGTGAGGAGGAGAAATCCATTCATCATAATAATTGGCTTAATACATAGGGGGGAAGATGATGGTACTCGCTCTCTCCAAACTCAGTCGGATCGTGAGTTTATTTGTGATGACGGATAAGAAGAAACCAACTTTGGGATAAACTCACACATAAAAAATCATGAAACTCAAGTGTCAATAGTTTAATGTCAACTGATTAAATTGAAAAATAATTTTTTTAAAAATTATCATAAAACCCCTGAGTAAACCCAGTTTAGCTTAATTAACTTGTTACTCGGGATATAAGATCACAATAAACACAAAAAAAGGAACAATGAACAAAGTTCAAAGCTCAATAACACAATGTCAAGTGAAGAAATTATAAAACACTTTAATAAAGAATCTTAAAAAAGATGTAACTTAAATAGAGCTGATATTCAAAACTAGTGATTTGTGTCATTGAGATTAAAATTACCATGTAGAAAGGCAGAAACAAAAAAAAAATCACAGCAAAATTTTCAATCATAATTTAAAAAAACACAAATAGTAATCAAAACCAAACTCGGTTTAAAAACCAAATGCAAGAAACTAATTAGGTATTAAACTTAAGAATAAAATAAATTAACACGATTAACAAAATAAGGACCAAAATTTGATAAAGAAATTAATTGAAATAAAATTTCAAAGGACAAAACCAAAAAATATCAAGATTAGGAGAAGCCAATAGCAATCAAAAGAATAATGACCAAAATTGAATTAAAAATAAAATAATGAGAGATGAAATTAAAGAAAATTAATAAAAGGGTAGAACACACATATATAAAAAAAGAATAAGGATCAAATTGAATATAAAAACTAAATGAAATAAAATTCTTAGGTATGATTTTTTTTATATAAAAAACTTCAAAACATATTAAAAGCAAATCAAGTAATAATAAAAAGAATGAGAGTAAAAATTAAAATAAATAGAAATTAGGGGAAACAATCAATTTTAAAAAAACATGACATGAATTTTCATGAGAGAGGAAAGAAAGGGAAAACAAAATTGGAGGCTAACCCCACTCTGTCCATGAACACCCGCCTCACCATCATAAAGAGAACAACACATCGCTCCAAACATTGTTGTGAATTACTAATTTTGATTATCATCCGAAGATGTAATATTCAATTATCAAAACTATCAAACAACACACGGTCAGCCTAAGAATAATAAACAAGTATAAAAGAAAACGACAAAAAAGACCTTGGAACAAGCTTATATTTTTATTTATTGAAGGGCAACTATGTCACTTCATTGTTCTTAAAAATTGAAACATGAAAAAGCCCTCTTGTCCAAGTTTGACTATTTTTCCTTGCTCTTTAAGGTATTAACGTAATTTTATTGTGTAAATAATATTGAAAACACAAAAAAAACTTTTGAATCAAAGATATATATATATTACTTATTTTGAAGAGTAATGAAGCCATTTCATCGTGAGAAAAAGACATATTTGTCCAAAATTAATTTTGTAATACCCAGTTCCAATCAATTAAAAAAAAAAATCACCTTCAGTTACAAGTTTTGGTGATTTTTTTTTTGAGAACAATGAGCTTCTAGTTTAACAAGTATCTATTTTCCCCGTCCTAAAGTTCTTAGATTTGAGCAATCTTTTGAGAAAAAGAAACGGTGGCAGTAAGACAGTAGCATTCCACAAAAATTATTTCTAGTGACTACGCATCTGTTTAAAGGGTTAGGGTGGCCCAGGGCAATAATAGATTGGGATCTTTGACTATCTAACATTCAATGTTCAAAACCTGAACGGGTCGTCTCTAATCCTCGGCGTGCTTACTGAGAACTCAAAGAAAATAATGACGGCGCCTACAATTCTCATTCTACGCTCGAACGCGAGGAGACGAGAGAGATATCCTAGGTTTTTTTTTTTTTTTTTTATTTGTTATATATATATTATTGGCTTCCACCTCTCTGCCTCTATCAATGGCTGGTATCCAAGGGCTTATAGTTTTCGAGGATATGGACTTTCGAAAATGCATGGCACTAAATGCAGCCTGCCTATCAAAGGGACCATAGAGAGAGATACCGTACAGCCCCAAATAGCTGCTTAAAATTGCAACTTATATCACGACCGTTGGCTAAGTGGATTATTTAGCACTTCTAATCAATGTTTAATAAAAGATGGATAAAACACCCTGGAGTTACAAAACCTAGAGCTAGCCCCTGCATAGTATATTATATAGAAAATTAAGGAAAAAGAAATGGACCAGTCAAGCTGACACGGGGCACGGAAAGGAAAAACATAAATCAGATAACTTATGAAATTAGATCGTGTCGTTAGTAGATACATTGAAAAATGGTACAGGATTAAAATAACAATAATAACTGTTTACTTAGTAATCACGTCAAACACCCTCACACAGTGATCAGCTCCGCAAGAAGCAAGCTGCACACGCCTGCATTCTTCACTCTTTTCAGGGTTTCTCCATGAAAGTCGATTCACTGAAGACACGTGGCACAATGAAGTATCGAGCCGTACTGCAAGATTGGCAGCTGCGGTTTTATTGATCGTTAGACCCCACAATTCGATGAGTCCATTTTCCATTCCAACCGCGAGAAGCCCGTGATTTCTTTGACGATCAACACCGATCCATGACAGTGCAGTGACACTGCTGTTGAACTGTGGCAAAGTCATCATCTGTTTAACTGATGATTCTTGCTCTACAGCCCAGACCTTCACTGTCTTGTCCCTGGAGCCAGTTGCAAACTGGTGACCAAACGGGTTCCAGGAACAGGACCATATGATTCTTTTGTGTGCCTCCTGTCTTGCTAGAAGCTGGTGACTAATTTCATCCGTGCCTGTACAAATATCATAAATAAAAGATTTGATCATAGCATGCTATGGAATTTCATGGAGTCCTGAATTATAAAGGCAGTCTCTATAGGGCAAGTTTATGCATAAAATTAATCCCATCATGTATCTGAAGAACCACGTGCTTTTCATCCCCAGAGAATAGTTTCCGAGTCCAATTTATTCTGAGCGAGGAAAATGAAATAAAGTGCACTGCTTTCTAACATCTCATTTTGGATGAAACAAACAATCATGGAAAATGCAATTAAATGCCCCAGAAGAACAGGAAAAGTAAAATAAAATATTTCACACTTGCTATTCACTTTGAAGCAAATCGCTCTTCTGACCGTTTCCACATGGCACATGCTTTACCCTGAATTTAATCCACAAGTACAAGAATGATGACACTAAAGAGCAGCATAGAAATTCATGATAAGGGGTACCTGTTCTTTTGATTGTGAAAACGGAGAACTGCCTATCTCTTGACACAGCCAAAAGCATACTGTCATCACGAGAGAATTCCATTTGTGTCACTGTTAAGCTATGTGACTGCAAACGACCAACTGCCTTCCAGGAACCCACTTGCCATAGCCATATTTCTGCTGCCATGGCAGACTGGGCCTGCAAAACATAAAAATATATAATTAAAAATTTACAACTCCCAAACCTGCGTGTTTGCAGGGGCAAGTATTAGAACAATCATATGCACTTGCCTAAAAATCTATACATGTGGTGGAAAGAATGCCACTCATCATTTATACAAATTGTTGCAAGAGTACTACTCATATTATATTGAGTTTATAATATATCCTCCGGTTCAATTTAAGTTTTTGACATATGCGAATGAAAATTTATTTACTGGTCAATTTCAACTTCAAAAAAAAAAAAGATGTCCTTCCATTGCACTTCTTTGAGTTCCCAAATAAGTTTTGTTTATGAAACACTACTGTTCCCATTTGACTACAATAGCATTGAAAAATCAGACCAGATTAGTTCATATAAACGTTACTACGAAAACCAATGGACATAGTATTCCAGCATGTTTATCGGGTTCAATCACTTCTAAGGAACAAGTATTCCCTTGGATGATATAATATCTTCTCCAGTTAATACAATGCACCAGAGCAATTATTGATTATCGAGCATGTTTCCCAGATATGTCTTTTCCAACATGAACGTTCATGGCTGAAGTAAAACACCCAGGCAATTGCCATTCACCCAAGGGTAAGTACTTTTGCAGCTGAAATGCTGAACCAAACTAAACACAGAAAATTGGAAGGAGCATGACTGGAATAGGAGTTTTGTATTTTTTTCCCCATCTTTATTTGGAAATTAAGGATAATTATTGCAACAAGGACAGCTGTAAGCAATTTTTTCTCTCCTTTCCCATGCCTAAGGGTATTTTAGTTGAAGTTCACGCTAGAGTTTAAAACAAAAGTAACATTTGGTATTATAAGCATATACCTTACACGAGGAAGCGACAAGCTTCCCCTCGTGATCACAGCTTAGGGAAAAAAGCTCGTTTCCATGACCATAAAGTTTGTGTGACTCTGGCCATAGGGTGTGGTACGCCAGTTGATCTTCAATGGGAGGTTCAGTGAACACAACTGGAACTGCATCAGGAATGCTTTCAAGGGTGTCGAGGCCATCATTTCCATTCCTTTCTATGGTTTCCTGCACAGCTGCAAAACAAAAACATCAGTAAAATGCTTTTAGTTGGAAACTTGCACTTGCTGCTAGTTGTATAAACTCTGTCCTCTCTTATGAAAAAGTAGAAGGAAATCATCAGTTTAAGTGATATATTCTATAACAAAAAATGGCTTGTCATTAATTACTTTTGTTTTTATTATTAACAATGAAGAGCCTTTATCTAGTTATGGCTCCAAAAAAACATGGTCCAGAGGAAGAATTTGAAACCAGCCCTCCCTTTTGTTTTTTCGTATGAAATTGCTACCCAACAGTTTTGCCCCTTCTATTTCAAAACCAATACTCTTTTACTTTCATACCCAGTAACAGGTTCTAGTCTTATTTGTTAGGCAAATACATACACAAGCATGTGTACACACTTGCAGACACGTGTGCTGGAATATATTTATCTATAGATTTGGAGGGTGGAGCTCAAGAGTGGGAGTAGGGTAGGGATGCACCAACCCAATCCACATATAAAAGGCTCATTGGCATAAGAATACGATTGCAAGAATGGCTAAAGAGGCCAATACAGCACCCTTTTCAGTTATAGTAACTGTTTACTTCTCATACTTTCATTGCACTGGATATGCTGTAGCAATTTAAAATGTCACATGAAGAGAAGTAAAAACTTTTCCCTCTCAGAATGCTTAAAACTGTCAGTTCCATAATCTAAGAATGCATCAAGTATTTGACAAATTTAATTCATCTAGATGAAGCAAACCATGTCCAAGACTTTAAAATTGTTACAGATATTATTAAACTGCAAGATTAGTACAGGAATAGTTACAAATATTATTAAACTGCAGGTTAGTACAATGCATAAATTCTATGTACTACATACTGCACACATATATAGAGGGAAAGACACTCACTGTTAACATAAATAGGCTTCTGTGACAGGCCAAGAGCAGACATATTTGCACCCAAAATTTGAACATCAAATTGAAGGTTTTCAGGAAAACTAGACTTTTGACAAGTTGCAAGATTCAGTGTCTTCAAAAATGATAAAGGAGCTTCAAACACTCTGGCAACTTTCTCATCAGCTCCACCAACAAAACGATGGTTCCCCCCTCCTTGGATGATGACCACACAATTGATGTCATGGCCATGAATCTGAGGGCGAGCAATTTCATGCCAGTATTCCTCATCTGTGAGAGAAAAATTGTTTTGCCATGGAGCAAAAATACGAGTTGTCTGAAATGAAGACTCTTTGTCAAAAGTGACTGGAGTAATATGTAAACTCAGATGTATGCGTGCAAAATCACGAAACATTTTTCTAATAGGGATAAACTACCAGTTTTACTAAGCAATAATACAAGAATAACACTACAAAAATTCAACAATTCAATTTTTATCATGAATATCTTCAGGGTTGCTACTTTTAAGCTCTTCCCATAACTATTTTGTTTCTTTTCTTTTTTCTAAAAAAAGAAAACTTTAAAAGGATATATAGTTTCTCTTCCTTGAATTCGCAGGCAACACTTTGACAAGATAAAACCCGGGTGGGTATGAATTTTCTTTCCGATGCTTTTGCTTTACTAAATTTTTTTGGACAAGAACTTCAGTTATGGCAAGTCAAAGAAATGTTCTAATTGCCATGTACGCCCCAGCTTTTATGATGCCACACAGCGCCATTCATATATAGAAGCACAATTCATATCGTTACACATACTGTCTAGTGTCTACATAAACAACAGTAAAAAGACATGATATAAAACATATTTATAAAGCATTCTGATATTGGGTTATTGTTATACCTCTTTGTTTGAGAAACTTTTTCTTATTCATGTTAAGTTTTAAGATTTTTTTGTTCATCAAATGGTTCACTGCATGTTATCTGATTAACTTTACATTTTGTATTTATTTAATATCGTTTTAGCCTGTTAAAAAAACTGGAAAGAATTTTGTGGACTCGCAATAAGGAATGTCATTAAACAGTTTCTAAATTATGAACATAACATTACCTGGTCATGACTAACTGTTACCATGTATTCGCCAGACCTTGCCCATGCAATATCTGTCACTGCAGCAAAGTGCCCAGATGGAACTTTCTGTGGTTGCCAATGATCCACATCAACACCAACATTTTTCCATAGATGGAATGCCCCACCATATCCATGTGCTAGAATTGCATCTCCATCTGGGCTCCAATGCCCCCCATAAAATCCTAGAGCAGAATGACTTAACTCCCCAACAGTGACCACATTCATCCAGATACCAGTTGTCCTTTCAGGTTGCCAGATCATCATTGTTTTGTCCATTGAAGCAGACAGAATGCTCTGTGGCTGATGGTAGGTAGTCCCTTCTACAGATGTAGTTGACGGGGGCTGCCATTCCACCGAATACACCCAATCTTCATGTCCAATTAAGAGAGATTCTAATGATATCTGATAGGAGGAAGAGCCAGCAACAAATACAGGACCCTCAATATAAGATGCCAGACTTATTTCCTCTTTCCTATATGTACCCTGGTTGTTGGTCAGTGAACCCCTAAGAGTCATCTTCCATATGCGTATGCCTTTGTCCTGAGACGAACTTACAAGCAGAATGCTGTTTGCTTCATCATTACATATGGGCAATGAGAAGTCCAAACTCCTGATCCAATCTGTATGTGCTTTCAAATCACAAGCATGAAGAAACTGGAAACATAGGAAAAGGAAACCAGCATGTTTGAGATGCTCAGAAGATATTTTGTGCTGGAAAATAGGTAGGCTTAGATTCAGAGTTGGATACCTTTCCTGACCTCTCCCCACAGTAAAGATGAATTTTGTTATCCAATCCTCCCATAGCAAGGACCATATGCCCAGAATTCCCAGGTAATTCTGCCAATGAAAGAGCCACCATAGGCTTTGAGCCAACAAATAGGGTCTCCAGACATGACAATTTACATTCACCTAAAACAAGCGAACAAAGCTTTGATCATCATCAAGAGCAATTAGTTCAATGTCTCATCAATGATGACAGCAAACAGGCTGAGTTAGGATAAGTGTTGTAGAGAAACCATGATCTGTACAAAATATAGACTGGGGTTATTGAATTCAATCAACATTTAAGATATCAAGCTGCAACCAAACTCTGTAGCTTTATTACAATAACCATTTCTAAAAAATGTTTGCATAAATTTTTTAAGAGTAATAAGGTAACTAGAAGTTCATATAGAAAGTTCAACAAGGTATTATATACATGGAAAACACGCATCGGTCAAATAAGAAAGTTCTTATTGACAAAAAAATCCCCACCAGATGTCGTTTCTATAGCAAGCTTTTCTCTGATTTGTAATGATGTCAAGAACAAGCAGACTAAACACTGTTTGGCCTTAAATTTCAATAACAATGAAATTTTTTTACTTGGTTACCTCCAGCAGTAGAAGGCAGGACCAGTTCCCACACAGAAACTGAACTGTCAGAAGAAGTCGATGCAAGGATTGCATCTGTTTCAGAAACCATAATTCCAGTTATGCATGTAACCCCCTTCTTGTGTGATTGTGGCATCTGCAACACTTGCCTCCACTGAAAACAAAAGAAACACAACGATAAAAAAAAGAAAATTATAGAATATAAATTACCGAATTGCTTTATAAGAGTAAGAGATACCTAGAGCTATTTAAACACGGCACAAAGTAACAATACCTAAAACAAAACATCACAGCTATCTATTATGATTCCAGACGTTCATGATTCAACAGGTTATATAGATAAGCAATAAAATAAGGGGATTTTTTTTTTACCAAATCAATATGAAATGGAACTAATTTTGGATTGAATCATCAACGCAATCACACCAAAACACAACAAGAAGAGAAGAAACAGATTACCTTTCTGTCTGCAAGAGTTAACTCCCATAGGATAATAGTACCATTAGTGTCTCCAGAAAGCAGATAATGACGGTCTAATTGTTTTGCTGTCAACAAAAACAATAAATTTCATTAGGGATTTACAAAAATGTAACCTGAAGTGACCTATGAAGTAAGAATTCCAAAAAAATTGTGTTGAATTAGCAAAACTGAATAGTAAACAGAAAGCAGTGTTGTCAAACTTCTTGACTCTTTATACATCTCTCGGAATACAAATAGAGCACTAGTCATACATAAAGCTTTGTGCAGTAAACAACTAAGACCAGCCCAGAAACCCACAGAAGAAGAAAGCACCTTTGAAAGCAAACTTTGTGCTTGGAATCCAGTGAGTGCAGTTGACAGAGGCCTTGTGACCAGGAAGTGTGGTCAGAATCTGAGCAGTCTATCCCAGAGAAAAAGAAGAAGAAAGAAGCCAGGTTTGGTTAGAATGTTACTACAGCGAGGTTACATCTGATAGTTAGAAAATATGAGTAGAGATACCTTGGGACAGAAAATAGCGACAGCATTTTGGGCACCGAAGGAAACCAAATCAGAGGCGCCCCAGGAAACGTTATTCACTACTCTGTTGCATCCTGCTCCTGTGAACACGCTCTTTACTTCAACTTCACTCTCTTCTTTATTTCCACTCATCTTCAATTTATTTTTAATAATCTCAAGAATTTCTTCGAAAGAGAGAGACTTGCTGGCTGCTGCAGCGATCGAGCTGAGAGAGCGGCCAAAACCTTCTGCGAGTTTTTTTCGGGTGAAAAGATGAGCGGGGGTTTGATCAAGAACAAAAAAAAAAGATGAGTGAAGTGGGCCTGATGTTTCAACTTCGAAACTGGACCGTGGATTGGGTCCTTAAGTCATATCCCTTGGGCTTCGATCCTATTATTTCTTCTGTATCATTTAATTATAATGGAGATAGATAAACAGGAATGGCCATGTAGTTGCACACCTAATTTCTTTTTGTTCAGGAGAAAAGTATAAGGATAGTTTGGTTGAGATTATTTTGTAAAATAATTTTTATTATTTAAAAATATTTTTAATATCAGCACATAAAATTAATTTTAAAATATCAAAATTTTTAATAAAAATTAAAATAATGTTTTTTTTTCAAAAATATATTAAAATTCGGTATCAAACTATTATTATCTTGTGTAAGTTGGAAGAAAACGGTGAGCGTCATGGGCTTTCTGAGAGTCTTGCAGCCCACACCGACCTGTCTCGTCCGTCCCCACCAAAAGTCAAAAGGGTAGATAACCGACAAACGACCAAGATCCTTATGTCCATCAAAGATGATAGGAATCGCAAGGAAAGGAAAGGAAACGAACCCCGTCTCCACCTCCACCTCCCCGCATTTTTCCAGTCCTCGTTGCCGCACCCTACATATACCAAAAGCAAAATAACATCCGACACCGACCAGAAATACACACAACCAGCCCCCACAACTGTTCTGTTTTTTAATAAAAATCAAAAGACGCAGAAGAAAAAGAAAATGACAACAACAATCCAATCAGATTTTCGTTCCGCCCTCCACGTAGCCAATCTCATCATCATCAATCCCAATCTCATCCTCTCACGCGCCACCGCTTCCTCTGCGCGATTGTCTTTTTCTCCACTACTATCCTCGTACAGAAGGATCTCTACTCCCACGTCGTTTCAAGCGAGAGCCTTCTCCTCCGAGCCAACTGAACCTGTCGTCAAGGTTCCAGAGAAGCCTCCGATTTGCACTGCCGATGAGCTCCACTATGTCTCCGTCTCCAACTCTGACTGGCGTCCCGCTCTCTGGCGCTACCATCCTTCTCCTCAAGTCGGTCCTACTGTACATCTCATGCTCTCGTTCGGTTATAGTCTTCTCCTTTATTGAATCATTTTTTTTATTTGATTACAGGCGCCTCCAAGGAATCATCCGCTATTGCTATTGTCTGGAGTCGGGACTAATGCCATTGGTTACGATCTCTCACCTGGGGTAACACTCTTCTTTGCGAGTCATGTTTAATTCCATTTCAAGCAACATACATGTGATTTAATTGCAGCAGTTATTTTTTTAAGGCAAAACATTATCTAGTAAAGCACGGGGCAGCATACTTTTGATTGTAGTATATGTTGCTTTCATTGCGATTTTTTTCCAAAACATGTTGGGACGTTTCTAGTTCGATTGACCTTTCCGAATATCTCCTATCCGCTGAATTTTGACTGATTCAAAACGCTTGACACAGTGAATCGGGTTTTATCTTGTGAGCTTGATTTGAATTTCAGGGGTTTGCTGTTCCAAAAAACGATGAATCATTATTTTGTTCTGTTCTTTATAGGGCGGGGATCTTAAATTAATTCTACTCGTATGCATGTCTTGTATTTTCCGACTGTACAACACCTTATCTTCTCACGTTCGTTTCATGATTGCAGTCTTCCTTTGCACGGTATATGTCTGGCCAGGGGTTTGAGACGTGGATTCTTGAGGTCCGGGGTGCTGGTTTGAGTTTACAGGGATCAACCCCCAAAGATGTTCAGCAGACTGCCCATGAAGTCTCTGAGCAGATGGAAGCTGTAGCTAAGAGTGTGACAAATGGATCTTTGTCTACAGACCAACAGCCAAGTAAGGCTCCCAGTCCCATGTCAAATTCGAGGGTTTCTATTGTTGAAGAGGACCAACGTCTGGCAGGGATTGTAACTGTGTGGGATGAATCAAACCTAGTGACAAAGTTAACAGAAGTTTTCATGCGTTTGTCTGAGAGACTCTCTGGCTTTCTCAGTGAAAGTCAATCAAAGATTATGTTTACAAAGCTAGTTGATCAGATAGCAAAAATCTTAGAAGATTCTCAATTATCTGAACGCATGAACGAGATAAGGGGAACACTTTTGAGCTTGTTAGAAGCAAGACAAAACTCAGCTATTGCTGGTCAATTCAGGGATCTGAGTCAAGGGCTGGTTAATGTTATTGAGGAAGGGCAAAAATCTGTTTCACCACAGTTGTTTGACTTGCAAGAGCGTCTTTCATCAACCATTGAAGATTTCCAGAAACAACTTGACTTGATTGTGAAGTATGAATGGGACTTCGATAATTACCTGGAAGAGGATGTTCCTGCTGCGGTGAGGTGACATTTTATCTTGCTGAGACACTATGCACCATCCTGTCTTTGCAGTTAGCCTTTTGATTATAATTTTTTTACTATGATCATTGAAGCTTGGGTATAAACAGTTCTCGGTGATTCCCCTTGTGTCAATAAGCTTTACCTTTATCCATGTAGATGGAGTATATAAGGGCCCAAACCAAGCCAAAGGATGGTAAATTGCTTGCTATTGGACACTCCATGGGAGGTATCTTGCTCTACGCAATGCTGTCACGATGCAGTAAGATATCACGCAACTGTAAACTCTTCTGCTTATAAGGGACATAGCACGCATGTTTCCCTAAACCTGTTTTTACACATTAAAATATTCTTTATAGTTGCTCATGCTAGTCCCATAATATGTCGGACTCTGGGTTTAGTCATTTTCCCTTCAGAAATAAGTTTATAAGTTTTTATATCTTCTGATCAATAAAAATAAATGATGCTCATCTAAAGCCCCAAATGTGTATCTAGCATTTACAAATGTTAAAAGATTTGGACCGGACTCCTGGCTAGAATCTTTGTTTGAAGTTTAAACCATGATTGAATATTTCTGGTGAATGGTATGAGATTCTATCTCATATCCAAGGAATTAGAGAAGTACAAGGCTTACCTATAACCCAAGGCTTACCTATAACCCAAGCTTTAAATGAAAGCAAGACTAAGTTCAGGGGGACAGGTGATCATCTTTGAGTATCCGAGTTCTTTGTAACCTGCCAACTGGATGTAGTTGTAGGAATTTTAACATGAAAAACATGAAGCTTTCTCAAGCGTCTCCTAAAATCTTCTACCCTGGACTTGGCAGATGTAATGGATTGGAATATGGTAGAGATGGTGTATTCCTCTTCCTGTAGCATCTTTAACTTCTCATGATCTATAATTTGTGTCTTTTCCTTTTCAAGTAGACATTTACTCTTGTTTCTGAATTTTAAACAACTGAATGCTAGCTTGTGTGGAGATGGTCTTTGACTTTTGTGAAGCCTAAGTCTGTTTGTCACCAGCTTTAGCTGCATTAAGTCACCTAAGAAATTTTACAATGCAAGAAAAAGAAAAAGAGAGAGAAACCTTAATGAAAATGTTTCTTGAAAACCTCTGGATTCTTCATACAGCGCTTACAAATACTCGATTGCTTACTGAGTTTATGTCCATAAATAATTTACACCATTACATGTTCTTACATTTGAACATCATAACTTTATGAATACTTGCAGCATGGTAGTGATATTTGCAAATTAAATGTTTTCTGTACTTTAAGACTCATGTCGGGTCTGTTAAGAATAAGATCAATTAAAGAATTCAATGCAGCGCTTTCCCATATTTTGAACTCTGGAGTTGATGTGAAGGTGAAACTACTGACACTGCATGTTTAATATGTATACTTTGAATGTTCTGCCCATGACTGGCCGCATCTGTTAGACTATGCTGTAGTCTGCAGAATGGTAGGGTTAGATAGTCTGAAACCACCCTTGTTCAAAAATATGTATTTAATGTTTCCCATGCTTTCATTGAATAATGATTACGTCTATTAAACATGTACCAAATTAGTTTATCTGTTGAAAACGTGGTTAGCCTTTATAGCAAGATTTACCAACCTTGGAATAAAATTGAAACGATGTCTTCTTTCCATCTCCTGGTCTCTTTTTTCTTTTCTGTTATGATTTGAATACAAAAAGAAATAAATTGTGACACTTTTACTAATAATATTCATTTCTTGTTATCGTATTCAAGGTTATGAAGGAAGAGACTCTGGATTGGCTGCTATTGCTACTCTAGCTTCATCACTTGACTACACAGCTTCAAAATCGAGACTCAAATTGCTTTTACCCCTTGTAAGTTGAAAACAAGTTCTGCACATCATCTTTTTGTTTATCTAGGTCAGATGTAACTGTCTAATTTGGAATTCACGTGAGGTAGCCTTATTTAAGATACTAATAATGAGACGATTGGCAAATAGGCAGACCCTGCTCAAGCTCTTAATGTACCTGTTGTTCCTTTGGGAGCAATGCTGTCAGCAGCATATCCTCTTTCAGCCCACCCTCCTTATGTCTTGTCTTGGGTTAATGATTTGATATCAGCACAGGACATGATGCATCCAGAGTTGTTGGAAAAGCTTGTCTTGAACAACTTTTGTGAGTACAGTTCTATTGAGCAAAAATGTTACAGTTTTTTTCTATTTCAGTTTAGTCTCTTTCTGTGTGTACAGTTTTGCTCTGTTTAGACTGTAAAATCAATGGGGATTTGAGCCTGCTTTTTTTCTGTCATGTAAGGTGATGACAAGTTTTCTTTATTGTAATGGACCTAGGACAGAGAGAACAGCAACCACTGATTTAGCATGGAATTGTTGGAAATCAATAAATATTTCCACTGGCACTATACATTGATGAAAATGAGTGTAAAAGTTTAGGGATATGTACGCGGAGGAAAATCAATTTTTTTTTTATTCATACAGACATGGATGCAATCCTGACTCATTCATGCCATCTTAAAATGTCCCATAATTACTCAGCTGTTCTCAGGCTCGGATGGAGAAGGTCCTGTTTTTGATGCTGACTGATGAGTGTAGAACTATGGGAAAATGAGTGGGTTTGTTGAAGGGATCTGTTCAACTGTGAAAACATCATCTATTAAGTAATGAGACCAGGGAGGGTTTCTGAGGAAAGAGGAAAGTTAGCAATATTGTTTTCATGAGGAAAATATTATGGACTGTGTTTAAAACACATACACACTTGGCCCTAGGAGGAGTGGGATGTTGTTCAAGATACCATTGGCCTGCCTCAAAATGATTTCATGGGAAAAAGAAGTATCAAATTAATGCAGTTGACCTGGGACATATGCTTTTCCAAGGAGGGGGGTAAAGGAAAAATTGGTATTGATGAATTTAAGGGATTGTTATTGAAAAAACAATTTTGACAATGAACGATTGTTGACTTGACACTCTTTCCTATTCTTTTTTCCATTATTAGAATGCATTTAATCGTCAAAACAATGTCTGTCCCCACACAGGCTATATTTTAAGCTTGTCTCACAAACACTGGCATGCGGTTACTGCTGGTGGTTTCATAACTTGATTTGTACAGGCTTTGTTCACCGCCCTCACTTCACCCCTATACAAACTTGAGAATGGGATAGATGGCTTTCCATTGTTAATCTGAAACTGTTATTTGAGCATCTTAGGTCAGTTTCCCTCTTTTTATCATCATTATTGTACTATTCTGTAAACATATGTTTTGATTTTTACTGGCAGGTACCATACCCGCAAAACTTATTTTACAGCTTACAACAGCTTTTCGACATGGTGGGTTGTGTGACAGGAGTGGTAAGTTTTTCTACCAGGATCATCTACATAAGAACAGTGTACCTGTATTGGCCATAGCAGGAGACCAAGATCTGATATGCCCACCAGAAGCTGTTGAAGGTGTGTAAACTGCAGTAACTTCCTTAGATGTCTTTCATAGATGCTTTGAATCGTTTGCCTCTTTCTCATAGTGATTTGAATGCATATGAACAATCGTTTGCTTCTTTCTCATAATGATTTGAATGCATTAGAAACTGTTAAGCACATCCCCGAGCATTTGGCCACCTACAAAGTGTTTGGCGAACCCGGAGGCCCTCATTATGCACACTATGATTTGGTGGGGGGGAGACTGGTAAGTGGTTCATAACTGCAGCAATGCTTAACATCTTGTTTGATAGTTTCTTTTCAGTGCTATGTGTTGTAATATGCCTTTTAATCCTTACAGGCAGTGGAGCAAGTTTATCCATGCATAATTGAATTTCTTAGCCGCTATGACCTCACATGATTATCCAGCAAATGAAATTTCCTTACTCATGCAGTAGCAGAAGATACTATTTTCCTACATTCTTGATATACCCCTCTTGGATTCAAACACTCTCTAGCTTTTAAGTCAAATGCCAAGCACACGTGCATATTTTTGGTGAAGCTTTGCGGTGGTGAAAGTTGCCAGTGTTGGCAGGAAGGTAGACGTGGAAGAAATGAAGTTTATACTACTTTCGATCTTGTTTAATAATAACAGGAAAATCAAGGTCAGGAAAGATTTGGTTAAAAGTATGTTCATTTTTCTCCATTCATTCAATTTCATGTAGTTCATGGTCTAATGATATAATGTAAAAAAAATTCTTGTAAATCAAGCTCAGCTGGGATGATGACGAGATATTTTGTCCCCAAACTCAATGCTTGTGAAACGTGCAGTTGGATTAAAGATTTTTAGACACCGTGGCTTGTGTGCATCATGTTCTAAAAAAGAACTGCCCGTTATATAATCTGAAGCAGATTGAGTTCGTTATAGTATTCTCTTACCAGTCAACTTTTATGGAACTTGAGAACGATCTGTTCAAATCTCGGTTCAAGAATAATTCTCATTTCCTGTTCTTTCTTCTTTCAAATCATGTTCTCGTGTTAGTTTTTCTAGGGTTTTATATATGATTTATAGATTTTGAACACAATCATAAAAATATTTTGTTTTAAGAAATTACATCTCGGATTAATTAAAAAGAGCAGAGCAATATTATATACAATGACAATCACTTGACTTGTAGGTTATAATTATGTTAACCTGTGGATGGAATTGAAAGAAAAAATTATCCAAGGATTTGATTAAAAGCAATAAATAAATAAATGGATCTCAATTATATATGTTCTTTTCTGGTTGCATGGTCAGGATTGTTATCAGACCAATCAGCATCGACACTAAATTTCTAAGTTGTCTCGATATATTCAATTTGAACAAGCTCTCCCTCTTTTTTTAAAACAAAAACATTAAAATTGGTTCCAGGACGAATTGTGGTTTGACCAAAAAGTTGGAAGACCATCTTGCCGTAAACGGAGACCTGCTGCATATAGATTCCTGATTTATGAACTGTAAGCATCCTTTTCGTCAGCTTAAACATAATCAGACCTCAAATTTTGCTGATAGGAAGAGGAATTAATAATCAAGATTCAAAAAGGTCATTGGATTCTTCTAATCAACGACAATCCTTTTTTTTTTCCAGACTAGTTAAGAAGAATCCTATGCTGACAAGCAGGTTTCATCCACACATCAATGTCTTGCAAGAGCAAGGCAGTGTGGGATCAGGGGTGAAGATGAGACTATTTCCCCCCCTAAATAGTAGATTTGTACGGTCGTTTGAAAGAGACTGCTCAACTAAAAAAAATAAAAGCAAGAACGGAAACTCAAGCCAAAACTACATCTCTACAGGATTATTAGTTCCTTGAACACGAGACACTACTTTCTTTCCATACAGGCAGGGGACATATAATGAAGTGCCGATTTCCATTACTGCAACCACTACTCCTGGAACAATGTGTACAAAGGCATTGTTGCTGATAGATGTCGAAAATTCAAAACATTGCTTATTCAGAGTACACTTTCCATTTCTTAAGAAAGTTGTAATAGATTTAAGAGAAAGAAATACATGGCATAATTTCATGTTTGTGTGTTGGACCCATTGTTGTTAAACTCGCGAGTTGTCAAATCGGATTGCGAGTCAACTCAACAAAACTTGTCAAATCGGGTTGAAAACTCGGAAAAAAAACGTTAAGATCGTCCGTAATCGGGACCGATTTTAACGTTTTAACGTTATAACCATAAAACTTAATTAGTTAATTATTTTGTAATGCATTTATAATTATAATTATAACAATGACTATGTTGTATTGTATTCGAAAATATTTTTCTTATAATTTTACCATTTTTCTACCTAAAAGATTTTAGATGTGATTTTACGATTTTTGTATGAAAAAATTTCAGGTAAAATTTTACAATCCGAGTTTTAGGATTAGTTTCTGTGTCTTGTCAAAATCACGATTTTGAAAACCTTGGTTGAACCCAACAGTTCAATCCTGAGCATTCACCGACTGGTTTCTGGCAGTTGGATTTCCAACCTGAAAAGCAGAACCCTTGTTGCAATGTTGGGTTGCAGAATCCAAACCAGCTTTTGTTACAATCACTTGGGCCATCCCTTGTTTGTCTTTTTTTAGTTACTTCCTTGTGTACTTGCATGTCTGTAGTACCAGAGTAACACAAGAAGATAAGCACCACTCAATGATTAACAATGGGAGAAAACTTGCTTGTCTACTTGGTTGGACCCCACTTCTACTTTCAATTGTCATTGCAGATTTCAATGTATAAATAAGTTCTCCTACCTGGTGCAAATCAACACAATTTTAAATTCTGCTACCAGCATTCATTCCAGTCATTAATCTTGCAATATTATTCCGATGGATTCTAATGCATCAGGCTTCCTTCATAGCCCTCCAGCTCTTCACTCTGCTTACTATCAGCCTAGGGAAGATGGTGGTATTATTGATCTGGGTCTCAGTCTCAGAACTTTGCAACCTGAAGCATATCATCCTTCTGGACATCGTATGCCCCTTACTCCTGTCTTTAATTTCTGTCTTAACTTTTGCAGCAGTCATCAGGTAAAAGAACTCTTACATGAAGTTAGCGTGTCAGTGACATGCTTTGCTTTACAAGTAGCATTTGTGGAGAAAAGTTGTTGAAGTCATGGGAGTGATGGAAAAGTCTACGCTAGCACAAAAATAGCTGTGAACACAAAAACTGTTTTATAGTAGAAAGAAGTATTCATTACGATGGAAAACATTTTTGACAGAATCAGTAATACTAAATGATTCTAGATAGCTATGCCTCCACTTAATAGTGACAAGATCTGATTAAAATTTGATTTAGATTGTCAATTATCAATTGGGACGATGTAGAACGTCTCTGCGTATCATAATGAATTTCATTTTCATTTAAAGTTTGAGCCTCAAAACGCAGAGCATTTTCTCTGCTATTTTTGATGACTACAATATGAATTTTCTAAATGGGGTTTCTTGTAAATATACAAGTGTTAAGCGTGGAGGGATATGGTGACCTGATGGACTGGCCTCGGGCAAACTCGCCACTAAAACACTCGACTTCAAGCTACCATAGGTTTACTCCACGAGATTGTGACGAGGAGGCAGAGGGGGTTCAGAGCAAAGAGAGGTGGGCTTATGTGAAGGTAAACATGGATGAGGTGATTGTTGGTAGAAAAATATGCATACTAGACCATGGTGGTTACTCAAGCCTCGCACTTCAACTCGAAGACATGTTTGGTAGGTACCAAAAAACACGTTCCAACTCATTCTCCCCCCTTTCATTATCAAAGATAACATGATTAAGATTCGTTGTTCCAGGAAGACAATCTGCATCTAGGTTAAGGCTGTTCCAAGCAGGGTCTGAATTCTGCCTGTTCTATAAGGACGGAGAGGAGAATTGGAAGACCGTTGGTGATGTTCCTTGGAAGTATGCTCTTAATCCACTGTTGTTATCTATGCATGTTTTTCTCTAACTTATACAGGATACATTTGTTTAACGAGTCACTCTTTCTTAAAAAAATGTCAGGGAGTTTGTAGAAAGCGTCAAGCGGTTGAGGATTGGACGAAAAGGCAAATCTCTTCTTTCATTTTCCCCAACCTTCTCCTGAACTGTTCTTCTGCCATTACGCCATTTCAGGAATTTCTTTGAATTGCCATGTCTATTGCCTGTCAAGCAAAAATGAGCTGTTAACTTTTAAGCTCCCCCAAAAAAATGGAAGATGACATTTGTATCAGGATAGTAGCCAGTACAAATTCCATGTTTCGAGTGTTTTTTTTTTTAATTATTAGCATATGCTCTATAGCATCATATGCCTATGTTACTTGGCATAAGCATACGATGTTGTTTGTATGAGGTTGCAAAACATTCTCTATGCTTGGATCGAGAAACTTAAGATCTATAAGAAAGCGAGCTTGTCTTTTTTCTCTGTTATTTTGCCATTCTCTGTTACGGTGTTCATCATAAATAGTAGTTTACGAGAATAGGTAACTGTTAACATAGCTAACATCTATTGTGCTCTAAAATGAAATATAATCACTACACATTCTGTTGTGCTAGTAACTTATGTTGTATAAGGAAATCATGGAAACTAATAACGTGTGAGAGGAAATCATGGAGAGAGAATCATGGTTGATAGATTGTATCTCTTCAAGATATCTCGTCCAAATGTTTGAAGGTTATGTTGTCTCAGTATTGGAAGTAGTTTGTTTGTTCCTCGTCTTCTGAAATCTAAATTACTTTTAAAAAAAGAACAAAATCTAAAAATAATCAAAATACATCAAACAATCAGCATGCAAAAAAAATACTGCTTCTGCTTTTAGCGTGAGACTTGAATATTCTTTGCTGGGAAAACAAACTACGAGCCTGGTGGTAAAACCAATTACAACAGTTTCGATGGCACCATAATTTCATTTTATCTGATGATTCGTATGGATCCTGGACCAGTTAGGGTGAAATTTGGTGGCTTATTAGGGTGGATTGTGAGGAAGAAAGAGTATCTGCATTTTCTTTGTGAAAACAAATGGAATTGATAGGAATCGTGCATGATGAGTATGCTTATAATTATAAACATCATCAATAACTGCCCCTTCCCCTCCCCCCTGACATTTGAATTTGCTTTTTCTGTTTTGGCATTTAACCATTTTGTATGTACTCTGAATGCTAATGTCGTAATGAATGTGATATATAAACTTATAGTGCTTCGATCGATGGATCAATTTGGTGGGTTACTATGGTGGATTGTGATAAAAAAAAAAAACAGCATTTATTCCCATTTTCCTTGTGAAAACAAAGGGAATTGTTAGGAAAGGTCCATAATGCGAATACTTATGAACATCTTCATCAACGACCCTTGCCTCGCGGCATTTGATTTTGCTTTTTCTGTTTTGCCACTAAACATTTTGTATGGATATCGTTTGCAAGATAAGGAATGAGTCAAGATACAGAGGCTGGAAAATGTTATGCATTTGATCTTCATAGTCATAACATCTTGAACAATGGCCGGCCACTGTAAGAGTAAGTGGTCCATGAGTCAATAACTGTCTTTGCTGAAATGCATGGCAAATCATGGCTCCTATTCCACTCTTACGATGTCCATTGATGAAGATGTTATAACATTGCTATCAGGGTTTTTCTCCCCAAAATCTTCACGTCGAGTGCAGTTCATGTTCTCAGGAAAAATGGTCAATAGAAGATTCATAATGTATCCGTTCACGGTAAGCGTGCAGATGGTTCGGGTATCAAATTTCAAAATTATACTGTGTTTCCATGAAAGATATTCTCAAAATGGGAATTTCAAGCGCAACTTTCATTTTCATTTTCATTTTCCGTTAAACAGTGATGCGGTTGTCCTTCTTCTAAACAATTAGGCTGCTATACCTCATGCAAGTTATTGCAATACCCATTTTTTCCACCTCAAGGACAGTAGAATCTATTGTTTTCTTTTGACTTTCTATGGTGACAAGTTTTGGCATGAAGTCATACTCTAGGTTCTTCTGTGCATGTGGTAGTGCTCTGTATTCAGATTCTCTCACGTCTCTCCTCTATAATAAAAATGGTAAATAGTTCATATTTGTTGATGATTTTTTCAGATAAATACTGCGTATCCAGAAGAAACTTTGAAAGTGTCCTGGTGCGCTTCCAAGGGCTTGCTTTTTGGTACTGGTTCTGTCCATTTTAAAAGAAAACAACCTCCATAAATTGAGACGATGAACTCTGTCATTTGAGATGATGGCGCTGGTTTTAGGCTCTAAGTTTACGATATCAATTTAATAATGGCATTTGAGATGATGAACTCTCTGTCATTAACTTGTTTTAGGCACCATGATTGATGATACCAGTTTAATAATGTCATTTGATTCTGTTGATCGGGGAATTCTTTTCTATTTATTTTAGCCTTTGCAATTCCTTTCTAAGTTTGATGATCGAGATCCAGTTGCATCACAGAATTCTTTTCTTTTACACTGATTGATAAAAATAAAAAATAAAAAAAAAAAAGTTCTAGCACACAAAATGTGTCCATGCTTTATTCAAGAAATTGATTAGCTGTTTTGAATTCATGTGCTGTGTGATGAAGGTGTTGCAGAGTGTACAAGGATTATCTGGAGTTCAAGGAGATGGGATGAACTCATGCCTGCCATGAATATGAGAGAGATCCTTAAAATTCAAGGTCATAATATGTTGTGTTCATACAATTCCATGGTTCTATGCAAATTAAAGATGGAGGTGGCTGGAAAACGATGTCCCTGCAGTCCCCCCCTGTTCCATGACTTAAATTGTGATTACAATTGTTTTTTATTTAAAAATTAAAAATATATTAAAATAATATTTATTTTGTATACCAACATATTAAAATAAAGTAAAACAATTAATTTAAAACAGAACAAAAATCATGTTTTTGCAAAAACTTTTTCCATAAACAGGGTAGAACAACATTGAATGAACGCTATAGGGTTGAAGGTAAGATAATTCTTAGAATTTGAAGGGATTTTTTTCTTATTTACACAGTTAAAAAGTAATAAAATAACACAATTTTATTTATTTTTTATTGAAAAAAAAAAGTTTAATAAATATTTTGTAATTGGAGAATGCTGTGTGATATATTGTTCACGATGAAAAAATGATTATGTACTAAAATTTTAATATAATTAATATAATTAAAACATTCTTAGTAAAATGAATTTAACAATACTAAAAAAAATTATTAACGGTTATTGGAGTGGGTTATAGTTTTTTTTCGAAGATTACCAGATTGCCCCCTTGTGTTTTGGTGACAAGCATGGTTTATTTTAGTCGTTATTGATAAAACAATATATAGATTTTTTTTAATATTGTAATCAGAATTCTGATATGTTATTAAGATCTCTTTATTTCTTATAGTTTGTACAATTCATTTTGGAATCTCTTTTACATCTCACATATATAAATTATATTATTTTGCCAAACTTTTTTTGAGTTGTTATTTTGTACAAAAACATCACACAGCTCTATTTAAAAAAATCAATTTTAAAACAATAAAAGAGAAGAGGTTTACCATTTAATTAGTTAAATAAAAAAATGAAATGAAATGGTCATCCTAATAAAGTGACTGATTGAGAGTGTATTTGAAGTTGTTTTTTATGTTTTTTTATTCAAAAATATATCAAAATAATTTTGTTTTATTTCTTTAAAAATTATTTTTAATATTAATAAATCTAAATAATCTAATTTTTAAATCCAAGTTCCACTGCAACGCCACCGCAGCTCACCCCAACTGTTAACTGGTAAAAATAATTAAAGGTTCTCCGATTTACAGCAAAAGATCTGCATACACAAATTACTTGGTCTGATGCACTTTATATCACCTTTGGTTTTTGTTTTTTTTTCAAGAAAGCAATTTATCATGTAAGGAAAAAAAACCCGTATAAAAAAGTTGACTAATAAGACAAATATCCATGCACAGGGCTACAGGTACGTCTATTCGAAACTTATTATAAAAAAATAAAAATAAAAACTCCTGCGTTCTTGCTTTCCCGCCATGACCGATAAATTAAAGCCCCTAGATTAGCAAAACCTGAATTAAGCTAGAACCCTAATAAAGCAGCTTAGCTGGAGTGAATTGACCAAAGACATTCCAACAAGAATCTCCGATAAAGTCAAAAAATGATTTAACAAATCTATGACCTATCAAATCCAGTGCACAGCTAAGAACTTTCTCGTTAACTGGATACTTAGATTAGTAGTGGACTCCACTACCTATATTCGCGCCACTCGGTTCGGTAACTAGATGGCTTCTGTTTTTACCACAAAACAGTTGGGTTACAATTCCCTGAAATCTTTAATATCATGATGCCATCAAGCATGGAGATTCGAGTTAAGGGGACAAATTGGATGTACAAGTTGAGCAAATTGTTGGGGAAACTATGGCTGCCAGAAAGATTGAAAATAGGTAGAGCACTTAAAGATTACTTTGCAGGGTATTTATTATATATATATGGAACTCACTTAGCAAGGGATATGGCCACCCAGTCATCTGCCAATAGGGTTTTTTTTCTTTCACGTGACGAGAATTACCTTGTCCATCTGCACTGCATGACTACACAATAATTTTTGTTACAACAGGAGAGCTATGGCAAATAAATAGGTAAATTCATTGACGGAGAACAAAGAAAGAGACAAAAGAGTCTGCGTTGAGAGCAAGAAGAAGACATTCTTTTACATATACTAACAAGTTACAAGCCAACTCATGCAAAACCCAGTTGCTAGCATGCCCTTTTAGCAGACCTAACCTCACCTAGTCTTCACGCAAAACCAAAGGAGAGAATCCTAGGGTACATTGTTTCCACTGAAAGAGCCAAAAACAATTGTCTTTGAAATGCCTTCTCAAAGTAACTGATGGTTTTCGAGAAGCACTGGAGCATTGGATTCACAATTCTGTTAGATTCCTCAATCAGAAGACATAGCCAATCTGTTAAAAACATCAGAGACATGCCTCATCGTAGGCCTCCTTTCCGGGCTGCTATGAACACAAGCCATTGCAATCTTCAAAACTGCAATAATCTCTTCTTCCTTGTCCACGTCTGGAGCCAGATACGGGTCCAAGACATCTGCAAGTGGTTTCTGCTCTTCAATGCAAAGCTGAATCCAGTGAACGAGAAACATCTCAGAGGTACCAACATGGACCACAGGCAATCTTCCTGTGATCATTTCTAGTAGGATAACTCCATAAGAGTAAACATCCCATTTCTGTGATGGTTTTAAAACTTTTAGTGCTTCAGGAGCCTGGTAATACGATCCCAAGTTCGTAGATGAAACTGTGGCAACTTCTGAGCTTGGTGCACCCTTTTGTTGTATCTCTTGCGGTTTCTCTGAGGCAATTCGATTAGATTCCAGGGTCGGGGACCCTCCAGCAATGGTAGCAAGTCGTCCAAGCCCAAAATCAGAAATGTGTGGTTCCATGTTCTGTCCAAGAAGTACATTACTTGGCTTCAGATCTCCATGAACATATTTTTTAGGGCTGAATTCGTGAAGATAAACCAAGCCTTTTGCAATTCCCTTTATGATTTTCAACCGGACAGACCATGATAATGGGCTAAATGACACCATTCCAGGCTTCCCTGTTGACATTAGAGAATCGAGACAATCAAAATAACAAAAACCAACAAACAAAATCATGCTTGAGGAAACAAAAATAAAATTTATTAATATAAATGAGGCAAAAGAAAATTTGCTCCGGTGACATGATGGTTTCTGGAACTTACCATGAAGAGCTGTGGCAAGACTCCCATTCGGTATGTAATCATAGATGAGCAACTTCTCATCAACAGACCAGTAATACGCTCTGAGAGTTACAATATTAGGATGCCTTAGCTTGCCAATTGCTTCCACTTCTGTTTGGAATTCCTTGTATCTTTGAGAGCCTCCCTCGCCCAATCTTCTCACAGCTAAAGTATGACCATCCTCAAGCACTACTTTGTAAACAATTCCAATTCCACTCTTCCCTAAAACAAAAGCCGATGCCTTAAGCAGCTCATCCAAATCAAAAGCCACCTGTGCATCTAGTGCCACGAGATCATACTGCTCCACGTTCTCAGACAGAGTCTCAGACTCATCCTTCCTAAAGCAGAAGCACTCTTTCCTTTTCTTCCCTCCCTTCTCAAAACCATAACTATTTCCATCCCTATTCTTACTACGCTGACAAACCCTTGAATAACAATACGAAAACAACAATCCAACAAGGCAAATTCCAATAACATCACTAACAATTATCGCAACAACAGCAATCTTACTCAGTCCTCTTCCTTTCACACTCTTTCTGCCATTGTTATCCGAATCTTGAGGAGGGGAGTTGTTAGGCAGAAAAGGGATTGATGAAGGTGCAGTTGCACCATCGGTGACTGAAGAACATGGGTTTTTCAATGGAGGGCCACAGAGACCAGGGTTTCCAATAAATGCTGTTGGTCCTCTGTTCATTAGAGCACCAGTTTGAGGTATTGGACCACTCAAATTGTTATAAGTTAGATCAATATACACCTTCTCAGGAAGGTTTCCAAGGCTAGCTGGGATTGAACCAGTAAAGAGATTGTGTGACAAGTCAGCAGTTCCTTGTAAGCTAGACAAATTTCCCATATCACTGGGAATTGAACCATCGAATTTATTAAATGAAAGATCAAGTTTTTCAAGAGAAACTAGACTAGCACCAAACCCAGCTGGCAGAGAACCAGTGAAATTGTTTCGGCTAAGATCAAGGGCCCTGAGTCTCTTGCACAGAACAGTTGATGAGGGTATAGACCCATTGAAGAAATTCTGGGATAGATCCAAGGTCTGAAGGTACTTAAGCTTGCCAAATTGATTTGGCAAAGACCCAGATAAGGAATTCCCATAAAGGACCAAACTTTGTAGTCCTTGAGCTTGAAAGAGCTCAGCAGGCAAACTACCAAAGAACCTGTTATTCCTCAAATTTACATGTCTAAGGTCAGAGAGTGACCCAAGAGCAGAAGGAAGAAACCCATAAAGTTTCTTCTTTGGAATGCTAACAGACATAACTTTAAAGTCCTTGCATGTAACCCCATTCCATGAACAGGGGTTATCATCGGAGGAGTTCCAGTTACTCAAAGACCCTTCTGGGTCTTCATAGATGGACTTCTTAAATGACAAAAGTGCATACCCTTCATTATTCAAACAACTCACTAGACTATGACAGTTAAATAGAGCAAGAAGCAGCAAAATTAAAGGAAACATGTCTCCAAACAAGGTGACCGTTGAAAGGTTCAGAATGCAGAGGTAGTTGAGGCTTGAAAGGCAGGGGGTTTACCTTTCAGAAGCAGAAAACCAGGTGAGAAAGAAGAAAGCTTGAGAGAGGCAGTCGAGGCTCCCTCTATCTGTGTGTGTGTGAAAGGGGATGGGGGGGGCGGGGGAGAGAGAAGGGGGTGTGCATGTGAAAGAGGAGAAAGTGCTGAAGAAGAAGGGTGAGGGTTTATTTTGGTAGGCATAATAGACCAGACCTTGGGAAAGTAGATAATTTTAGTGAGAAATGAAAACAAAATGGGAAAAGCAAAAGTTGTTGATACTATCCATACAAATTTATTTATTTATTTATTTTAAAAATATTCTTCAGAAAAATATAATATTTTTTATATTAATATTTTTATATTTTCATGGTTTAATATTAAAAATAAGTTTTTAAAAAATACAATAATATTATTTTAATATACTTTTAAATAAAAAAAATTGAACAGTGCCATACATAATTGAAAGCTTCTTTAATTTCTCTTGTGGACAATTTATCGTGATATTTTCAGAAAGCAACTCCATATAAATTACTTTTTTGCTTTATGGAGGAGAGCTCCCTGTGTTTTCTTATTTTAATGTTTGCTTCTGGTAAGCCTGTCTAACCGTCTCTTTACGCTTAGGCCACAACATATTTCCGGTTTAAAGTGCCCGTCCCTTTTATGCTTTCAGTGAAAATTTGAAGAAAAAAAATAATTAAAAAAATTAATGCTTGTGGTATTTATACATGTAATAATGTTAAAAAAAATAAAAAAATAAAAAAATATATATAATTTAATGTATTTATAAATAAAATACTTTCAAAAATAACTTGAAACACTCTGTTTTCACATAGAATAGAACAGGGCAATGGGTCCATGAAAATCATACGAGTATTTCAGTTATCACATCATCCAGATGAAATGAATTGAAATCCTGGTGACGTTATAGATTTAGAATTGACGTATCCGCCATTGATTATTTCAGAGAAGAGCTGTAAGACTAGATTTGGAAAGGAAAAGGTCTAAGAAAAAAGGTGATTCTTCTTCATGAAAGCCCTGCATTGGTTGGGGCGTGCATGGAGCCTAAGCTAGTTCTTATGGTGAAAAGACATGGAATTAATATCAAATTATCCAGTGGTTAAGATTGAAGCTGACAGGAGCGATGAATTGGATGGTCATGATGATCCCACACTGGTTATAAACCGTTAAGGAGACAGAAGCCATGATTATGATCACTATAAACCCAGCAAAGATCATATTATATACAATAGAAATTCAGAACCAGTTCCATGTCCATAGCTGGAATCTTGACTGTTAGAGCATCACCAGCCAGAATTTAATCATAGATCCAGTACAATCAAGCAAGAACAGAGGGTCCTGATCTTTCTATTATTTTTAATTCGCGGGACCCTGGCCGAGGACACCTCGTGAATGCAGGCACACTACCTGTAAAGGAGTCGATTCCATATCTCGTGATAAGAAAATGTTGGGGATGGATTCAGAAATGATAATAAAATAGCCGTTTGACGAGTGGGCTAGAAAGAGCAGATAGGTGTGAACCCCACTCCATTGTAGACTTTACACTGCTTTATCGCTACGAGTACGACCACAGAATAGGAGGTTTCCTTTTTATTATTGCTGCACATTGGTCATGTAATCCGCAACACGTGGCGTATAGTATTTTGATTTAATATTGAACTTAAAAAATGGATGTTTTTTCACTGCTGGAGATGGAGCTATGCTTGAGTTATAAAGGAAGTTGTGTTTGAAAATATATTTAAATGATATTTTTGTATTCTTTAAAAATATAAAAATAAATAAGCTTGAATGTATTTTCTTAGTTGAGAAATATATATATTTAATAAAGTAAATAAGTTAATATATAAATAAATAATAGTTATTGATGTTAGTTAAATATTAAATGAAAGGTTAATCTTCCTGATAAAAGTGAAAAATAGATACACGTGTAAAATATTGAATCATGTTTATTTTATAAGCTAATTATGGTTTTCATGACAAATTATTTTTATCTTTATAGATATGTCATGAGAAATAAAATTATATAAAATAAATAAATAAACATATATTACAATAGTTTTTTTTGAAGCATTATAAAATTAAAAGGATTATTACAATTTTAAAAAAAAGGTGAACAAAGTCCTTTTAGAATAACAAGAGAGGGCATTAGTTAAAATAAAACAAAAGGATAATGCACGGTAAAATACAAAATAAATAAAAGAATGTATTAATTCAAATAAGAGAGGTTAATTAAAGGTTAAAAAATACAGATGGGTATTGTCAAACTTAATGCCTGCTTGCTTGGAAGTGTTTCAAAAAAAAATACAAATAATTTTTGATATCCACACATAAAAATAATTTAAAAATATCAAATCAAATAGTTTAAAATAAAAAATAAACAAAATTATTTAAAAAAAAACTTTTAAAACACATTGTTAAGTGTATCAGTAAGAAAACTCACTCTCTATCTCTAATCAGATTTATATAAAGAGTGGACGAAGTATTTTCTGTTTTTATTTTAAAAAAATATTGATAAACGACATGTCATCCTTCACATTATTTTTCATCACATAGCAAGATTTGAGTTGTTGGATCTGAAATATCCATCTAAAAAACATTATATAAACCTTAACATTGTAGTTTTCAATTCCAAAACAACTTTTCATCTCTTTAAAAAAAAATAGACTTTTTTTTATTGAAAAAAACACCTTTAAAGTTCTGGTCTAGTTTTTTGTACGTGGTTAAATAGCAGAGCCACCTCCATTAAAGTACAGTGATGATACCCACGGGTCTTTTTTTCTCTTTATTTTTTCTTAGAATAGACGACACGTTTTTGTTACTTGTTATGAGAAAAAAACTGTTGTTGAATACCATACTGCCTTTCTCCCTTCGACCAGGCATGTGAACAGGAGAAGGGAATCAAGCTCATTTCCTTTAATCATGCATCTACTTTCCTGCCTGTGCATCGCTGAACACAAAATTTGATGGGATATAATCATTGTTTATAATTTTTTTATTTTTTAAAATTTTCAAAATAATATTCTTATATATTTTGATATACTGATATCAATAATAATTTTTTTTAAAAAAATGGTGAATTTCTAAAAATAAAGATATTTTAAAACCTCAAATATATTATTGTGGTATGCGCACTTGCCCCTTTGTTGTATGCTTCAAGCTGATTGTCTTGTTGTTATGAAATTCTGTCCAATTAGAGTTTAGGTTTGCCTTTCACCACGGGTCGGGTAAAACCAGAGTTTTTTTAACATGAAAAACAAGAGAATCTAGGAGTCTATTCAGGAACTCCATTGAATCCAGTCAACTCAGTTGTTTTGATAATATAATAATAATAAATAAATAAAACCACATATAGGTCGAGTAAAGTAAAATTAGGTCAGGCCAAGTTGATTTAAATTCTCTATACTCGTGATTCAATACATGATATCGAGATAATCTTTTTAAAAAATAACTCTTAACAAACCCAACATTGAATGATAGAGTTGAAAAAAAAATAACAGTAAAGAAAGACCTGGAAAATATCAAGTCAGCTTAAGTTAATTTTTTCAAACCTGTAACTTTAGTCTTAGGGTCAAAATTACTCCATAGAAGACAATATTGAAAAAATCATGAAGTCAAATTCTCGAACAACAAGATGTCAATGGATTAATATGAAAAAATGGTATAAAAAAATCTAAAACAAAACAACATTAATTAAAATAACAGGCACAAAAACATGACATGAAAATCAAATGAGATCAAGTGTAGGGGTGTGATTAAAAAGAATCGAATTAAGAAAATGATAAAAACAAAATAAATAGCAATCAAAATAATAGCAACAGAACTTGATAGATGAAAAAAAACTCAAATGAGCATGGAATTTAAAGGACAATTTATGAAACATGTAGAATAGAACAACTAGTAATAAAAAGATCATGAACCAGATATTTATAAACAATAAATTGAAGGGTTGTTTTGAAAAATTGCAGGGGTCAAACAACTCAGACCTATAAATTAAAGAGAGAGAAAGGAAAAGAAAAAATAAAAGGCGTTAGATCAAAATTTTGTTAACCATGTGCACCGTCCAGTGATACAAGAATTCAAACATCATTGCAAGAGTTAGCATTTGACCCCGATAGATGTTGTAAACATAAAGATGATGTTTTTATTTAAATTTAATGGATATCAAACATGCTCGACATAAATGAGTACAAAATTTATAGACTCGATAAATAACGAGCAAGATATAAATATTGTTAAACATGACCCAAAACCTTTCTCTAACCTATCATGAAAAATATATTTATATTGCACGAGTATATTAAAAAATATTTATATTCTTAAATAAAATATAACATATACATATTTTTCATATCTATATATCATTGTAAATCCGTAAAAGCATAAGCTATCTGTGAAAACATTTGGTCTTACTAGAATATCCTTGAAAATATTAACTTTACTGCTAAGATATAATTTTTAACACATAGTTTTATTTTCCTCGTGTACGAGCTATTAGGGATTAAAAAAGTTTTATGATTATGATTGTTTAGTAGTGTAGTTACAGTTATCTTATAAAGTGTTTTTTATTTAAAAATACATCAAAATAATATTTTTTTTATATTTAAAAAATTATTTTTGATATCAGCATATAAAAATAATATTAACACATAATAAAAAATAAAAATATTTTTGTTATTTAAAAAAAAAAGGAATTACATTGAAATTTAACGGGGCTAGGTGTGATTTGACGTTAACTTGGCCCAGGAGCTGACTAACCTGGTATTGATTTACACAAGGACTTATCCAAAAATACTCTGCCGCCATTAAATATAAAACAAGTAATATTAGCCGCAGAATATTTAGTGAAATTGAAGATTAGTTTTGGTATATGCAACCTGGTCCGGATATCTCGGTTATAAAAAAAAAATATTGTCATACATTCACACATATGTGAAGTGTTAAAACAAAGTATTATTTTTTTTGAAAAAAAATGCTATTTCTATTTATCTCTAAAAATAACAATAAAAATCAACAAAATGGAGTTAACAAGAAAATATATCAGGTAAAGTAAAACAAATGACATCAAACACTTATTTTTTCCAATATAATGCAATTGAATTTTCAAATAGTTTTTTAGTAAAGCACACACAATAGAAAAAATTATATTTTATACTATTTAAAATGTTATTTTCTTAAATTGATAAAGTTGATAGTGTTATTTTATATAGTATAAATATATTTCTTTTACTATCTATTCCATTTTTTCTTCATGGAGTTTGAAATTGTTTTTACCAGTATTAATTTTTTTTGTTGATCCCACTTTATTTTATTTAAAAAAAATAACATTTCATTTAGCACCACCCTTAAACATGTAAATAAGTATTAAAAAATCAAAATAATATTTTCCTTATTTTTAGCTTTCCATTTAGCTCGTACCCTACGAGATGCTCTCTACCTGCTATATTTTATGTCAATTTAGTCATGAACACTGGGCCAGCATACAGAAAATGCAAATCATTTGATACAGTGGTAAAGATGATGAACCTCGCCGGAAAAGACATTCCCTCAAGAAATTAGAGCATCACGATCGATCGTTAATCTAAGTTTTTCCTTTCTTTTAACTCATCTACATGAACTAGAATCTCGCTTTGTTAGAGCACGTTGGGCTCGCGAGGATGACTCTATTTGTTTGAGAAAAATATAATATCTTCTGGATAATGAATGATCACGAGTTTAAATATCATTATTTTTATTTTATTTAATAAAAATCAAATACAGTATAATATAGATCTATGCAAATTTCAAATTTAAATAAAATTTCACTAGAAGATAATATAATATAATATATTTTGAAACTACACCTAAAAACTTAGAGGACAATAATGTCTTTCCACTTGGAGGTCAGGAAGTGTCAGTTCAAGCCATGTTAGAGAATAATATAAATTATATTATGAGATCTCACCTACAAACTTAAGCTTTTAGGTGAGATGGTTACTTAACATGGTATCAAAGCCTTGTTGACCCAGCGGTCACAAGTTCGAATCTCACTCTCCTCGTTCTATTTGATAAAAATTAAGCACAAAGTGATGTGGGTCTGTGCAAGTTTCAAGCCCAAAAGACTTTTACTTGAGGGGGGTGTTGAATAATAATATAAATCATATTATGGGGTCTCACCTACAAGTTTAAACTTTTAAGTGAGATGGTTTCTTAACAAGACAGAACAGAATTTCAATGTTATTTTTGGGTGAACTGGCCTTTTGGAAACTATTTCGTTCGTGTGAATAATTGAATTATTTTCACAGTCAACTAAAACCTTACCCTCTGAATTTGTATTGATGGGTATAAAAATTAAATTTTTAGATTTACAATACACAGATGCAGTGACAAGTGATCTATGAAGTGCTGGGGTGCATATGTTGGGGGCACGGACAGGTATCACGAGGAGTATCTTTATTTTTATTTTTCTCTGTTTTTTCACCAGATTGCTGCCAGGCTGGCAAGATTATTAAGTTGAATGTTTGAGATTGTGATTATATTATTTTTTATTTTTTTATTTAGATATATATATATATTTATTTAAATATCAATATATGAAAACAATATAAAAATATTATTTTTTTTTATTTTAAAATAAAAACTCTAAATGTTTTTCCAAAACTTTTTTAAAAATACAGTGCAAAGCACATCATTAGTATTCTATGTTTTCTGGCATGCTGCCTTGTTTACGAACGCGTATTTTAGGACCAGCAATATTTACTTTTTTGCCAAGGGGATGATAACGAGATCTGGAAAAGTCATCTCGTGAGTATATGATCCGATTCTTTCTTATTCTCCATGTGTTCAAATCCAACACCAACAACAGATTGGAATTAGGGCACTGGAAATGGGCGCCGCGACAACCGAAGTCATTAGAATTCATTTAAAAAACAAAATGAACTGAAACTGGTGATGTATATAGAACAGTGATCAGCTTTTCGGATACCAATGTAGATATTTCCGAAACAAGCCTTCGTTTTTAACATGTATTCTGCACAATAAAATGAGGGGAACATCAGTGTAAGAAAAACAATTATTAGTGCAGGGGGGAATAATATATGATATATGGTTTATTAATTATTTTATTAATATTGAAATAATCTAAAAATATAGAAACTTAATTAAAATAAAAATATAGAAGGAGATCGCAATATAATTTTTGTCTCGCAATTCTAATTTTACTCGAGATAATATTTTACCAGATAATGTTCATTGATCAAATAGTCAGGGATTGCAGAGTCCTTTATGTATGAATTTAGTTCGTGATGGAATTACAAGTAGTTTGATGGAATAATAAAAACAAGTGTCTAATTTACTTGAATTATTAATTATATTTTATTATTATGATTATTTTTCTATAATATTTAAAAAACAATATATACACTTTAAAGTAATTTCACATGTTGACAGTAATATAAAAAACTTGATGGCCAAACACATGAAACTGTTTTTTATTAATCTCAAATTTAACCACAATTTTAACCATATACTTTAATTTTAGTTATAAATCGCAGCTAAAAGTGTTTTTCATGAAACTGTCTTTTTAAAATCTCAACCATAAAAACAATCGCAATACCAAATACACCCTTAAACTTGAAAGTGAGAATCCTAAGTTTTTTGTAGGGTATAAAAAAAAATAGTTGTCAATTTCATTATATTTTGGTCTAAAAGTTTCGTATTAATTAACAAATGAGACAAAATGATATTATTTTTATCTCAATTTAAATTCCAGCTTGTGTCCAGATTTTTTGGCTAGGATACCTCCAAAATGTACTGGTTTCGTTCTGTTCGTTCTATTTCGGCCGAATATTTTTTTTTAATCTTAATCCGACCGTTAGATTAAGATGAAATTTTATGAGGAGTATTTTGGCATGTTTTATATATATTATGTTAAAATTTTAGAACAATAATAGAATGTAATGACCTTGCGAGATTCATAATGGCAGTCTTGTAATATTATATTATACATGTTCATAATTTTGTTTAAAAAGATCATTTTATTATGTCTTTTTTAGATTAAATTACATAATTCTAAATAATTTTATTTTTGGATTTGAACTAATTTTTTTTTTGAATTAACACACACACACAAACAGTACAACTCCAAAACAGTACGCTGAAACACTCTGAAACCGAAAAATTTCATTTCAATTGAAAAAACAAAGTACCAATCAAAATGATACTGGCAACTTTGAAAAAAAAAGCTCCTTGTTCCTAAACAAGAAAATATTTTATACACAAATGTTTTTTTTGAAAAAATAAAATTTATAATATCTAATAATTATCGATGAAGAAAATATGATTGTAACAATAATCAGGTATAGTTTAAGAAACAATGATGTTGACAATGGAAAAAAAACGGTGGAGATTGTAATAGTAGCAACGATGGTAGCGTGATATTATAATTTTTTAAATATTTTATTATTTTTCATGAGATAATAAATACATAAACAGAAGTTTATAAAGTGATTATAATAATAATATTTTTTATGTCGATCAACTCCTTAAAGATATTTCACCCGAAATAAACGACATTCGTTCACGTTTATTCAGCGCAGAGTATTGGGCCCAAGGGCTGGGCCGAGGACCATTAATAAAAAAGGGTGGTCATTTTTTTCAGAGAAGAGAGAAGGATCGATGAGCGTGGAGAAGACGATCATGATGGACGCGTGGATTCGAGGTGTAGTGGAAGCCATACATTCTGCCCCAAATCAGACTGTCCTCTATCTCGCCGGTGGTGCTTCCCAGGTCTATCCTTTTCCCTGTCTATCCTCATAATCACATCACCACTTCATAATTATGAAAAGGCAATAAAATTTGCGCGTGATAATTATAGGCGCTGGGATGGTTGATGTCAGTACCTGGAGCTTCAAATACAGTGCTTGAAGCTGTTGTTCCTTATTCTAGGATGTCCTTTATTCAATTACTTGGCAAGGTAATCAAACTCGTTTTTTTCCCTTTCAAGAAACTTTTTTTAAGCATATGATTTTAATCTTTCCAGATTCCCAGTCAACATTGCAGTCGACAAACTGCAGAGGAAATGGCTTTATTAGCTTACAATCGTGGTCTCAAGCTTTCCAGCCCAGGTCACTAATTAATACGTGGTAGAATTTCCTGCTTAAATTTATCTGAATTTTATTTAAATTGGATTCTTTTCGTTCGTTTGTTGAATCAGGTGACCCTGTTGTTGGTGTGGGTTTTACCGGTTCTTTAGCCAGTTCACGCCCGAAATTCGGGGACCACAGGTTTTCTGTCTGCAAGACATTCTTTGGATTCTCAGTATTCCGGATTACTGCTTAATTTCTTGTTTTTCTTGCCTATAGGTTTTACTTGTCAACAAGAACATCCGATCGACTTTCGGTATCTTCTGTCACATTGTCCAAGGTAGCCATGAAAGCTTATTTTCTTTTTTGAATTAAATTCCTAGTGTTGTGATTTTGTAAGTACTTGTGTCGCTAATCTTTAACTCAGGGCCTGAGAACTCGAGAGCAAGAAGATACAGTTTCAAGTCAGCTCCTACTCAAGGTCTGTGATAGACGCTAAGTTTGTATTTTTCAATTATATGTTTCCAGTCAGTATAAAGAAAAGACAGAAGATACAGTGTTTCCACTGAAAATCACGAGAGTTGCATCTTTTATATCTCTTTGTGTGTATTGTTTTGTGAAAGGTTGTGTGAACTTTCAAGATCTTGAAGTCAGTAAGATAAAAGATGTCCCGATGCAATGAGCAATCCTTTTACTCTACAAACTGTGATATGCCTGTGATGGCTCCAATTTCTCACATTTCTTGGTTAATTTTTGTTAGTGTTTTCCCACTGCTTTTGGTTACAGGCTATTGCAAATGCATGCAAAGTCCAGGCAGCATCTATTTCTCATTTGACCGAATCTGACATGTCTGATGAACATGAAACGCACTTCAGCGAAGATCAGGAATTGGAACAACTTATAGATGGGAAAATATGCTTTAAGGTTTATTCATTTTCAAGTGGTACGATTAGTTCTCTAGATTGAATAAATTAAAATTGCAGTAAATTTTGTAGATCATTTAGTGTCTACCACCTGCTTGCAGAGACTTATACATCTACCGCTGAAAGAAAGATAATACTTTCTGGTTCATTTGATCCATTGCATGAAGGTCACATCAAGCTTTTGGAAGTTGCTACTAGGTACATGAATCTGTAGTGATAAATGTGAATTCAAGGCATTCTCGAGTCACTTTGATTCAATTTATTATGCCATTCATGCTTTAGACATTATTTTAGCTTTTCAGTCATCTGTGATAATGTGGGTAAAAATACATTGCTCCTCATTGTCTTCTCTGTCTCTTTTTTTTTTTTTATGTAGCATTTTGGGCAATGGATATCCCTGTTTTGAAATATCATCAGTAAATGCTGACAAACCTCCACTATCAGTATCACAAATTAAGGACCGCATCAAGCAATTTGAAAAGGCTGGTGAGGCTCATTATTTGATTGTTTCACGCCTAGACATGTATTATGTGTCTTTGGAAGGGTCATGATTATTGTGATGATGTGGCTATAACTAGATGAATTGTTTTAGGGGAGGTGATATAATTTTGGGGTAACTGGTGTAGGCATAGGTCACTTTTGAGCTAAAGGTAATGGAATGTTACTTCGAACATGTCAGAATTATCATATGAGTGGCACTATGCTGCTTTTGTTGGGGAATAGCCTTTTTTCTCTTTGATGTAGAGTATTACTTTAACTAACACTAAAGGCATCCCAAATGATTGTTTATCCCTTCCATATAGCTCTCAACGGACTCTGCTCCTGTGAAAACAGCATGGTCAATGGAATTGAATTTATTTCCCTGTCTTAGTTCTGTGGGATTCATTGTTTTTTAACAGTATGCTTATTTTCCCTCGATACCTTATTTAGCTTGTGGTCGTTTTTATTTCTTCTTCCCTCCACTTAATGTTGAAACTCAATTAAGAACTGAAATATGGATCATATCTAGCTAAATTGTGCATGAAAAAGGTCACCACCTACTTATATTTATGACCTATTAACAAGTTCACTTTTAGAATGGCAGGAAAGAGAGTAATTATTTCCAATCAACCTTATTTCTATAAGAAGGCTGAGCTTTTTCCAGGCAGTGCTTTTGTGATTGGTGCAGACACAGTGGCAAGGCTTATTAATGTATGGATCTTGAAATTGCTTTAGTTAAATTTGATCAAGTTATATTATGACCTGAGTTTATGAATCTGGTGCATGCTACTTATTAAATATCACTTGGTATTCTATGCTGCTTTCTGCTTTTGTTGCAAATATCAAGGTGCCTTATCTCAAGATAACATTTTATTGCACCTCTTATGAACTTAGGTATTCTGTAAGACCTTTATTGGAAAAGATCTCTAATATGTTGGCAAGATTCTATTGTGTAAATGCATTTTTTAGCTGCCTTATTGTCATACTGTACATATTCACAAATCAATGTTATTAAGGGGCATGAATTACTGATTAAACTGTACAGTTTATGGATCTCAGTTTCTTATGGACGTGATGCTAAATGTTATTAACAAACAATAAAGAGAAGGCTATCCAGAGATAAGAGTTTTGCATTTTGCATTTCTACTTCTCATCTCTGTTGGAATGTATTTCGTATAACCAAAAGAAGAGGCATTTTTAACCTACAACTTGGAACTTTTCTAGATTTGAAAAACTAGAAAATGTATTTAAATAGTAAATTATGGGATAAGTACAGATTCTTAAACTATGTTCAAAATCTTGAAATCTAAAAATGAAAACTAGAAAACTTGGTCTTCCAAGAAAAATTATCATTCTTTGACCACTGAATGTAATTTATAATCCTTGCTATTTTCATGGAGTTCATTCAAGTAAGCACATCCTCAAATCCCATTTTTAAGCCCTTTCTGCAGAAGCCATGCATTAATGCTTGTTTATGGGAGTTAGTGGTATGGAAGGAGACTAACATGCTGTAATAATCTTTTGAGTTCCTTACATGGCCCTTTACTGATGCATTCAAAATGATCTGTGTGTGGATTAACTTTGCATGCCATCATACCCATGTAACTCTGATGTTCTAGGATATGTTTACTACAGCTCCTATTTTCCCCTTTTATTTTCTTTTCCTATGTGAATTGAACTTTGGGCATAGGTATTTGGTTCTTTGCATTTCAATGTGTGCCCGGGGGTTGGAATTATGATGTCTGTAGATAGCGACAGAGAAGGCCATAATAATGCAAGAGACTGGTATCTTTGTTTTATTGGGCCTACTCTACTCTTAGCAGGAATGCCTTCAAAGCTACAGTGAGGATAGGAAAATATGACCTCACTTGCAATGTAAATTGATGTTACTAGGGAAACAATAACTTGATTTGACATTTACATTTCAGTCTCCCTTTGCTAGGAAAAATATTTGTAGTAGAATGGACAATTTTTTCTTTCCCTGTCCATTTATATTAATTTATTATTATTTTACTGCTTTCCAGCCTAAGTATTATGGTGGAGACTATGGGAAGATGTTAGAGGTACTTGATGGATGCAAAAGAATTGGGTGCACCTTCCTTGTAGGTGGCCGCAATGTGGACGGTGTCTTTAAGGTGTTTCCAAATGTCAGAATCCCATCAAAGCATCTTTTTTCACCTCTGTTTTCTTCTCTTGGAAATTTTGTCAATGCCGTTTGCTTGGTCTTTCTGCAGGTTCTCGAAGACTTCGACATTCCAGAGACATTGAAAGATATGTTCGTCTCAATACCGGCTGATAGGTTCCGCATGGATGTTTCCTCCACTGAAATAAGAAAGAGTGCTGGACTGTGATCTCAGAGGCAGCAACATCTACTGCTGACATCCTTCTTTGTTGCTGATAAAAATGATAATTTTGCGCCTTGCTATAGAAATTACTTTCCTATTATTCACGCATCTACATACTAGTAGAGTTGAAAGAAAAGAAAATTGTTATGGAAATGCAAATAAAACTCAACAAGGGTACCATATGCTACTATCAATTTATTGTCACTGCATGTTTTTAAACTTGCATTTGAAAGCAGGGCCGTTGGTGGAGAATAAAAATGCCCTTCATGCGTATGCTTTGGCATCTTTAAAGTAGGATTAGGTGAAAGGCCTCTCGCTGTTGTCAACTTTCAGGCTCATACCTTTTTTGCTTCGTTTTTGGGTGTTTTCACTTTTCATTTCGAAGCAGGATTAGGCTAAGAGACTCCCAAAGCAGTGAGTCCATGGGCGATCTTTTGATACGACACAGTTTTAAGTATGATATGAAACTTCTAAATATCCGGCCAGCATTTTATTATATTCCAGTTCAGTTTCCAGAAATGCTTCTGAGTCATCAGTGTATGTCCCCAAAAGTGTAAATGAAATGCTGAAAAGCAGCTGATGATACTTGGCATTATATGGACGTATAACTAGTGGTATCCTGGACGGGGAAAGAGGAAGCCATTCTATGAACCTAAGAATTGGACCCTATAATAATAATAACAATAAAAATAAAATAATAATAAAAATCCAGTGGATGTTGCTAAATCCCTGGAGGGAGGAGATGCGCTTTGACCAGGTAAGAAGAAATTGGGATGCCTTTGAGTTTTGAAACGAAAAATGTGACCTGGATAAGAAATCTCTGGCTGGTATTCATTTCGTCATAATAATGGCTAATGTTATTACAGTTTTTTTTTATATAAAAAAATATCATCGAATCGGCCATGAACTAAGGCGCTTATATTATAAATAAAAATGAAGACAACTCGTAAAAAAAGAGAAAACTTTGCAACTGTTGCATTAACTACCTTATCTTCTTAACTAAAATGCTTTTGAACACGATGCTCACTTACAAGATGATTTAAACAAATAGTATTTTTTTCTTCTTTCAAATTTTGATTGGAACTTGTAGGAACCAGAGCTTGGTAGGCATACTGCACCGTTGATAATTTGCAGAAGTGAAATTGTTCTTGTGCCTCCTAAGCTGAACCAACAAGCCATGGAGACAGCAGCGAGCTTGAGCTTATCCACCACAGGCCGCACCGCACCCAGCACATGTTGAGCCATAAGTATCAGTAGTGGTGGCTTTGTCTTTCGATGCACCACCAGCACAAGATAAAATGACAGATGCAATTATAGAGAGAGTGATGATTGCAGCCCAGAAGAGTAAAGCTGCACTGCTCAAGTCTTCACCATTAATTTTCCCATCTCCTCTTATCGTCTCTATCCAGACTCTCACCATCCCTCTCTCTCTCTCTCTCTCTCTCTCTCTCTTCGTGGCTCCTGATGGCTAAGGAAACTGATCTGAGAGGTTAAAGTCTTCCTTTAGTTAGCAATATCAATTATGCTATCATTTCAACTTTTTCTTTTGCATTGACTTGACGCAGGATTACAAATAGATGTCAAATTTAATCACCAATTATATAATGCCATGTCATGAAAGCAATAACCCTGTAGCTTATAAGGTTTCCTAGAACAAATTACCTTAATTTCCAGTAGAGGGCAGATTGTTTATCTAAGTGAAAACCACGGACAGGATAAATAAAAGTTCCATGACTTGGTAAACCATGTGTTGGGAAGAGAGGACCGGTCCAGATCCTATCTATTTCACACTAGTTGCGGAGACATATAGCGCCGCACAACGGAGAA
Source organism: Salix exigua (assembly GCA_032356905.1). Taxonomy (NCBI): domain Eukaryota; kingdom Viridiplantae; phylum Streptophyta; class Magnoliopsida; order Malpighiales; family Salicaceae; genus Salix; species Salix exigua. Next base: position 9,607,715 of record CM063597.1, read on the forward strand.
AGGAAATCAAAGGTTGAAAAGAGAGACGCCTCTTCTCCTGGGGGTTCCATAATTTCTGGGATTGATTAGTCAACGACTCCTGGCCAATAGCAATTTTCCATCTCACCTAACAAGGTCAACAAAAGACGCGATAAAGTCTACTCTCCAATTTGGTTTGTTTTCTGCCAAGAGCGCAACGTTGTCTGCAAATTAATGTCATAATAATAGGATGGGGGTGTTGCCACTGGGAAAATAAACATAATTTAAATAAAAGAATGAATACATTAACCTTTGACCCTGTCAACATATTCATGCAAATATTTTTTATACAATCTGGATGGTCTGATTTTCTTAGTGATGTCCATGCAGATCTTATTCTTGAAACAAGCAGCCAAATATGCTGATCATATCACATTAGAACTCGTAAGACATTGCTTAAAAATATATGCATAAAAGGTTTCAAAGAAAAATAGGCGCAGTTAATTATTTCCTTTTATGCCTATACCTGTTGGCCTAAACACAAAATTCATTGAGCTGGGCTTTGAATATTTAGCTGAGCTATTTGTTTGAGTATTTTGACAGGTTTCAATTTTAAAATAATCTAAAAACATAAAAAAATATTAATTTAAAATATATATTTTTAAAAAATATGTTTTAAAATCTCTCCCAGATTTTTTTTAGCTTCCTCGCCATGAAGGAAATGTTAAATTTCAATCACCTAATTGGTTTCCTAACAAGTCCATCAGAGTTTAGACCACTCATCCAGTGTTTTCAACCCTAAACCTCGTAGCCAATTGGATTTACAGATTCACAATTCTTTCTAAGATTCGTTTGAGGGCCCATTGTATAGCAGAGATGCAAAACAAGGAGCGGCCATTCTCCGATACATCGACCACGACACTTGAAAACTTGACAACCAAAGCTTTTGCATCATTACAAAAACAACGATCATAGCACTATAAAGCCAAAACCGTGCAAGTGACACAGTATGTATGATCAAAGAAGACCACCCTAACATAATCCGCGGAGGAAAAAAACACGAATTTCACATCAGACAGACAAGATATGAGATAATTATGCGTGCTTGAACACCATTTCATTTCCCTCTGTCAATCTTTCTCCCAGTGATAAGCCCCAAGAACCGTAGATCATACTTAAACCTTCTCAAATTCATTTGTTTGCTGCTGCTGTGGGTAGCTTGCACTGGTCATCCCAACACCCACATTCTGGTGTTTCTCCCACCCACCGGTGTCAGCTCTCGAGTGAGCAAAATAGTAAATGATTGACCCTATCAATGACAGCAATGTAAGAGCAGCACCGGCGGCGAAGACACCTTTGCGAAGGGTGGCGCATGATAATTCACTCTGACGAAACAATCCTCTGTACTTGGTGTGATATGCATTCCTTGCTGATCCAGCCAATAAGCATGCCTCGGCTCCTAAAAAGCTTAACCTGAAGATGCAGTGGTTAAAATTTCTCACCTATTATAAATCCAAATAACTGGCAAATTAAGCCAAATAAGGCAGATGCCATCTTGGAGGACAGCAGCCGCATCATTAGCAGGCATATATCTAAAATATCCTGAAACCTAAAACATCCTGCTAACTATTAGGCTCATTAGCATTCAGGTAGAGAAATAAAGAGTAATGCTATTTCACAGAAAAAAATAACAAGCATACACAACAAGAAAATCTGATGGCCATCCAATAACGTGATCCACGTGGGAGTTATTGGTGGGTTCCAACAATCTACTGTCTTAAAAAAATTTGTATATTTTTGCTTATTAACATGGTTTTTTTTCTTAAAAAAAATAACACGATTTAGAAAAAAGGGCAACATAACAGTTTGAAATACATCATCAGATAAATCCAATGATAAATTACAATGAAAAAGGGGAGAGAGAGAGAGACCTTGGTTGAAGGTTACGGTTATAACATCATTAGTACCATTGGAAAGATCGCAACTAGATAAATCCAATAACACCTTAGAAATTACCAGCAAGACAAGAGTGGAGCAACACATTTCATAATTTCTCTGAAATATCGTGTTTTTTAATAAATAAAATTTAAATGTCTTAATTACTAATAGATACAAACTGTGCTATTTCACCGGTACTTTTCTCTAACCGTGTTATTTTGCCAATAAATCATAAATTTCTTCTAAAATAGTGTTATTCTATTAATAATCAGGGCAAAGGGAGCCCTTATTCATAGAGTTCTCAAAAAAGGTGTAAATTCAAGCTTCTTTCTAATAAATCCTCGTCACAAAGTCAAGACAGTGGGTCGGTTAACAACTTCCGAAAGAACAAATGTCAAAGCCTACCATGCCTAGATTGAAACCTGAAACCCCAAGGTTGAAGATGGGGGCACTTTGGCCTTGGGATTTAATTAATCACTACCAGATATAACCACATCAATCATTATGAATTGCAAAGTACTAATATAATCCAACACACTCCTATTAAGATTAAATATTTCCTAATCTTGTTGCTTAGTTCACATGTTGCCACTTAATAGTTCAAACGACAGGGTGCAAATATTCGGCTAAAAAATAATTCATTTGTCGGTGGAAGAGCAAATTTGAAATGGGACCCGATTAATCAATTGAGTATGTGTAAATAAATGATTGATCAAGACCGTCAAAATTATTGATTCATGATTCTAAATAACTGTGTGTGTGTGTGTGTGTGTGTGGGTGGGGGGGGGGGGGATATGATGATAGACGGGGAATTTGAAGAGATGGGAATGGAGAAAATGGAAACTGTATTTTACCAGGAAAAGATGAAGAAGATGATGGCACAAGTAGTGGAGCAGCTTCCGGTAACAAGGCCTTTACCGAAGCAGAGACACCTGGTAACGCCGTTAACAATCACTTGGCTCATAAGTATCAGCCCAAACGCCGCTAGCCCGTAAACCGTAGACGCGTCCGAATCGTAGACACAGTAAGTCCTCTCATCGTACTGGTCAGGCACCACCTTAGCCTTCTCACACGATGCAAAACAAAAAATTAACAGAACGGATAAAGACTCAAAAATCGGGAGAAAGAGAGAGATATATTTACGGTGCTGCGACGGCTTTCAGCGCCGATGGCGAGGACGAAGGCGATGAGGTGAAGAGAAGTGATGACAGCTAAAATGGAGACCGAGACTGCCATTTTTGTTTTAATCGCTTTTTCCTGCTACTCCGTGTGTCAGTGTCTGTATGTATGCACTGTTTATTCTCGATCTAACAAAATGCTGTTTTGCATGCTTTGATGAAATCTCATTTTTGCCCCTTTCTATTCATTCCTGTATGTTTCACTCCTGTTTCTATAGTTTATAATCTCCCGATTTTGCCCTTCAATTCGAAAAACATTCCGGCGTTCCCTTTAGCCAGTAAAGGGGCCACCTTTTGTTATGGTAAAATTGAAAGTCCTTCAAAAATTACAGGAGTAATATTCCATAATTTTAAACTGTTGCGGAAAAGTGTAATATTGATGATCTTTAAGGGCAAAGTTGTTTTTGTGTGTGTTAGTTAATTCTCTGCTTTTAATGGTAGTAAATCAGCCGTCTAATCGAGCTTGAGTTTTGCCTTTCTCTTTCCCTCTTTCCTCTTTATAGGGGAGCTGCTCTGCTTTTTCTGGATGCTCTGCTTTTGGGATAGGAGCTCGTATTTTCTTGGTTTAATTAGCGGGTAAAGAATGATTATTAGTAATGGAGGTTTTGATCTGGTGCTTTCATGAGCACGGCATGCAGATGGAAATCGCCTCATGATGAGACCATTGAGGAATTTGATTGGTTCTGATTCTAATCCTGGTTTTGCAGTGTGAGTGAGTAAGAATGTGCAGACGGCGGAGGGGAGTGGGACCTCTTACTGACTTCGTTGAGTACGGTGTCTGCTCCATAACTCGAACACGGCTACCTTGTCGGGACCCCTGTTATCCGGTGATCTTACCGGCTATACGACGGTACATTGACATGTTCATGTTTCCCAGCATGTGTTTTCAACAAGGTTTTCTGTTTTTTTTTTTAATATAGTTTTTGAAGTGTTTTTACATAATTTTAATATACTGATATTCAAAATAAAATTTAAAAGATAAAAAACATAATTTTATTATATTTTTAAACAAAAAAACTTAAAAATATTTTTTATCACAATCTCGACATTTTATCTGTTAATATAGCTAGCAGTCTTGAGGCATGCTTTGTATAATTTTTATAATTTAATATACTATATTTTATAATATTGAAAACATTATTAGTATATTTATAATTCAAAAATCATGTCAAATAGACTTTTAATCTTTTGAAGATTTTCACATATTTTGTTAAAAAAAACATAACTTTTATATTATTTAAATTAAATGGATATTATTTAGTATAAAATAAAAATGATGATAGTTTTTTTTTATTTCACTAATTATTTAATTTGTATTCGAAAAGTAGTAATAAAATTGGAACATAAAAGAGTTCAAATTAGCCATTTCGAAAGTGAAAGCACGACTTGCATTGCTTATTGGACTGTTTTAAAGGCTGATAATCATTGGGCTTGTCAAGCCCGGTATTTTGCGATGGGTTTACACAATCGAGTTTCCCTTCACCTCATTTCTTCTCCTCTATCCACTATTATTCTCTGTGTGTGTGTGTGTGTGTGTGAGAGAGAGAGAGAGAGAGAGATCCTCAAAATGCTTTATCCAGATAAGGTCGAGCACCATTCATACTGCCAGACCCCATTTCCATTTCGGGTTATATATTGTTAAATTACCTAATCACAATATATTAATAATTAATCTAAGTTATCTACAACATTTAAAAAACATCGGACACAATATAAATAGATAGATAGCTACATACATTTAAATAGATAAGATTAGAGCAAGGAAAAAATTAGTATTCTTCGAAGAAAGCGACCAGCTTGGTGGTTCAAGTACTGAAGCTTTCGATTTAAATTTATTCCCCCCCTCGTTTGGGTGGTAAGAGATGGCTGTCCACAGATATGCATGGATTGACATTTGTAGTACTCTTTCTTATATATATATATATAAAATCTATTTTATTTCTGTTAAACATAAACACAAAGTTTATAGAGAAATAGTAAGATTGTTTTCTAATAACTATTGTCAACATCAAACTCATAATTATATATATATAATTAATTTAATTTAATTTAATCGAATACAAATTTGACTTTAAATTCTATATATAATTATGATTTGATAATTAAATTTATATGTCTATATTGTTTATATGTAATATAAATAGATTTATATATATATATATATATATATATATATATATATAATGACTTTCCATTTGATATTCTTGATATTCTAATATTTAAATCTATTCATTTGATATTTTGATTATTATAAAATACAACAAAACCATTTAATTTTCTAGAAGGTATATCGAAACAATCTGCAGACACTTGCAAATATATGCTGATCCCTCTTGATTTAGCGTATGTAGTTTTTAAAGTGTTTATCGTGTCTGAAATACATCAAAATTATATTTTTGTTTTTAAAATTATTTTTATAATCAGCACATCAAAATGATTTAAAACACACAAAAATATTTTTTAATAATGCCAAAACAAAAGGAGGCATGCATTTTTCCATTGGCTATAACGCAGCAGAGGCAGCAGTAGACGCAACACATGGGTTTCAGCTTGAGATCGAGCTTTTGCGAGTAGCCACGTAATTAGCTAAAACCTCGCTGGCTAATCGCCATATATATTTTTATATTTCCTCGTCACATACATATAAAATTTACAATAGGATAGCATCATTCCCGGTTTCAGTATATGCCGCCCAACACTTAAACATGTTTATTTATTTATCTATCTGGTAGACGAAGCCTCCAAACAAGACTCCCATGGCCACACAAACCTGAGTTGGCAAGCACCAGATATACCATCTCAAATCCATGGTATAATTATAAGATAAACTGTGTATGTGTTCTTATAAACTCATCAACGTGCCACTTCAACCCTCATAATTCGAAATTCCCTCATCTTATCCTTATCGAAAGTTCAGATTTTGCCCTTGAGTACCTGGAAGCTAACTTTTTCTCCTTTTTATTCTAGTGTTTTCATCTCAAATCCCACGTATATGCTATAATATTATTAAGAGAAGATCTCGAGTCACAAAGATATCAGCAAACATAATTAGCAAATATAAATATTCTGTCATAAATATGCAAATCAATTGTAAATTAAAGAGTATATTTAGAAAGCCAAATTTGGAAACTGCATAGCACACGAAGATTGTGCATATTTTCGTGTATATATGTATCAGTTTTTCTGAATGAACATGACACTTGAAAATCCAATGTCATATTTTTGTCTGTAAGAACTCAAAACAAAATCTATTAAAAAAAATAAAATATTTAATACTTGGGAGCAGGATCGGAACTTTATTAAAACGATCTATCCAAAGAGGAGAAGTCTACACATCAGCATCTAATCAAGTTTGACCTAACCTAAGATAACGCTAACTCCTAAATAATTCTTAATAATAGTGAAACGATAAAACGAGCATGGATCAATACGCGGCGCATCGCTGTATCTTCTTCCCCTATAAATAACTCTCTCGGGAACCACCAGACTCTCATGCGAGAGAGAGAGAGAGAAAAGAAGATCATTATATTCATCCAAAAAGGCAAGAAATCGAAACTGTAATCTCCTCTACTTTTCACGAAATTTGCATTGATTGAGGATATATATATAGCATGTCAAAGGGTGAAATGGCTAGCTCGGATCTCTCAATGATCCTTCCAAGAGTTCTCATCGTCTCCCGTCGAACCGTTCGCAAGAATAAGTTTGTAGATTTTGTTGGTTCGTTCCCTTTTCTCCACTGCCCTTAATTTGTCTTTTGTTATTATTGCATCACAAATCAATGCTCACCGTCTACAATTTGAATCTTTTTGCATCAATGATTTGATGAGTTTTCAAATAAAAATTCGAATGCGGTTCATCACATGAGTGGGATATTTGAACCAATCCATCGGCAAGACTAACATGGTTATTTGGATTAAATTTATTTCACCTCTCCATCTTCTTATTTCCCCCCGATTATATATGAATATCTCTTTTGTTCATCAATATATATATATATATGGTAAAATAAACATATGCTGCTCAATCTCGAAAAATAGTTTTTCACTTTTCACTTATGAAACATGACCAGTGTTTTATATTTAATATACAGGAGAATACCATCTAGACTTAATTGTAAGTTATGGGGCCGTGCCAGTTATAGTCCCAAGGGTAAGTGGAGTCCACATGCTACTGGAGAGCTTTGAGCCTATTCATGGTGTTTTACTGTGCGAGGGTGAAGATATCGATCCATCTCATTACGATGCAGAACTATCTGGTTTTTCACCTGAAGAACTTGAGGAGATTAGAAAAGTCCATGCAAGTGACACTTCCATTGACAGGGAGAAAGATACAATTGAATTAAGGCTTGCAAAGCTTTGCCTTGAAAGAAACATTCCATACCTAGGAATATGCAGGGGATCCCAAGTCCTTAATGTTGCTTGTGGAGGTACACTTTATCAGGATGTTGAGAAAGAGCTCTCAAAGAAAGTCCCTGAAGAACAGAGAGTGGCGCACATGGACTATGAGAATTATGATGGGCACCGGCATGTGATAAAGGTGTTGAAAAACACTCCTTTGCATCAGTGGTTTAAATATTCTTTGGAGGAAGATAAAATGGAAATGATGGTTAATAGCTATCACCACCAAGGTGTAAGCAAATTGGCCCAACGATTTGTTCCAATGGCTTTTGCTCCTGATGGATTGATTGAAGGGTTTTATGATCCTGATGCTTACAATCCTGAAGAGGGAAAGTTCATCATGGGTCTTCAATTTCATCCAGAAAGAATGAGGAACCAAGACTCCAATGATTTTGACTATCCTGGATGCCCATCTGCATATAAGGTAAAGCCAAGACCCTAATAGTAGCGGTAGCAACTAGAATCCAGTTTTCCTTTGAAAAAATCAAGAATGCATGGTTTCTCCGCAGGAATTCGTGAAGGCAGTCATTGCTTACGAGAAGAAGCTTAATCGATCAGAAAGCGTGCTGAAAGCTCCAAAGCTTAATCAAGAACTGGAGAAAAAGAGGAGAATAATTGTCAAAAGTTTCTCAATTGCAAGAAACATGTACAGCTCAGGAGGTGGAACTGGTCAAGAATCAGAACTGCAAGTTGGAGCAGAGTTTCTAGAGGTTAGCTTTTATGAATTCATCGATCGTGATAGATAGGATTTATTTATGAATATGGACGCCCCTTTAGAGTGCATTTGCATGTAACCTGCAGGCAAATACCGCGCTAAGTTTGCAGCAGGAGAAGAGACTGAAACAAATGGGCGCAACAGTGAGAAATGCGTCTGTGTACAAACAAAGGTTGACGATGAACGAGGAGAGGGAGAGACTTGCAAGGGCTATCATGGGTAAAATGTCGATCAGCCAGTTATCCGATCTGATGTCATTCTATCATATGATGGGAAAGTTATGTTCAGAGGCCTTGGAGAGAAAGCTTCAAGACCGAGTGGATGAAGAACCGGATTTCTAGAGAATACTCTGTTTTTGTGAAACTGTTGTCCCTCGAGTTATTTCTTCCCTTCTTCAATAAAGTCGTGATTGTTTTTTAAATATTTTTTTAAAACAAACAAGTTTTCTATTTTTTTTTCAAATTTAGTTACCACAAACGAAAAGTAAAGTAAAAATAATAATAATAATAATAATAATAATAAATATTGTTATATCGTATTGGTTGTAGTTTATTTTTATTGAAATAAATGACATGCTATCAGTTTGTGCCACTTGTTGACGACTCGACAATTCTCATACAATCCCTTTTCTTCTCAATCGCACCTTAAAATTTTCTCAGGAGATACCGGGGGCCAGAGAAAGCTAGGGCGAGAAGGACTTTAAAACAATGGAACACTTGGGTATTTGAAACAATACTAACAGATTTCAAAAGAGGGGTGGCTAAGCGAAGTCATCCTACAAGTAGAGGAAAGCTTTCAACAATCAGTATTACGAGGCTTTCAACAATTTTTCCAGGATGTCAACCAACTGATCACCTAGTTTGTTTTTCGCAGTGCTTGACAGATCTTCTTGCAAGTACGATTATGACACGCGTCAAATCGTATACGCCGTTAAATGCGTTTTCACGAGCAGGAACTTGAGCAGCAGAACGGGAAAAGCCCCTCGTTGGTTTTCTTCCATCAAAAGCAAGAGCTGTTATAGAAGAGTTGAAAATGGACTTCCACGCAGAAAAAGTAAGTAGACGAGGGCAGAACCCTGGATAACAGACTCAGAAATCTGTCAGCACCATGTGGATGGAATTAGGGTCACGAATATATGGGTCATGGCACACCGGTCGGTGTTAAAACGACAGCTAATGGGCTATAAAACCACCATACAAGGGAGACAAAACAATCTGGGACCACCATTCACCCGATCATAATGTACAGATAGCAAAAACATTCTAACACATCACTACGGATGGATATCACGCAGTTTAAGTGTTAAAATACATTGATGGGGTAGGCTCAAACTTGAGAACACAACCTATCAAAATCCCCTTCCGGATGTTAAAATAAGACGTTAAATCCTAAATACGAATAATCAGGACATAAAAAAGTGCCTGGTTTATCGTGACATACCCATTATAGAAAATATAGAAAACAGGCAAGACGAAACTTGGTTACACTGACAGCAAACCAGCCAACTCTTTACCTCGGTTTAGCTCAGACCTTCAGCAGCATCTCCTAACTCTGTTTTTTTCTATTCACTATTCTTGAGCCTTATTGCACTTGCACTCCTTCCATTCTGAGCAACTCCACTTTATTTCTTTTTTTCTCTCCCTGTTTCTCATAAATTATTAATAATAACAAGAAACCAAGAAGAAATGACACCCAAATCCACTAATCATCAGCCTTCATTGTTAAACTCACATGTAAGGTTATATGCATTATCAACATATAGGTGGCCCTCACTTCTAGCTAGCATAGTGTGTTAACAGTCATATCTTTGTATCACCTCGGCAGAAAAACAGGAAGTCTGGATGATTGACCTGAAGCAGTCCCAACCATTTGCCAGCAGCCTGCAATAGGGAGTTTGCCAGCTGGCAGTCACCTCCACCATCAGAGGTCCACAAGGACCCCTTGAACTTGTAGGAAGCTAGCCCAATAACAGGCAAGGACATCATGGGCACACCATCCTCTTCATCGGGATATGTCATTACAGGAGCCTGTGCAATTTGCTCATCTGCAAGGAAAGTTGGCATGATAAGTCTCATAAAATTAACCGAAGGCAAACTTTAATTGATAGAGATAAGTTATGCAATTAGATTTGTCATCTAGAAAATTATTTAGGTCCAGAAAAGTTGCAGTGAGAAAGCAGGGTTTGCTGCAATGACAGCACTGCCAAATAATGGTTCCTCACCATTGAATTTGACTTCAATGATACAATTTTACCATTTCATTCAAATCCACTGGTCTAACAGGCATCAACATTGTTCTGCTGCAGGTATTGAAGACTTGCCTTGAGAGAAACATAATAATAAAAAGTCCAATCTAGAAAAGACTTGTGGGAGGATGTCTGTTGCTAAAAAGGATGTATGCGGACAGCAGAACAAAATATAACTTGCAGAAAGGCAGTGTATAATTAAAGAAAATAAAAGAGAAGGAAAAAACAAAGATGCATGTTTTAATTCATTAACCATTGTACCCTTATTCCTTCATTAACTGTAGTGTCATCCTTTCCTTTTTAAGTCTCAAAATTTGATCCCACCTCAAAAGGTCCTAGAAATGTTTTTGTTCAATTTCCTATCATACATGTATTCTCACCTTAATCACGTAGTAATCTTTTAATACCAGAAACCAATCCAAGGGTAAAGCCAAGCACCACAATACATTAGGTGGAATATAAAGAATTTAATGTGAGCCATTAAAAGATGGCATTACAAATGGAAATGCTTTTCAAGGAGGGTTGATAAGTTTACAATATAGCGAAAACAGTCGTGATTTGGAAATATCTCTACACAGATTAAGAGGCCCACAAATTACCTAATTAAAAAATTGACAGGCAGAATAAGAAACGAACACGCTTGAAAAAACTAGCATCCTAAAAAATATTGAAAACAGAGTGCCACGTGGAAAATCAGAGGCCAGATGTATTCATTACCTCCCAATGAGGTATGAAGGGAATGATATGTAAGGAAGCAGGCATCCAGATCTTTTAAAGTTGGTCCTGTAGGTATTCTGTAAATTGGGTACCTACAGAAGTCCATAAGAAACCATAAGCCACGTGTGAATATAGCACTCGGATCGTATGCAGCACTAGAATGTTGAATACCAGGCCACAGAAATCCAACTTGAAGGTGATAAATCACAACTTCTTAGTGTCTTCAGGGATGGGAAACGGAAGGCAAGATCCAATATCTGTGGCAGCAAAAAAAGTCTAGGATAAGGTCAAAAGTGAGAGCCTAAAAAGGGAACCACACTAGTCAAAAAATGCAAGATTTACTATCTATGGAAAAGGACACTCAATAACCTTATCAGCTAATGGTTCCCGGCTGTAGGGAGGGTCTCGTTCAAGATATTCAAATAGCAAGCAACCTTGAGAATTCATAGATTCACCCTCATCACTGGAGAAGTCCTCTTGAAGGGCAACATGTTGATCTCTCAATGATAATCTATTGATTCTAAGAGGAAAGTCGTTTGTTACATGATGATGATTCAATTGATCCCTTGAGCATTTCATTCCTCTTTCATGATCATAATCACTGCTTCCATCACTACTTGAATCCCTACAATCACTGTCACTATCCTCACCCAATAGCCTGTCACAAGAATAACCTTCAGTTCTTGCATACAATCAGCGAATCAAAAAACATGTGAACAGCTAACAAAAAGTAGGGCAGCAAGATAATCTAAACTGTAACCAGTGAAATAGATTGTATGTGTGGATCAGCCTCTGTGAACCATTTCTAAAACTAGTCAAGCAAATGAGCTTAGTTGAGCACTGGTTATTTGTGCTTCGCAACAATAATGCTTGGACACAAGCATGATACTGCTTCCAAAACAGTGTATGCACAAGCCAATTATTGAAAGCTGAGGCATCAGGCAATTTTATATATTCATCATCAGGAATTAGGCTGTAGCGAGATATGGCTTTAGATCAGGTTAGATGAAATAGGATAATGGAAATAGTATAAAATCTAATGAAAAGATTTTAGTAAGTTGAAATCTTAGCTTGTATTGAGCAGGGCCTGAGTTCAATTTCATTGAGTGTGAATGTATTTAATAGAAATCATACACAAAACACATTGATAAAAAGCAACGTAACATTTTCTGTCACCTGTTCAATATCCCACAATTTCAACAGCCTAAAAAACCAATTTAACATCCGGTATGAACTGCCCGCCAGTATATGATCTTGTTCCAACACATCAAAACCCAAGGGAAGGCCCAATGTAAACATCCTATCAAGCAGAATATTTAGTAATACTGATCTAAATGCATGTTAAAATTATCGCTCATTTTTTATCATTTAGCAGCTGCATATCACCTTGACTACCAACTACAAAAAAGAGAAGGATAAGTTTTGCAACAGCGTTAACAATTTAACACCATATTTACTTATAAGAGACGCTTCATAGAAATCTTTGACATCTATTGCAGAGAAAAAAATCACAATAGCCCGTCAGCAGCCAAGATTGTGAGAAAACTTGAAGAGAAGCTGGCTCAAACTCCACTAAAACCAGATTGACTGCACATTATGACTAGCACTACATGAGTACATACAAGCTCAAAAGTAAGGAGTAAACATAGACCACACTCATATTAACGACACACGCCTATTAAATAGAGCTAAATGGGCAGTGGGATTATGGAATGCACAGATGCAAACCAGAAATAACAGTGCATGTTTCGTACACAAAGGACAGAAACCAGACAGCAAACTATAATGAGGCAAATGACTCTAACCCGCGAGAACAACATTGTAACAAAGTGCAAACAACAGGTAACAACATTTCGATGAGCCAACATTAAAAAAAAAGTTTATAAAAAATTAGCAAAACAGAAACCAAAACCATAACCATAACAAATAGTATTTTTATTTCTACCTTGGCTTGGGAGGCATTTTCGTAGAATCGGCATATATTTGAATACCAGAAAGATAAGGAACATAATATTGAACAACACAGTCACTATCATTCAAAATTAAAGGCACTCCTGCACCATAAGCACTCCATTCTTTAAAAGATTCCCACAGGTCACCCAGCACGAAATACGGCTCGAATTCGATATCACACGTTCTCCGTTCCCGCATTGTCGTCTGCCACCAAAATTCATTTCAATAAATTACTAATAAATTTAGAATATAAATATTATATATATATTCGAATTCACCAAACCTTAGACAGATACTGTGCAGGAACAGAAGGCGTGATCGACTCCAAAAATCGATCCAGATTACTCTCAGAAGTCGGAACGACAACTTTTACCGGTTTAGTCAAATGCTCTAAGCCACCGGCCCGGTGCTCAGCCGGCTTTTGATCGGAAACATCGCTTCGTGCTCTACGGAGCTGATCGGTCCGGTGAGCTTTGCGAGCTTTCACGGCATTACAGAATCGATCTTCTTCTCCTCGTTCCCGCGTTAACTGCAATCCTGTGCCCAACATTTCTGCTTAAAAACAAACAAACTTCTTCTAAAATCTAATCACTGGCCTATCTTATGTACGGAATAAGTCTGTGAAGGACTGGATTGAAATAAGTTGAAAAGTATGCAGGTATTGAACAATTTTGTGTGAGTTTATGAAGACATAGATCAGAGAGAGGGGAAAAGAGAGACAGCGCGGTGATGTTAAAACCCTAAATATAGAGATCGTGAGAGTTGATAATGGATCTGAAAGAGGTGAGAGGGGTGGAACGGTAAATATGAGTTGAGGGGAAAAAATTGAAACGACGAGAGAAGAGGAAAAGGTGAGAGAAAAACCAAACGGAGGGAAAAGGGATGAATTTGACACTGTGTTTTAAAGTGTTTTATGCTTGCGAAAAAAAGAAGACGAAGATGATTTGAGGGAGTCCTTGTTTGACAAGATGGAATACCATTATTGACCCCACCGAGGCATCTGACACTAATCAATGGGGTTAATCTTATGGGTTTTTTAGGGAACAACATGATAGAAAGATAATACAATTTGACAGTTAATCCCTAGATTAAGAGTATTTGAAATTGTGGCTGTGATTAATTTTTAAATTATTTTTTATTTATAAATATATTAAAATAATATTTTTTATTTTTAAAAAATATTTCTGATATTAAAATATTAAAATGATTTAAAATTACTAACAAAATAAAAAAATCAAATCAGATTTTTTTGAAAATCATTTTTAAATTACCAAACACCCTAATCAGTGAAAGATGTAAGGACGACTAAACTGAGGGGTTTGAACTTCGAATGGAAGATGATAAGGAGGTGCGCACGTGTAAATCGAGCGATTGCAAGACACGTGTATGGTGGATTTTGGAGAAGTAAAGGAATGCTCTCTTTTTTTCTTATCCCATTCGATTGTTCCGAGAAAATTAATTTAGCTTTTCAATTTCCTTGTTTTGTTCATTTGGGGGATGGGTGTATTATAAATAATATAAAATACGTACATGTTTCATTGGGTATAGATTAACGTGGATTTTAATAGTAAAATGATTTTTTTGACCCTTGCTCTATGAATTTTGACTCTTTGAGTCGGGGTATTTTGAATATTTTAAAGAGATATATGTGGCGTTTGTAGATTCTTTGGAGATGTCTTAGTTTTTTCCATTTTTATTTGTACAGAAAGCTACTTATTTATCCTTAGACGCCAGCAAGAGAAAGAATGCTAGATGAGGTTATTTTTGGTTTTTTGCTTAAACTTGAAGAGTGTAATATGATCTTGTCCACGGGTGAGGCACAAGCCCAGCACGGTAAGGGTAGTTTATTTGTTTTCGAACTTTATTCTTTTGATTTTTGGTTTTTTTAATTTTTCTGGTCCACATGTTTAAAGTTGTTTCTTTTTTTTTTTCGATTTAAATTGGTCATATATGCTATTTTTTATTTCAATTTTTATTCTTTCAATTTTTTAAAAAATTACACTATTTTTTATTACTAAAATCATTTGTTTTTTCAATCCCAAAATTTTATACTTTATATAGGAATTATTATGTGTTGTGTTTTTCATTTCAACCCCTATTCTTTTAATCTTATATTTAATATTAATTCCTATGGTTTTTTCAGTCATTCTTGGACAATGTTTTGTTTTCTGTTCATGTTTATGCATTTATGATTTTAGTTTTTATTTTTAATTTTTGACATTTAATTTTTTGTTAAGATTTTATTTTTATCCGGTTCAGTCCTGAAATTTTAATTTATATTGGTGATCATTTTACAATTAATATTTTTTCTTTTCCCCTTTGTTCTTTTTTTGGAGTTTTTTGTTATTTTTATTTGTTCTTTGAATCAAATGATTTTTTCATGCTTCTAACATTTATTTTAGTTTTATCTTTTTTTTGTTGTTGTTTTTGTTTGCTCTTTTGTTAGAGTGTTTTTTTTATTCTTCGAAATAATTTTATGGTTTCATTTTGCGTAATAATAATAATTTTGGTGGTTATTGTTTTTTGTTTTCTTGCTTGCTTTTTTTTTTTGTAAAAATGTTTTGCTATTGTTTTCCTCTTTAAGCAATTTAATAATTTTAATTGTTTGGGCATAAATGGTGATAATAATTTCAACTGTTATGGGTTTGATAATGATGATGGTAATATAGGGATGAATTTTCAATGATGTTTTTTTTCTTTTTATAATTTGAAAATCAACAATTTATTTTTGTTGTTTAGGTGTTTCCACATTTTGAATTTTGTTATTGTGTTTAATTTAAATTAGATTATAAAATGAATTAATAATAATATAGTGAATTCAATAATTTAGGTATATGAATTTTCTTATTTTTTAAATGGCGATAACAATTTTACAAGCAAATAAAATTATATTGATTTAAAATTAATATATTTTATTAAAAACTTGCGCTCCACGAGAATTTTGCACTTATTTATTATTTTATCTAAAATTATTATATAATAAAAAAAATCTTGCACTCTTAATACTTTTTTGTTTTGAAAAAAAATATGATTCTTGCCATTACAAGGGGCAAATAGGTGGCTAGTATATATGCATTTATTTATTTCTGCTTCCATTCTTGACTAAGTATTTACTAAGAATTATGATATCTAGGGCTACCGCGTCTCTATTTACCACAGCCTGATAGTTTTTGTGAAGGGTTTTTTGTTATTTTTGTTATTCTTTTATTTCGTAGACTACATTCTCACGTGGAACTTGACTTCTTGTTTTTAAATGAGCGTCATGAATTGGCTCTCAGTTGACTTGGATCTCGATTTTCATGTAATGAATAATAAGTATTTCTGATTTTATAAATATATTAAAATAATATTTTTATTTTTAATATTAAAATAATTTAACAAAAATTAATTTTAAAAATAAAAATAAAACAGTTTTATTTCGGTTGAGCAAGTTCAATTTAAACTCGTTTTTTATCTTGCTATTTTTTTTCTCGAAATAGAATGAGCAAAGATTTTTATTTTCTAGACTGGAAAAATATAATCAAACATTATAAATCAACATATTTACTAGTTTTTTACTGGAGAAGAAAAATAGGGGGAAATAAATTTAAAAAATAAAACTTATTACATCCAGGTCCTTTCTATTAAAAAAAATCCAACCATGTAGACAAATATAATTATCTCTTTTGTTGATTTAATTATACTCTTAAGGCTGTCCTTTTCCTTATCTGTCTTAAAATTTATTATTATTATTATTATTATTATTATAGACAAATATGCTTGTTTATTTATTAGTACAAAAGCAAATAAATGAAATGAAATAAATAAATGTCGTTGAGCTAGTAATTATAGACCAATTAAAAAAAACATGGCAAATTAATATATAGCCTGGGATATTAAAATATTAATTCAAGCACCCTTGCGGCAGGGGATCACATGGGAGTACCAACCGACATCTGACAATCGAGATCCTGAGTATTTCCCCGAGGTGGGCCCAGCTGAACCTTTCATTTTCCCCCTGACGCCCGAACTGATCAACATGCACCCACACAAGCCAGACAGCCCCGCTAGGCGTCGAGGATGGAGGAGTTTAAACAGTAGATAGATCACAACGAAAACTTCGACACAAAAATCCACGAACGGCCCATTGATCAAACCACGCTTTTCGAGAGGATTAATTTCTACAGTATTTTGGTCAATCAATGAAATGTTGAAGTTTATTCAATATGTTTTTTTAACGTTAAATGTATTGTCTCTAGTACATGCACGTGCTGAAAAATGTTCGGTGGTCCGGCCACGTGCCACGTTGATAAGAACCAGTTGCCGCAGAAAAAAAGATGCCTATTCACGTGCACATTTGCATCCGCGTGGCCAATTAATTTAATTTTGTTGCCATGATCACTTAGTTTTTCTGTAAAAGGTTTAAGATCCATATCCTGACGTGTTATCTCTGGCGCCCACGAGCGAAGAGAATAAAGAAGAAAAAAGCATCATCTCCTTCTTCTTCCCCTTCTTCGATTAAGTGCCTGGCATTGCGGTCAAACCTCCATTTCAATCGATAAGCAGTTGAATAGCGTTTGGTAACGAAATAAACAGAAAAACATTGAAATGGATCCCACCACCAAAATGATCGAAACTACGTTTGTTTTGTAATAAGCATAATATTCATACTTTTTCCTGCGATCGATTTGCAAAACACGAAGCCACTACAGTGGCTGCTTCTTGCAGTCACGAACGAGAAGCAACGGAAGATTCTTGAGGTTTTTCGAAAGTAAAGATTGTAGGTTCTTGGGATCTATAACTATATAATAAGTTCATTGATTTGAACATGTTTTTCTTGTTCTTGATGTTGGTGGTACAAAGAAAAACAAAGAAAATGGTGGCCGGTATTCATATAAAAATAATTACCGGGAGCACCAGATGGGTTTGCAAGGTTTACTAAGCTTTTGTCCTTGGAAAAAAAGCAAGTTGAAGCTGCTTCACATGAACCGCTGGTAGGAACGTGTTAATGGTGGGCCATAGTGGATGTGCAGCAAGTTTGGTGCTTGTTCCGTGTGTTACCAAACAATAATATATTAGGTTTTTTTGTTCTAAACGAGGCGATGCACGCCCTTCTAAATATCACGAGGGATAGTAGACCCAATGAGGTCAAAATACAGTAGAGGATAAATGCCTGACGGAGGATCGGTTAAAACATCCGCTCCCCCTGTTTAACAAATCCCTACTTAACCCAAAATTAGCCATCCAATCAGCCACATAATTGGCCTCCCTATAAACATGTAAAACTTTAACATCCCAGTCCCTACCCAAGATATCTTGTATTTGCATAATAAGATTATAATGTCTGTTCACCCTCCCACTTCCATCCTTAATTAAATCCACCACCACCTTGGAGTCGGACTCCATAACCACTCTCCTAAATCCTCTTTGCCATGTAAATTGCAAACCATCATGGACTGTCCATAACTCCGCAGTTATCGAATCACAAAAACCAATTTTCCTTGCGAAACCTCCTACCCAATGTCTCAGATGATCTCTAATCACCTCACCCGCTCCTGCCAATCCTGGGTTGCCTTTACTGCACCCATCAACATTCAACTTAATCCATCCTTCCGTTGGATACTTCCACCCAATATAAATAGTCTCCCTATCAGTCGAGTCACTTCCCCAAAATTCCTTCTCTGTACCAGCTTACTATCACCTACCATTCTCCTTATAGCTAGCACCGTCCCATACCAATTTCCTTGGGAGCCTCCCAGTGCTCTGTTGCATCTCTCCTTCCGTATGTACCATAATGTTATACCATACACCAACATCCAATCCCCAAAGCGAGTAACGTTGTTCCTAGGAGATAAATTGGACATCAACCAGACATACCAATCTCGCTCGAAGAAAACTTCCCTTTCCTCCATCTTAAGGAAGACCTCCCAAATTTTCCTAGCCGGAGGACAATCTCGAAGAGCATGCACTAAGGATTCCACTTCATCAACACACACATTACAACACTTGTTATCTGTTAGCCTCCTTCGCCATCTCACTTCATTGGTCAATATAGCATTATGAGCTACAGACCACAGAAAAACTTTAATGCGTTCCATTCCCTTCCATTTCCATACAAGTCTCCATATAGGGTCTTGATCCATAAATTCCCTTCCTTCCTCACCCAAGTAAGTTGTCTTAACACTAAAACATCCATTTGCTGACAGGTTCCATACCACAGAATCCTCTAGCGCATCTTGCCGAGGAGGAATATATCCAACAATTCTCATCAATGCTTGAATCGTAAGAAGGGGAGCAAAAACATCCCATTTCCAGTTGCCGCTACTATCCACCATTTCAGCCACAGTGCAGTTTAGGGTTTCTGACTACACCTCCTGTTATAGGTGATTAACAAAAGGACCACAACCATCCACCCAACTATCTTTCCAAAACAGAACTCGTTGTCCGTTGCCCAAGTTCCAGCTAATATTTTGATGCACGTCCTCCCATACCTTACATATGGATTTCCATAATAAAGAATCTTTAGCTCCCGCCACTAGCCTGCCCGTTCCCTTATTCGAGCTCATATATTTGTCTTTAAGAAACCGAACCCACAAGCTATTATCCTTTAACAAACTCCAGGCCAATTTCTTAATGAAAACTTTATTTACCCGCTCCATTTTCCGGAAACCCAACCCCCCGCACTCCTTTGGTTGACACAACTTTTCCCAATTCACTAGATGAATCTTGTCTCTGCCCTCCTTCTGGCCCCAAATGAAGCGCCGACATATTTTCTCTATCTCAAAACACGTATGCTTGTGAATGACCGCAGACTTGCATCGGATATAATGGAATGGTTGCGAGAACAGATTTACACAAAGTGATCTTTTACGCTAGTGAGAGATTGTTAGACTTCCACCCCGCCAATCTTCTTTGCAGATTTTCTATTAAGTAACTATAGGTTTGCTTAGTAACTTTTTGGTGCAAGAAAGGCACCCCTAGGTACTTCCCCAAATCTTTCGTTATTTGGAATCCACTCTGTCTGCTAATATCATTTGCCAAGGCAATCGACATATTCTTGGAAAAAAATATTCTTGTTTTTTCAACACTAACTTTCGACCGAAGTCGAGCGAGAATATGTCAAGGCACTTTTTCACATTTTCCATCTGCTCCATACTTGCCTCTGCAAATAAGAGCATGTCATCCCCAAAATACAGATGAGAGATCTTTATACCATTCCTCACGCACACTAAAGGGCTTCCAGCTAGTATCCTCCACACTCGATTTATTAATTGCGATAACCTTTCAAAGCAAAGAACAAAAATATACTGGAGATAAATGATCACCCAGTCTTATCCCCTCTTAGGACTAAAATTACGAGTTGCTACCCCATTCCACAAAATACTAAACGTAGCAGATTCAATACAACTCATGATGATTTTTATCAAATCTCCCGGAATCGTGCATCAATTAATGTGTCTCCGATAAATTTCCAGCTTAGACCGTAAGCCTTCTCCAGATCAACTTTGATAGCCATAAAACCTTTTTTCCCTTTCATTTTCCGCAGGGAGTGAATAATTTCCTGAGCAACAATAATATTATCAGTAATATGTCGACCCGGGACAAAGCTACTCTGGGCTTCACTAATTAGATCCGACAGCAAATTTTTCAGCCTCCCAACTAGCACCTTACTCACTTGCTTTGAAGATCACATTGCATAAACTTATTGGCCGGAACCGGTGAATGTATTCCGGCACTTTATTAGGTTAGTAGATCACGCTGTGTTTTGTATTGGAGAATTTTCCGAATGAAACAAAATACTGATTTTCTTATATTTTTTTCTATCCATTAATTTAAAAACAAATGCACATTAAATAATTTTCGTACTGCATAATAGACAATATTCTTACTTAGCATCAATAAAAAAACACACCGCATCAATCCACGTCATTATAGAATGAAACTTATATTTCAAATTGATTAAATGTTTGAGGGGAAAATGACAAAAAAACACTTTTATTTTAAAAAAATGAACACAGGTCAAACAATTAAACTCTAGCTCCATGCATGCTACATGTGTCATCAGATTAAATAGTGTATTTTTATTTCATTATTTATTATTTATTTAATAGATTTATAAAACAATAAAAGCACATGTAATTTTTCTGATTAAAAGATTTAAAAAAAAAAACATTACACACGTATGGAATTGGGATAACAAAAGCAAATTGTTGATAATAGATAATGAAACTATATACATTTGTTTTGAGTAGATATGAAAATAAATAATTGATAACAAATATTGAACTTGTTTTTTTTCCCTCTAAAAATTACATTAACAACACAATTGACTCGATGTTGTGGTTTAATTTGTCGAATTTGTGATCAAAGATTCAAAATATTGAAATTGACAGGTTAATTCCTTTTTGTAAATATTTATTTAAGATAAGAGTAAGAAAAAAAAAGAAGCATCGCAAGCCAATGACCCTACACACTAGTCATTTTGAAGGAATTACAGAAGTGTACGAGCCTTTAAGCCTAAACTCATGCATTTATGTATGTTTTTTTTTTCTTATCATTTAAAAAAGAAATATTGAGATGACACATTGACCATCAAGACAGATGACACCTCGTCTTCAAACCTGAATTTTCTCAAGGGATCCCACACTTCTCCAACTCCTCTCTACACTTGCACCAGGGCCAGTACCGTCATTCCACAGAAACTGAAGACTAATCAGATTTTCTCCTTGGATTTTGAAGAAAATATCGTTATTTTCGCTTACATAACCGACCAAAATACTAAAGATATAGAGCCTAAAAAACATGCGTGGTAAGGTTTTTTCGGACACCAAAAATTGAAGGGGGAAAAAAGTAAGAAAAATCTGATAAGCCGTCAAATTAGACCGACAGGTCTTATCAATAATAACCAAACAAGAAAATTCAAAAAACCAAGAGAATTTTTAGGTTTTTTCGAAGATTACTCGATTTGAGAATCGGTAAAAAATAAGTGAAAGTGCAAACCAAAAGAAAAGGGGACGTACTAGAATGCTTGAATATATTAGAAAAAGAAAGAAAAGAAAAGTAGGGTCAGAGAATGCCGTGTGGGTCCATTCCACTCAAAGACATACACCATGCCTTAATTTCCTCAGTTAAGAGTTTTGACTGTTATTGGAAATAGTTTTTGAAAATATTTTTTTATTTTAAAAATATATTAAAATTATTATTTTTTTATTTTTTTTCAAAAATATTTTCTAAAAAAACTCCAAAAACTGATCTAGACCTCATCCTGGGAAGAAAAACCATGACCGTAACCACCAAGGGTCTTGGCCCAAGAGCGCATGAGAGGCGCCCTCCTACTTTTGAACTGACGGTTCGAGTTCCAGTGAGAGTGGGGTGGGAGGGTACCTCCTCTCATTTCCTTGGGTTCTTCCCTGAATGAGTACGCTTGTCATCCTCGCGTGCCTTACATGCTCATTTGGGTTTGCAGGGTGTTCAAGTGAACCCGGAGAATAATCGAGATGTGCGTAAGTTGACCTGACACCCTGGTCATAAAATAAAAAACCATGACCATAATAATGTCATGAAATCCACAAACTCACTGACAGGTGTCGACGTATGATATGTGAAAAGTATTAAGAATTAGACGTGGTAAAAATTGTATAAACATATTTCAATACATTGTTTTTTTTTTTAAATATTTTAAAAAAGCACCAGCATTGAAATACACACACAAAGTGAAGTAGTAGCAAGGGGCAAAATTAGGATTTTAAAAATGGAGGGTGCCAAAATGAAATATATTACGATACATTTAAAAATTAAATAAACGAGTAATGGCTATGGTAAATAACTATCACTTCAGTTCAGGCTGTAAAAAGGCCCATTCGACGAAGGGCACAAGTCTTTAAGCTGGTCAACTTGCGCTGCTTCGTGATAAATGCTGCATCTGGGCAACACCGACTATTACTCAACAGCTTAATATTTCAGCATCCTGTCTGCTCCTCTCTTTCTCCTTCTCCTCCACAAAAATGAACCAGAACTTCTTCTTAACACCTTTTTCTCCAGTAGTGATTCTCTTTGTTGCCACCTTCTTTCTCCTGGCAATGAAAGCCTCATGCACAGACCCTCAATACCTAGAGTGCGCACCCATAAGCTGCGGCGACCAAAAGATAAGCTTCCCTTTTCATACCCAAAAAGCGCAACAAGAGTATTGTGGCTACCCTGGATTCGCTGTCTCTTGCAATGAAAAAAACAAGACAGTCCTTAGCCTGTCCAATAACGAGTATATCATCCAAGAAATCGACTACCACAACCAGTCTCTTCGTCTATCAAATGCAGCTGGTTTTGGCAAAAACACCTCCTGTAGTCCTCAAATACAAAACATATCTCTAAATGAAGACAGGTTTCGTCCACCTACTACCAGAACAGGCGTCTTCTTTTTTTACAATTGCAACTCAACACTGCTAGGAAATGATAGCGAGCTTTTAAAGCACAAGCTTGATTGTTTCGGGGAGAGTGCAAATGTTTCGACTGTAGCTATGCTCGATCATGATCCTTTATTGGGTTCTGCCTCAGAAAAATGTGGAGCTGGAGTTGTGGCGCCAGTGGATGTGTATAGAGGTGAGAATGTTTCGATTGGAAAGATGCTAGAAAGAGGGTTCGTGCTGAATTGGGAAGCAGTTAATTGTAGCGTATGCGAAGAGAGTGGTGGCAGGTGTGGATTTAATAACGCCACGTACCATTTCAGATGTTTCTGCCCTGATACACCTCATGCTCGGAGGTGTAATTCCGGTGAGTATTTTTTCTCTTCTTGAAAAGTTTCTGCCCACTGCCCACTCGTGTGCTTCGGCTAAAAACAGTGCCAGTTGTATGTCATCGTCAAGTCCACACAGCCACGGTAATCATATATCTTCTTTAACAGTAGCAAGTTATCAGGATTAGGGATAAATCTAATTCTCTAAAATTAACAAGAGTCGCTATGGTTACTGAACGGATAAAGGTTCATGCAGTCTCCTCTTGATTTTTATCTCATATTGGTGTCTCAATGGTTTCTTTCCTAGCGGGATCCACGCACTCCATATTCCCTGCGTGGACCTTCTATCACCCTAACTCACGATTTCCATTTTCTTAAAAAATGTTTTAATATTTTGATTGTTTTATATATATTTTATTTATTTATTGATTTTCTTTTTATTTAATTCCATCTCGTTCAGACTTCAGATAGTAAATTAATCACTTTCATTTGTTTGATTTTAACATCAAGCGACCATTTTAATCTACACAAATACAGAAAGGGATTTCGAAACAAATTTATCTGGAAAAAAAATGGATTCAACAACAGATTTGACATTGCTAGTAAAGGGACGGGAAAGTTCCAAGTCACGATATGATGTAGAAGGACTGCTCTTGGAAAACATATCATACAGGAAACCAGTTTAAGATGAGAAAATCAAGACCAAACTCACCTTGAACCCATTTTCAAAAAATCTACAAGAAAAATGTGGCAATAAATAAGAAAAATGAGTTGCTTACATAAAAGATCGATAGACATATAATAAGGTTGGATTGAGGTGGTGTTCATCTCATGACAACTATCCCAACATGGACAACTCCCTAACATTACTTGATGTCCTGTTACAGGATCTACTAATGGGAGTCGGAGACAATGGATTGTGGGTAAGTAAATATAATTATAAGAAAGCCATTCTTATTTTTTTTTATTATAATATTGAAGATGATGCATCTTAAATTACAGGTTCATCAGTAGCTGCGGCAATAGCTTCTTCCATAATTATAATATGTCTCGCTAGAAGAAAAGGTTCATTCAGTGCAGTCGTAGCAATGACCTTCAGGCTAAAGAATTGGCAGCATGTTGATAATGTTGAAACATTTATGATGGATTACCATTCACTTACTCCAAAGCGTTTTTCATATTCAGATATCAAAAAAATAACCAACTCATTCGTCTATACACTAGGTCATGGGGGCTTTGGTAATGTATACAGAGGAAAGTTACCAAACGGTCGTCTTGTGGCTGTAAAAGTCCTAAAAGATGCCGAAGGTGATGGAGAAGATTTCATGAATGAAGTTGCAAGCATCAGTAGAACTTCTCACGTGAATGTAGTCACCCTTTTGGGCTTCTGCTATGAGAGGAATAAAAGAGCTTTGATTTATGAGTTCATGCCCAACGGATCTTTAGATAGCTTTATATCATACAAACGATCCCCAAATACAAACTGTCGTTTAGAATGGAAAAAATTATATGAAATTGCAGTTGGCATTGCTCGAGGTCTGGAGTACTTGCACAGAGGTTGTAACACTCCGATTGTGCATTTTGACATAAAGCCTCACAACATTCTTTTAGACGAAGAATTTTGTCCAAAGATATCTGATTTTGGTCTCGCAAAGCTTTGCAAGAGCAAGGTAAGTAAGATTTCAATTATAGGTGCCAGAGGGACTATAGGTTACATAGCACCCGAAGTATTCTGCAGATCTTTCGGAGGAGTAACCTACAAGTCTGATGTGTATAGTTATGGAATGATGGTTCTTGAAATGGTTGGACAAAGTAAAGATTTTGATATGGGATCAATGGAAACCAACGAGATGTATTTCCCGGATTGGTTTTATATGAATCTTGAACCAGGAAAGATTTCAATACTTCATGGAGATAGAACTTACGAGGAAGAAGAGATTGTTAAAAAGATGATCATAGTGGGTTTGTGGTGCATCCAAAGCATTCCATCACATAGACCATCGATGACTAAGGTTGTAGAGATGTTTGAAGGCAGTCTTCAGTCTTTGCAAATCCCACTGAGACCTTCCCTTTCTTCTCCTAGAAGGTTAGCTCAAGAGCACTTTTCCACTACATCATCACTGCCTTGCGAGTCGTCCGAGGAGGGGTCGGGTATACAAGTTGTCTACAAATGAAAGTGATTTGTAAATGGAAATTGCCACATCTATTTTATTTATCGCACGCCAAATCTCTCTTTACTGTAATTTCTAAGCATATATTGTAAGTTGCATTAACGGAGAGGTACAGACAACAAAGGCCTGGCTGTTACTAACAACAACCAATCCTTGTTTGAGTACTCACTGTTCTTTTCATTTCCTAAATTGAGAATTTCAGTATAGTGCATGTTTGTCTGTCAGTATTCTTTATTCTCTTTCACCTCAAACTTCCTTTCCCAGCTGAAGAAGAACTGGATACCACCCAAATTGCCAGCCCTCAAACTCGGTGAAATCCACTTCCCATTCACCAACGTCCGGTCCGCGCTGTAATTTTCTTGTGGTTGATGGCTGTGAAGATCCATTTAGAGAGGGAGGAGAGGTGTGAATTCTTCAAATCAATGTTCACTTATACAACTTCATGGAAACAAGAATCAACCTAACAATGACATATATATTCACAATGCTGAATGCCAAGTGATCCACACTTGAAGTGATAATATTTCCTGCCTGCATGCACTGTCATCGTGAAGGAGGAGAATGCCAGATTAAAGAACGAAACTTATTGCCGACATAACATAAGCGTAAAGACTTGCATATCTACATTGATCAAGCCTACCTATTTCACTATACTTTGTGCTCTAATAGTTCTTAAAAATTTTAATCGTGTAGAGTGAGCTTAAGCTTTAGAGCCCTACGTTAAACATGCCCAACGGATAAGAACTCAATCTATATTGGAAATAAACTTCCAGGGTTTGAACCTTTATATGTGTGTACTAGCTGGATTGCCTGCACTACATTGCGGGCATAATGCGGTCAAAACAAATAATCTTCATAACTATTGAGATTACAATATAATATTATAATATATAAAATTTGATATTATGAAAAAAGATCAACATTCTTTATTATAATAATACTAAATCAAAGTCTTAACTTCTTAAATTATCATTACCATCACTGTCAAAACAATAAACATTATTTAATAAATCTCAGAGAAAAACCAAACAAAATTAATAAAAAAGCACGTAAGAATAAAAACCTAAAATTACTATTATTATTCTTAATATTTATATTATTATTGTTTTCATAACAGGAAGAAAACAAAATTAAATCAAAGGCTTAAAAAAACCCTAAAAATATTAACAAAAAAGCAAATGAAAAAATAAAATAAATGAAAAAAACAATAAAAATTATTGACTCGAAAAAAAAATATTTGACCTGAAAATTTATAAAACAATATTACACTACTTAACGGGCTGAGTAAAATGTTTGTATAACTATTAATAGAATAAAAATTATCAAATTATCCCGAGAGAAAAAAACCTAAAAAACATTAACAAAAGAGTTAGTAAGAGAAAAATATTAAATTATTATTATTATTATTATGCTAATAATGAAAAAAAATAAAAGACTAAAAAAATCATAAAAACTTTAACAACATTAACAAAAGAGTAAGTAAGAGAAAAACATTAAATTATTATTATTATTATTATTATTATTATTATTATTATGCTAATAATGAAAAAAAATAAAAGACTAAAAAAATCATAAAAACTTTAACAAAAGATCAAACAAAAAAATAAAGTAAAAATTATCAGGTAAAAAAAGTCATATGATGTAAAAATAAAAAAGGAAAAAAAAACTAAAAGAAATAACAAAAAACAATACAAATATCAATTTCCAAATGATCATAGATATAAAATAAAATTTAAGAACTATTGTTTTTTTTGAAAAAAATATATCAGCCCAACAAATAAGAAAATAAAAAAAATCAAAATCAAAACTAACCACAAAAGTAAGGATTATTCTTGAAATTAAAAGAAATAAAGGGATTAAAATCGAATAATCCTTACTTTTGTCCATATATATATGGGGATTAAAATAAAAAAAAATAAAAGTAATAGGGCTAAAATGAACATTAAATATAAAAGGATTAAAATCCAAAATTAAAAGTATAAGAGCCGAAATGAAAACATTGAAGTCTTAAAATCTAAGAATATTATTACTATTACAACTAAAACAATAAAAATTATTAAATTATTATGATGAAAAAAATAAAATAAAAACATAAAAAAGGAAGCAAGATAAAAAAACTAATATTATTATTCTTATTGAGTTAGTTGTAATAGTAATAATACTCTTAGATTTTAACGGTTACTCTTTTGGAATCGGTTACTGTTTGGAGAACGGTATTGTTTTGGGATCGGTTTCTGTTTTGGGATCCATTACTGTTTTGGAAACGGTTAATGTTTTGGGATCGGTTACTATTTTGAGAACGATTACTGTTTTGGGATCCGTTACTGTTTTAAGAACGATTACTGTTAAAATGGCTAATTACAGGAACAACCCTGACACGCAGGCGTGTGTTTTGTCCTTTTCAAGGGACAAAAAGGTTAATGCATTGTTCATTTAAACATTAAACAAATAAAGAACCGGTCAGATGAACCAGACCGAATCGGGTCGAAAACGGTCAATGACCGTCCAACCCTTGAATATGACGATGTTTTTTTTATCTTTTTCGGGGGCTAATTTCGTTAATACACTGTTCAAAACCAGAAAAAAAAGAGGACATACACCCGCGAAGCACCGGGTCAAACTACACATGAATAGTGATAATGAGTCACGGTGAACAGTGTTTCATTGATCGGTTACTGTTTTGGGAACGGTTATATCAAAACACTTTTTTCAATTTCCATTTTGCATGTTTGTTCTTTTTTATTTTTTAATCTATTCATCCGGGGTGATTTGGGAGAAATTATTTGACTTTGATGGCAAAATTATTTGACTTTGATGGCATAAAACTTGTTTGTACAAAAAACGTGATTTACAGAAGAAAAAAAAATAAAAAGAAGAAGAGACAGACAAACTCGCGCGAAACACAAATCAAAAATGGTCACTCCACAGTGCAACTGAGTGTGGAGGTACAGTAAAAGAAGCTACAGTGAAATACTGAGCTCTTTTAGTATATTGTATAATTCCTTCACTTTTGAATTTAATTGGTTCTGAATCTCTTTAGTTTTATTGTTTGATCACATATTACATCATATTTCTTTGAAATCTCTCTTTGCCGAAAATAAAAAGGTTGGGATTGAGGCTAGGGTTAGGTAATTCAAAATCCAAAATTTTTCTGCTTTATATGTTTCCATGATAACCTCCATAATTTCTAGCATGTATGGAATATTCCTGCAAGGTTA
This sequence comes from Salix exigua, assembly GCA_032356905.1. NCBI lineage: Eukaryota > Viridiplantae > Streptophyta > Magnoliopsida > Malpighiales > Salicaceae > Salix > Salix exigua. The sequence goes on from CM063597.1 coordinate 9,636,913, forward strand.
TCTGTCATCCAAAGTAAAGGCCATCAGTCATCCAAAGTATATTTCTCTCTTTTATCAGGTTTCGACGTCGGATGTCTATTAGCACAGGCATGATTTTGTTGTCCTACAATTATGTGTACCACTTCAGGAAAAACCGTGATTCCCAAAATTGTTATCAATGAATTCTTCATCTGATCCCTCCTCGAAAGCAGACCTAGAAGGAGACGGTGTTTACCTTAGCATTCCCATCTTCTCTTATATATATTGAACTTGGGCAAGCCACCAATACTTTTGATAAAAGTTTTGGAACTGTATACTGTGGTAAGAAGATGAAAGTTTAAAGTTCCTGTTGATAGATCAACTATACCACAGTATAGTTTATTTTGAACCAGGGAAGCTGAAAGATCGATGGACGGAAAGTTGCAGTTAAGCGCCTATATGAACACACAACTATAAAAGGGTTAAGCAGTTCATGAATGAAATTGAAATTCTTACTCGCCTGCACCAAAAAAATAGAAAAAAAACCATTTGCCGCAGAAAAAAACATGAAGATGCCTATTCACGTGCATATTTGCATCAGTTTGGCCAATTTATTTAATTTTGTTGTCGTGTTCACTTAGTTTTTTTTCTGTAAAAGGTTAAAGATCCAATATCCTAACGTTATCTCTGCCCACGAGCGAAGAGAAAAAGGAAGAAAAAACGATCTTCCCCTTCTTCTATTAAGCTCACTGCGATTTTTTGCCAAGCTACATGTTTGTGAAGTTTACTAAGCTAAGTGATGAGATCTTTGTACCTGTAGTTTTAGAAAAAACTAAATGATTATTCGTCATGGTTTCAGAAATTATAAATTGAACCCACTTGTTTTTATTTTTATCACCTGATTTTTTGTTGGTTTTCTCGTTGTTTTTCAGTGTATTTTCTTTTTATTTCTCTGGAAATTGTTTTTTTCAAAGATGGAAAGAGAAGTAGATGAAAGGAGAAA